>JAVQMG010000082.1:1200000-1722500 GCA_032878915.1 Castanopsis chinensis
GGATCAAAATTTTGGCTAAATTTTTACTTTTTATATCTTTTGGATGAATCTATTTTATGAATAGTTAAAACAAAATTTGGAATTTTTAATTCAAGAAATGATGTTAATGGAAAATTTTGTACAGAGAAATGAAGGAATAATTAAATTAAATAAATTTAAAATTTAGAGGACTTAATAAAAAAAATAAAAAAAGGGTAAAGTTAGAGGATTGAAATGAATTTTGGTCAAATAATACGTTCATGTTTCACATGAACGTATTTCATACTATACATATAGCAAAAAGAAGACAATGTTTATTTAATCTTTCATGCACTTATTTTGCCAAAAAAAAAAATTTATTTATTATTTGAACAAGGTTTTCTCCAAATTAGTTTGGTGAGAAACTCTTTAAACTCCTCTTATATCTTTTATTGCATGGAAAATTTGAAAATTTAACTGTCAGATTGCATGTTCTTTATATTCTTAACAAACATATTACATTTCATTCAAATCGGATGTTATTTACTATTTAATTAATAAGCTTATTTTTTATGCATGGTTTTAGATTACAAAAACTTGAAATTTAAATATTTGATTAATAATATATTTATTGATATTTGATCTTCTTGAAATTTTGCAAGCATAGATTAAATAATATGAACATGCAATCCAACGATTATATATTCAAAATTTACATCCAATAAAAATATATATAGGAAGATTAAAGAGAATCTTTTTCCTTAATATCTCATAATATTATAATTTTAAATGATTTATTTTTTTATTTTAAATCCATTATATAGATTATATATGACAATAAGATCTAATAATTCAAATTATAGAAAAACATTACTAGATGAAAAAATTTCAAGATTATAATAAAACGTGAAAATTCTATTGTTTAATATAAATAATAAAACATGAAATTTAAAATATTAATTTTAATAAATTAATAGTTATATATAATTAAACGTCTTAACAAAATAAGTAATTATACTTTGAAAAAAAAGTATTTAAATTTAGTTGAATTAAATTATTTTGTATAATTATAATACATGAGATGTTTAATACATATTTAATACGTTTAGTGTATTTTTTAGGATTTGTTAATGGTAAATGAGATTTTTATCAATAAATATGTACACGTGTAATATATAGTATAGTAAGCACAATTTAAAGTCAAGAATTTTTTCAAAGGGGCCAACTAAATATGATAAAATTCTAAAATTAAAAAATATTTAAAAATACTTTATTTTATAAATTAACTTTAACTCATTATGTGCCATCTTTCAAGATATCATTTATTACAAACTTGCTAAGACCATAACAAAATTTATAACTTTTGTCATAACATAACAAATTGTAAATAGCGGAATAAAAATGGTTGGTTTACAACTCTACTACTCACAACTTACTACATAAATAAATTGTGAGTTTTGTTATAATAATAATAATAATAATAATAAATTATTACTATTATTATTATTATTATTATTATTATCTGCTAATATCAAACTATTATTATCAAAGATAAGTAAATAACTAATAAAATAAAATAAAATAATATAAATAAATTTAGAGCTGTTGGTCAAAGAAGTTTACCTTGGCATCCCGTGTACAGATAAGGATTTCCTTCATATCCTGGAAGGCAATAATATTGCCCGCCGCCGTAACTTGTTGAGTACCATTCTGCTTTCCGTCTCTCTGCCCTGGATGAACTCATGTTCATAAAGTTGGACACTGTCCACTCCAGCGCCACGGGAACGCGTTCCAAAAGCGGCATTTCGTAAGAGGGATTTGTTATGCTTGAGTCAAACCATTTCCCTTCTGCTAGGAATGCATATTTGCATTTTTCGCTGCCATTATTTTCCTCATCTTTACTTTTGAAAGTCACATTAAATACTTGATTCCCAAAAGGGACTGTGGTCTGGCAGCAGTTGAAGCCCGAGCATTTAGCTGCTTCGCTTTCTATCATGGTTTTACTATTGCAATCAGAATTGCAACCAACCGGTACCGTAGGATTAATACCGGTCATCAGGGCCATATTGTTGCAACCAACCGAAATAAATTTATTCCGATAGGATGAGAAGTAAAAAGGACTCCCCGTCATATTCACGCCACCATTGCTTGGACCCGTACTTGTGCAATTCGAAGAAGTGATAATTGGCATCTTGACTCGAACGATTCCTGCCTCATAAATAGAATAACCGGAAAGAAAATCATACCGCTTAGGAATTTTGATTTCCAGCACCTCCATGTTTATGCTGGGAAGGAAAGGTCTAACCGAGCTACCATTTCCGGTTCTGCAATCAATTTTGAACCAGTCGTTCAAGTAACACCTTGACCCGGCTGATGGCATTCCAAACGGGTATGGAATTCTAACATTTCCACAGAATTCTGTACAATAGGGCCTCGCCATAGGTGGTGCTGCTGCTTCTGCTAATCCATATGTCAAAAGAAGTAAGAAAGTAATACGCGTTACAAATTGCACACCCATTTAATTTCTGTATCTCTTGCAGTGCTACAAAGCAAACCATACATACCCAACCTTTGTATATACCAATATATATAACCTCACAAGAAAAGTATTGCTAGACAATATATTTTCCGCACCTTCTGCGAAATTTTGTTCCTTCGTTTACTTGGACTCGTTTACTCGGTCTTTATAAGGGAATAGAAGTTTGTTCCTTTGTTGACTTGGTCTTTTTAAGGGGATAGAAGTCATAAAAGTTCCTTCCTAACATTTTCCACAAGTTTCAAACTTGAAAGAATAAAAAGTAAGACTTCCAAACCTCACAAGTATCACCAAAGAACTGTTGGAATTTGTTTGTTTCTGGAAGACTTCTTAATTAACACAATTTTAATAATTTATCAACTTTTTATAAACTTGAATTATTTTAAGAATGACCATTATATGGATTAGGAATTGTGGAGGCAATTTAATAATATTGTTTTAATAATGTTATTTGTATTTTTTAAAAATATATGAGGAAAAAATATATAAAAATACGTGTAATATTATTTAAAAATTAAAAATATATAACTAAACTGCCAATCAGCAACCGGACTCTGGCCCACCGATCTACGCAAAAACAAAGAAAATCTGGTCATACCTGCCTGCATTCTGGGAAATCGCTGTCTAGGCGCCGCTACACACGCGCTTGATTTCTGGCACGTCTATGTTTATCCGGGGAAGGAAGGCTCGAGCCGAGCTGCCATTTCCAATACAGTACTGCAATCAATTTCTGGGTCTCTTACAGTACAACATACAATTAAAGCATACCATAATTACAAGAAAAAGTATAGCCAAACAAGATATTTTTCCGCACCCTCCGCGAAACTTTGTTCCTTCGTTTACTTGGACTTTATAAGCGGATAGCAACAATGCTGTAATAATTGCTGTCCGTGGAATTTTCTTAAGAATTAAATGTTAGGCAGCCATGAAATAGACAGCAAGGTAAGTTCTTTCTTTCAGACCCTACTTGCGGAAAACAAAAAATGGCAAATGTTATACATATTGGCAAAAAGTGTACAATATTTAGCACTTTTTGCAAATAAGTACAACATTTATCACTTTTAGTGTCATTATCTTGCAAATTTACATTATAAATACAGCGTAAATATATATATATATCCTAAACAACAAAAATGAAAAGTGCCTCTTAATTTGTACTATTTACTTGTGTTAGTCATTATCTGTCGATTAAAGGATCCTACTAAAAAATGGATTTATAGCTGAGTATTTGTTGCGGTGTTTTTACAAAATGCAGCCATAGTCAATCTAAAGCCGTGTTTTTAACAAACGCTGTAGTCGGTGATGGTGAGTTCCTTCCGATCATTTTTCAAAAATTTGAAGAATAAAAAGTAAGAAAAGTCATAACTAAAGAACTGTTGGAATTAATTTGATTTTGGAAGACGTCTTAATTGGTTTGTGTGTTTATATCGATGTTTCAACTTTTTAGTTTGAATATAGTACGTGGTTTCTAAATTACCTTCATATGAGTGGACGTTGTAAATGATAACGAAGTATAAATCAATTGAATGAAAGAAGGTAAACTCTTGCATTCTTTCTAAAATTACAATACAAATGACTTCAAGAGAACGTCTCGATTGGCTGTAGCTAACTGCCTATTATTGATATAGAAACTAGTATATTTACTAGATAGTAGTTCGTATCGAGTACGAAAGTTCCGTATTATAAGAGTGTATCAAAAGTATTCATGAAACATATGACATATATATGTATATATATATATATATATATATGTAGAGAGAGAGAGAGAGAGAGAGAGAGGTGCATATCGTATTAATCGTAACGTGTTGTAAAATTGTACATATCATACAATACATAGATATATAAGTTAAAATGATTTTTTTTTTTTTTTTTGGGTTAAAATTTGTGATTTTGAGTCCAAAAAATTATTAGACTTATTTTTAATACAAAATTATCGAGATACTTTACTAAGCCAAATAAAATAACATGTCCATAATTTTTTTTTTTCTCTTTCTACTACAAAATTTGAGCTACATACTTAACACTTCACTTTAATATTTGCAAATTTAAATTCTATATTATGAATAAGGTATTAAATAACAATATAATTATTATTTTTTACTTTTTCTATTTTTTTTTAAGTCTAATAAGCAATAATTCCAAGAAGAAATATAAATATAAAATTATTAAAATATATAAAACAACAATAACAAATAGTAAATTTTGATGATGAAGTAAAAATATCAATGAAGAAATAATTTCTCAAGATGAACATGATAACATTGATTTAGATGGAATTGATTAGGCAAGATGATGAATATGATAAGAACACTATAAAGGGAAAAAAATTGCTTATTACAATATAGTGGTATAATAATTAATGGTAGTTATTATTTATAAAAAAAAAAGTAGTTTTTACAAGATGAACATAATAACACTAATTATTTTGATAATTTCATTAATATTTTGTAAAATGTTTTTTGCATAAATTTTGAATTTTTTTTAATCATATAATTTTTTAAACTAATTCGTGCATAGTATTGACATAATACTACAATACAAATTATGAATAATGTAATTTTAAATTATTTTAAAGTTTTATTTAGAGCATCCACATTGGTGGAGCTAAAAATTTTAGCATTTAACACTTCAAAAAGCTATTTTATCTATTTTAACAAACAATTTCATAACACACCATGCATTAATGGTTTTATTTTTACCCTCAACCAAACACTATTCATTTTTTCAATAATTTTTTTCTCACTTCCTCTCGGCCACCAAACCCAAAAAGTGATAAAGTAATAATTTTTTTTTATACCACCTTGCTACAGTGAATTGCTAGTCTTGGCGGTTCACTGTAACCAAAAGGCAAAATAATTTGTCTTTTTCTCCACCAATGTTGGCACTTAAATAGAGTTTGAGGTGGTAAAATAGCTAAAAAACTATTTTACCACTACCAATGGTGATGATGTAAGCCCTAATAATTTGAAATTTTAGATATAGGCATTATACATTTATAGTGGTATAATAATTAATGGTAGTTATTATCCATAAAAAAGTAGTTATTAAATATATTAAAGGTAGTTATTATCCTTTTTTTTTTTTTTTTGAACAAATTATCCTTCTTCTTTTGCGTTGGTTTAGATCTACGGGTCGAATTCATTATTTGTATTTAGCCAAAAAAAAAAAAAACTCCCCCTCAAATTGTAACCATATTTTAAAACTCAATAGACACAATTTTGATAACTTTAATAATTTATCAACTTTTTATTAACTTGAATTATTTTAATAATACCAAAAAGTAATAAGACTATCGCTGTCTCTTTTTTAAAACACAACCAATAGGGGAATTGCATTTTCTCTTTATTTCTTTATTTATTTTTATGTTGCCCTGGATAATGGAATATAATTGATCAAAGATTATTCCTTAGATAGTTCACCAATTAAAACTCACTATAATAATTCTCCTTTAGTATGAATTATATTTTAAATTTGTACCATATACTTTCAGGTTTTGGATTGTTCTAAATTGTACCATATACTATATTGCTTTTGAAATGATGGATGCATAATGGCTTGCTGTCCATGCTTCCTACTGGAGTTTAATTTACTATTAGAGCCTTAAGCTGCACATTGCTATGTTCCAGCTATCTTTGCTATTGTCGCTATGCCTGTTGCCAGTATACAAGTTTGTCATTCTGGACTTTTGCGCTTTTCAAGAGCTGCTTCTGCATCAATTAAGTGCTGCTGTATTTAGTAATAAAATGCCCATTGATGTACTGTAATAGTTGGTCATATTTAGTAAGTAGTTAGCATGTATCAAGGTAATTAGCTTTGTATCAAGATTACTGTTTTTTCTGGACATTTATTTAGTGAATTACATTGAAATAAACAAATTTAATTCTACACAACAATTAATCCAATACAATCATATTTGAGTTCAAGCCTAAAGCAAAGCTGGCAGTTTATGAAAATTGAGGAATGTTTTGATTTGGTTGGATGAAAATTTTTGCTTTGGCTGAGTGAATGTATTTGTATTGCTGATTTTTTTTTTTTTTTTTCCGTTTAAATAGTAATATTGCTATAATAATTTGATGATTTTATTGCTATTAAATAAAAGGATTTGATACGGTTTATATTTTGTTTTGTTGAACTAAGGTTTACAAGGTTTGGTAGATGGGAGTCCCATGCATTCCATGATTTTTGTTTGTTTTCAAAAAAAATTGAGATCCACTCAAATTCTACGTGCCTTTTTTTATTTATTTATAAGATAACAGTATATTACTAGGTTACTCTGCTCTTTTATCTATTTGGTTGATTGGAAATTGTGAGAAAAGAAAAGTAGAAGATTGAGTTTTTGGAATTTTAATATTATTCAAAATTTGAGTCAATATTTTTTGTAAATTTTATTTAATTTGACAAGACAGTAGTCCATACCCCTAAATTTGAGGTTTTTATTTTTATTTTTATATTTTGCTTGGTTAGTGTGGAAGTTCGAGAAGCTAAAGGAATATGATTTTAGCCATATTCTTGATTGTTGTGAACTTTGAGGCAGGTCTAAGACTTCGAAGCTTGAAAATTTTTCTAAGAAATTGATGTTGTTGGGTGTTTATTATAAGTTGATGTGCCATTTTATGATATGCCAATCAAACCATTATTCCTAAAACAGAGAAAGAAACTTAATTATTATGCCAATCAAACTACCAAATAACTTATCAGCTTGAAATGTGTAACTGCTGTCCACATATATAGCAGTTCGTAAAAAATTGAGACGAGAAGGAATTGAACCTCAAATATATGATTTTGAGGATGGTCTAAACATTTGAAAGCTGAAAGCTTAAAACAGAGAGAGAGAGAGAGAGAGAGAGAGAGAGAGAGAGAGAGAGATAGACAGAGATCCCAGTTTCAGTGCTGGACGGCTGAGAGCAGTTGCTGGTGTGGCATGGCATGTCCGGTGTTTGAGGTGTACAAATGATGTAAACTAAAATCATTTTTTTTTTTTTAATTCTCTAAAACTTTTTTTTTTGTACAAATAATGTTCTTATCCCTTGGAAGATCAACTAACAGTGCAAGACCTGTCAAATTAGTATTTTTGAGCTTATGAATTTGTCAATTTATATATAACAAATGTACTTCAATAATTATTATTCAATTTATGTATAACAAACTTAGGTCTATGTTCAGATTTTTGTAGCATGCATTACGCCTCTCTCTAATTAGCATATCATTCTAACTCTAACTAAACTAAAGCACCAATTTCCAAACATAGACCAAAATCAAGGAAAATAATACATGTCCATTAGTCTGAAAGCTCCATGGCATGACTTTCCTCCACTTCATTTTCTTCATAATCATCAAGAACGGTTTGAATGGTAGTATGTACACCTTTAAGTTCGCTCCATAACCAACTCTGCCCACACATCAATGCTTCTAAGGTATTATGATGAAGACGGCTACGATGTGGACTCAACAATCTCCCGCTAGTGCTAAAAGCCGACTCTAAGGCAACTGTTGTCATAGGAATAGCCAAAATATCCCTTGCAATGCGTTCCAAGATAGGATACTTACTACCATTTTGCTTCCACCAACCCAAAACGTCAAATTTTTCAGTTCTAGGTGACACTTTCTCACTTGCATAAAGTTCAAACTCCGATATAATATCCCTACTCCTTTGGCCTATGTTAGTAGTCGCATTACTAACAAACAAATCATAGTCCCTCATTGTATCATCATGTTCATGTGCAGCACTTGATGTAGATGTAGAAGATGAAGCTTGAGAAAAAATGACTCCTCTATCAATGTTTTCTATGTCATACTCCGTAAATAACTCAAAAAGAAGGTTCTTAACGTTGTCAATTTCTTCGTTAGCCTTACTACCGTACACTTTGTTAAAATAAAAACATCAATTTATATTTTGGATCTAAAACATTAGCCAAACTCATGATGTCATGAACGTCACTCCAATATTTATCAAACTTAGCTAACATCTTTGTTGCCATTGTCTTAACCAACTCATCTTCACTTGAAAGCCACTGATTTAATTCCATCTTCAACCGGAAGACCGAAGGAAAATAATGATCAGCCATAGGGTAAGTAGTACCAGAAAGCAACTCAGTAACTTTATAAAAGTAACCCAACTTCTCACAAACAATTTGTGCTACCTCCCAATCCCTATTAGTTGGAGCAGACTGATACTGAGGCTCACAACACAGTAAACGGGAAAATACATCTTTATAAATCAAGGCAGTTGAAAGCATCAAATATGTAGAGTTCTAACGAGTTCTACAATCAAGTACCAATTCCTTAGTACTTGCAATATGTGATTGGCGAGATATTTTTTCAACAATTTCTGCTCTTTTTGGCGATTGTGTTAAAAAATATACACTATTTCAAACCTTCTCAATACCATCACCAATTACATTCAATCCCTCTTGAACAACCAAATTCAGAATATGTGCTGCACAACGCACATGCAACAATTTTCCACCTAAAATAAGTGAACTAGCTTGAAGCTTATCCAAAACAAGTTTCATCATGCCATCATTGTTGCTATCATTATCTACAGTTATGGCAGATAACTTCAAATGTTCCAATCAGAAAGACACTCCAAAAGGATTTTAGAAAGAGAATACTTATCATGTGGAGATGGCATACGAATAAACCTAAAAAAAAAAATAAACATAAATATGGTTAACTAAAGAAAGCAGAAAGTTAATAAGCTTGCTTGAGAATCTAAAAACTAGTACAACAAAATAACCCCAAAGAAAAAAAATGCCTTATAACTCGGCTTTCCAAAGTCCAAGAGTCATTTATATAGTGCGCTGTGATTACCATGAATGACCTCTTACTGTTGTTTGTAGCCCACAAGTCTGTTGTGATTGCAACTTTACTTGCATTCCTGTCAATTTCTATCATAGTCTTCTGCTTCTTTTCATTATAAATTTTTTTGATATCTCGATTCAATGTGTTTCTTCCTACTATCTTAAAATTTGGCCGAAGGCCACCAACAAAATCCCAAAACCCAACATGATCAACAATTGTAAGAGGGTACTCATGCAAAATGACCATTCGAGCAAGATCCCTCCTTGAAGCCTTCTAATCCTCTTCATTAAAAACACTAGGGCTTGAGATCCCTTTACTTCTTGTCCTATTGTGTTGTTTGACAAGAACTTGCTTCCTAATATCTGTTACTTCCCTCGGAGGACTTGCTTCCCTCGGAGCACTTGGACAACTTTTTGTTATGTGCAGTTTTAAATGAGTTGTCCCTGAAGTACTTGCTCCAGCCATAAGTCTTCCATAGTAGTTGCATTGGGCCTTAACTTTCCCATCAATATTCTTTTTCTTACAATGATTCCATACGTCTGAATTTGTTCTTCTTTTAGTGCCTTGTTGTTGTGGATTCTCAACCGAAACAGACTCAACTTCCTCTCCAAACAACGATTATGATTCTAATGTCGTACTAGTTGGGGGCCTTGGGGTAGGGGTTGAGGCAGAGGATGTGGCAAACATGTAGGCAACTGCAAAGAGAGAGAGAGAGAGAGAGAGAGAGAGAGAGAGAGAGAAAATGATTATTGATAATCTGGTCAAATTTTCTAACAACAGATATAGATTCTGATTAATAATCTTTTATAGTTTACAACAAATGCAACATTAGATGATTCAGAATTTCAGTGACTAAGGCAAGATGAAAATTAATAACTTAAACTACCCTATCTTCCTCTAGATTTTAACTGATGCAGATACAGATACAGCCAGAATAAGCAAGGACCAAAATTCTTATTTGAGCTACACCTTCTTTATATTCATACTAGAAATCAATTTGAGGTGATCCAAGCTTGGAGGCTGGAGCAATGCAAGAGACCAACCTCAAAATCTCAGACATCCATTGCTAATTAGTTTTCACAGTGCAAAACTTCACTCTCAAATCAGATATACAATATCATGAAGAAAGGTTCAGCCATTAAACAAGAAATTGAGAATGCTTGAAGAATTACCAAGTCTTACATGCTCCGTTTGTGAAAAAACTTAGACAAATTCACTCCTCTCTATAAATAGACATATCCCCAAATAGAATCAAACACGTTAATGCAATCAAAAACCAAATCTAACACATTCCCAGTTGATAAAATTCAATCAAAAACCAAATTCGACACATACCCAATTGAATTCAAACTCTAAAACAAAATCTAAAGAATCACCTAGAAGAAACTAGAATTTCCCATTTGATTGCTGGGAAAATGGGGGCAAGAAAGAGATATAACTATTTAAAATAAAAATTAGAAAACTAGTCTATATCATGGATGACCCAAGATTACCAAATCAAATATAGACTCACTTTTGTAACATTTACCGCACAATTTTCCTGGGAACCAAACAAAAAACAAACTCAGAAAAGAGTGAATGAGATGTACCACTGATGAAGAGCTTAGGGGAAGTAAGAGTGGTATTGAAACAAATGGAAGTGTACTGAGATTGAAGAATCGAAGACGCAGTGGAAAGGCATAGACTAGAGAGCTCTAAGAGTGACGGTGAGGAGAGGCATAGACTAGAGAGCTTTGAGAGTGAGAGTGTCAGTGTGAGTGACGGTGAGTGAGACTGTGAAAGAGATTTAGGGTTTTTTTTTTTTTTTTTTTTTTTTTTTTTTTTAAATACGGGTCGGGTATGGATAATAACCATACCTTACCCGAATAATTCAGGTAATATCCATACCCTACTCGGTTAAGCTCTACCCATAAAAAACCAGGTATTACCCGGAACATTTAGATCGGGTAGAGTTGGATATCCATTACTCAATGGGTATGGCTATCCCTACGAATATAGGGCCTGAGGAAGAGAATTAGGCATATTAGTCAAGGTTTCCTAACTTTAATTCCTACAATTACGCATGACTATTCTTGATTTAGGTTTTATAATGGAAAATGGGGTGAGTTGTTTACCATGCACGCACAAGAAAGTGAATCGGATCATGACGACATAAGAGGAACTCTTTTGTTGAATCAAAGGCTAATTTGAACTAAGGCAACCTGTACTTCGTTCTTTCTAATAGGTATTCTATGCACCAAATTCTATAAGTATTTAGCCTGAAATAATAAATGATGATGCAAAAATCGTCAGTTGTGTAGTTTCGTCTAGATGAAGTTAGAGCCTCATTGATGTGCCTGCAAATGTGGTGAAAAGCCTTCCTCAGGTGGTCATCAGTGTGGTGCCTGCCACAGAGTCTCCGATGATAAAGTCAGCATATAGAAGCTTTTTAGGTAGTAAGAAAGTTCAGAATAATCAGAATTATGTCTACTAGTATATTTTGGATGGATGTGTATCTATACCTTTCTTGGTCTTAGGGGGGGTGTATATATATGGCTCCTTTGCTCCTAGTTGTTGTGGCTTTTATTGTGGCTTTAGTGCCTTTTTGTAACGCCTCTAGGCTCAATGATGTAGGTTTTAATGGGCTTCCAATGGTTTAACATCCTGTTCTGTAACTGCCTAAGGCATTAAATCATTTATTAAGTGGCTTGCCTTCCTTCATCCATGATGTGGCAAGGTGGACAAAGGTGGCTTATAGTATTGTTTGGGTAAGAGGGTTCATTGGTCCCATCAACTACCCCCTAGGTTCTATGGTCATCATTACGTGTTATGACAACCACCAAAAGGTAAAAGGTTTATTGCCCAGACATGACTCTTGGGGCTCCGTTCCACATTTTGTGCGTAGTAGCGGTGTTGCACATGTTGTGGCCACGTGGCATGTTTTGAATGGTGGAGTTAATGCTCCACTTCTTATGCTTCTTTGGTTTCCCGCTGTTTTTCAGTTTTTGTGCCTAGTTTTTAAACTTCCTTCCTCTTCTCTTTCTTCTTCACTTTTCATCTTTCTTACGCCATTGCTACTCTACAATTTTTTCTTGTCCAAGCTACCTTCCTTGCAATTTCCTGCATTTTGTCCTTTTTAGGGTTGCGTTTCTGAGGTACGGCTTCTTCCTTCTCTTTTTATTCTTCCTATTATAGTAATTTCTCAAAGGTTTCTGATTCTCCCCCTTTTTTTGTGTGTGTGTTTGGGTTTTCTTAGGATTTTGCCCCTTTCCTTCTACTTTTTGAGTTCCATGTTTAGTAGTTCTAAGGTTAGGACACCTTGTCCCTTTGTTTCCTTCCTTTTTGCGCGTTTAGGGGCTTCTTTGAGAATTTCTTGCAATTTTCTGCCCTTTAGTTGAAGGTTTTGTGTGTTGGGGAAACAACTTAAGTTTAGTACTAACCAATCTGTTCGCTTTACTCCGTAAGGCCCTAGTGGGTGACTGTAGAGTGATGTCAGAGGTAAGATCCAGTGAATTAGAGATGGAGTTGTCGTCTAGTGACGACCTTGTGGGGAAGATACTGTGGCATCCACTCCGAGAGTGGTTAGGGCTTTTTTTGCTCTAGAGAAAGAGTGAGGCTTGGAAGATGAAACCCTTTCCAGATCTAGGGATAGGTTTCAACTTCTTGAGAGGGTTAGGACTCGTCTTCCTCACAAAGAGGAACGAGCTTGCCATTTCTTGCTTGAGGAGGTGTATTTCTATGAGGCCACTTTCCAGAGTGGGCTTAGATTTCCCATCCACCCCTTTATCATGGAACTCCTAAATTACTTCATATTGCTCCTGGGCAACTTATGCCCAACTCGTGGAGGATTGTAGTTAGTTGTATGGAGATTGCACTAGCGTCCACAGAGGGGGATATGATTAGGGTGGACAAATTTGAATATTTGTATCATCTGAAGGAGTACAAGGAATACGGGTACCGCAAGCTTGTGCCTTGGGACAAGAAGGCTAGAATCATTATTGACCTACCCTCGTCCTTCAGATACTGGAAGTCCTGGACTTTCTTTGTGTCCGAGGATGATTGGGAGACTCTTCCTGATGAAGTTTGGGGCGACGTCCCTAGGTTAGTCCGTTGGTGGAGAGCCTCAAGTCTAGGTGCGTCATTTCTTTGCAAGCCCCTTCGTTGCCCTTTATATATTTCCCTCTTCTGTGTTTTTCTTCCTTTTTTATCGTCATTAACTTTCCAGTTCATTGTGTATACTTAAGAAACGTCCAAGGCTCAAATGTAGGTATAAGGGTCATGTGGAGGTAGTTGTGAAGTACGTGAAGACAATAGACAACATTGACGACCTAGTTGATCCTCAAACTCTGGCCCGTTACTGTCTTGGTCCAGAGCCTTCTGCCTCTGTTCTTCGGGCTATAGCAATTGAAGAGAAGAGTGAGTGTTATCATACCTCGTTGTTCTTCCCTTCTCCCCTTTTTTTTAAGTGTTTTTCTTCTTTTCTTTTGTAGAGATGACGACCAAGTTTAACCAAGATATATACGCCAGGATAAAGGCAAAGAAGAACGAGCCTTATTCTACTCTTGGGAAGAGAATGGTTCGCATTGTGGATCAGAGGAGTCCATTTGTTCCTGTTACCATTGTCCTTAAGCTAACAAGGGTAGCTTCCCCTAGTACTTCAGTGGAAGAAACCACGCCACGTACGAAAAAGGCTCGCGTGGCAAATAAAGGGAAGGAGAAAGCCTCTTCACTATTGTCCAGCATTTAGGATGTGCTGATCTCGCCCAGGCGAGGGCATAGGAAGTGTTTATGAATGAAGAAGCTAAAGGCCTTTTTCAGGGTGCCACCCAGCGAGATAGTGGGTCGTCATGTTCACAAACTCATTCAAGTAATATGCCCGTCTAGCTTACCCTTTGTTTTTTTTTTTTTTTTTTGAAAGTTGGATCTTCCTTCCAGGTTCTGAGGAAAACTATTCATATAACCTTGAAGTACTTGAGCTAAGAGGCTAGGGTTTTGTCCGCAGAGTCCAAGGCTAAGGGTTTGGAGGTGGAGCTTTCAAAGTTAAAGAAGAACCTTATTGTGGCCATGGATGAGACCAATACTGCTAAAGGAAAAGCAAGGGTTTTGTTTGACGACTTGAAGGTGAAGAAGCAACTCACCTTGGAGAAGGACGAGCAACTCTAGGCTACTAAGGAAAAGGTGAAGATGATTGCTGTCTACTCCATCGAGGCCTTACAACAGACTAACGAGTACAATATCGTGCTCTTTAGCTGGTATTACAAAGGCTTCGAGATCTTGCAGCGATACCTCATCAAGCACCCTACTAGTGTGGACCTAGAGAACTTGGACTTTGAAGCTGTGGATAAAGAGATGGCCGCAGATGAGGCTACCCAGGCATCTCAAGCTACCCAAGCTATAGTCGTTTCTCCCAAGGGAAGTACTCCAGGGCCTGCTGAAACTGACAGTGGAGAGGCTGGTGTTTAACCCTGTAGATACTTATGTTTTTCTTTTTCCTCCTTTTTTTTGGGGTGCCCAGTGTGTTTTTGGGCTTTTCGTTTCTATGCTAGAACAATATCTTTCGCCCAGTGTTCCTGGGCTTTTAATCCTATTGTTGGAACAATATTGGTTGCCCGGTATTTTTGGGCTTTCAATTCTATTGACTATTTCATGTTTACCTATTTACTTTTTTGCATCCTTATGTATGATACTTTTTGTTTGTAAATGATTTCTGTCTTCCTCGTTGCTTGTTTACCCTTAGCTTGGGGTTTGGCTAATTATGAAATGACCTGCATCCATCAGTAGTTTACATTCGTCTAGGCGAAATCTTGTTACTTAGCCAATTTTTTTGTGACTTCCTCCCATTTTAGAGATCTTGTCATTTGGCTTCGTCAGTAATGCACATTTATCTAGGCGGAATTTTATTACTTAGCCAATTTTTTATGACTTACACCCATTTAAGAGATTTTGCCATTTGGCTTTATTAGTAACTTACATCCATCTAGGCAGAATCTTGTTATTTAGCAAATGTTTTGTGGCTTACACCCATTTAAAGGATTTTGTCATTTGGCTTCATCAGTAACTTACATCCGTCTAGGCAGAATTTTGTTGCTTAGCCAATTTTTTGTGACTTACACCAATTTAAGGTATTTTGTCATTTGGCTTAGTAACTTACATCCGTCTAGGCAAAATCTTATTACTTAGCCAATTTTTTGTGACTTAGGCTCCTAGATTTACATGCATCATGTTGGAATGTTGGCTGAATAGTTCTTTTGGCTAAATAGTTATTTTATTGCTTTACTTCAAACATGAATACATTCGTCCATTACATTTATTGATGGTACCTCTTCAAATGCTTGATATTCCATGGTCATGGCAGTTTCCTCCCATCCAACGTTTCCAGGTGATAGTTGCCTTTCCTAGAATAATGGGTGACTTTGTAGGGTCCTTCCCAGGTTAGGCCAAGCTTCCCCTGGGTTGAGTCCTTGGTAGTAGGTGTGACATTGCGTAGGAAAAGGTCTCCTATGTTAAGTCATCTAAGCTTTACTCTCTTGTTGTAGTACTCGGTCATCTTCTGCTGGTACTTCTCCATCTTATGGGATGCTCCGTCTTTGGATTCGTCCAAGCAATATAGGTTGACTCTTAGTTGATCATCATTGCTGCCTTCGTGGAAGACTTCTCTTCTCATGCTGGTGATTCCCACTCTGACTAAGATTACTACCTCGGTGCCATAGGTGAGCCTGAAGGGGGTCTCTCTCGTTGGGGTTCTTGTTGTAGTCCTATATGCCCACAAGACGTTGGGAACCTCCTCTAGCCATGCGCCCTTTGCCTCGTCCAACCAAGTTTTAATGATCTTGAGCTGAGCAGTGTCTAGTTCGTCACTTCCGTCTGGCCATTAGCTTAGGGGTGACCTAGGGACAAGAATTGGTTTTTAATCTCTAGCCCCGAGCAGAAGTCCCTAAAGCCTTGACTGTTTAATTGCTGCCCATTGTCTAATATGATTATTCGTGGTATCCCAAATTGGCAAACTATATTCTTCCACATGAAATTCTGGATCTTTGCATCTATTATGGCTGATAGCGCTTCTACTTCAACCTACTTTGTGAAATAGTCAATAGCAACTAGTAAAAATTTTACCTGTCTTTTACCTTAAGGTAACGAGTCGACGATGTCAAGTCCCCATTGGGCAAATGGCCATGGGGAGGCTATTGGTGTCAGTTTCTCTGCTAGGATGCATTGAATATTCCCAAACCTTTGGTATTTGTCACACCTCTTGACAATGTCCCTTGCATCCTTCTGCAAAGTAGGCCAAAAATAGCCTGTTCTGATAACTTTGCTTACCAGGGATCTCGAGCCTGCATTGTCTCTACATACTCCTTCATGGATCTCCTTCAAAGCTCTCCTCTAGAATATATTTAGCTTCCTCCTCGTTGACGCACTTCAAGTAAGGCATGGAGAAGCCTTTTTTGTACAAGGTGTCATTCAGGATTGTGAACTTGGCTATTCCTGACCTTCCTAGCCTTTTTGATGTTCTGTGGAAGCCGTCCATCCTGAAGGAAGGACAGGATTAGGGTCATCCAGCTGCTTTCGTTCTGGATTATGAAGGTGAGGACCTCTTCAATACAAGGATGCTTCTGGACTTCAATCTTTAGGTCTGTATTCGTTGGTCCTGTTTCTGACGATGCTTACTTCGCTAGCTCGTTTGCCCCCATATTCTAGCTTTTGTGGACTTGTTTGAACTCTACATGATTGAACTCTTATGTCAAAAGTTTCATTAGTCGCAGGTATTTTTGCATTCTTTCCTCCTTTGCTTCATACTTCCCCTTTATTTGCCCTACAACAAGCTTTGAATCGCTCTAGAGGAGCAAGCTTTTGACTTCTAGCTCTTTCCTGACCCTCAGTCCCTTCAGCACTCCTTCGTACTCAACTTTATTGTTGGTGGCTGAAAATGTTAGCTGAACTTCGTATTTGAGCGTCTCTCCTTCTAGGGTGATGATAATGACCCCTACTCTTCCCTTCTTTCGGGCTGATGAACCTTCAGTCTTGACTATCCTCGTCTAGGATTATGAGTTCGGCGATGAAGTTTGCTAGTGCTTACACCTTGATAGCTGTCCTGTGGTGGTACTAATGTCAAATTGGCTAAGTTCTATTGCCCACTAGATCATCCTTCTTGCAGCCTTAGGCTTGTTCATAGACTTCTTAATAGGTTAGTCCGTCATTACCAAGATAGGGTTCGCCTGGAAGTAAGGGCGTAACTTGTGTGAAGCTACAATCAAAGCAAAATGCAATCTTCTTGATCCTTGGGTATTTGGCTTCTACCCCTTGGAAGGCTTGATTGACATAGTAAACTAGGGGCAATCTCCTATCCTCTTCCCAAATCAAGGCTATGCTTATAGCTGTAGCTGATACTGCTAAGTATAAATATAGGTTTTCTTCCTCCTTGATTGGTGGATTGATCAGGTAGTGTTTGAGCTCCTGGAAAGCTTTCTCGCACTCGTCCATCCAGGCGAAAGCCTGTTTCATCATCTTGAAAAAGGGCAATCATTTGTCCATTGCTCTAGAGACGAACCTATTGAGCGTTGTTATCCCTTCTATGAGTTTCTAGACTTCCTTCATTGTCTTGGGCGACGTCATCTCTAGTATGGCTCGTACCTTCTTTGAGTTTGCTTCTATTCCTTTTTAGGACACCATGCACCTTAAAATCTTTCCTGATGCCACCCCAAAGGCACACTTGCTGGGGCTCAATTTCATTTGATACTGCCTAAGAGTTGTGAACATCTCATGGAGGTCCAAGTGATCAAACTCTTCGTTGCCCTTGATAAGCATGTCATCTACATACACTTCCATGTTTCTCCATATCTGTTTACTGAACATTTTGTTTACTAACCTTTGGTAGGTTGCTCTTGCGTTTTTCAGCCTGAAGGGCATCACCTTGTAGTTGTACAGCCTTTGCTTGTGATGAAGGTAGTTTTCTCTTGGTCTTCCTTTGCCATTTTTATCTGATTGTACCCCGAGAATGCATCCATGAAAGTTAGGAGCTTATGTTCTACTATGGAATCCACTAGCTAATCTACTCTTGGCAGGGGAAAGTTGTCTTTTGGATAAGCCTTGTTTAGGTTCGTAAAGTTTACGCACATCCTCCATATCCCATTTGCATTCTTAACTAGGACGATGTTGGCGAGTCAGTCCAGGTAATAGATCTCCCGATGAAGTCTGCCGCTAATAGTTTGTTGACCTCATCCGTGACTGTCTGGTTTTGTTTTGGAGCAAAGACTCGTTGTCTCTACTGGATGAGCTTTTTTTTGTGATCCGCATTTAGCTTGTGTTGGATGATTTCTGTGGATATGCTGGCATGTCCTTGTGGCTCCATGCAAAGACATCTAGGTTCTCCTTGAGGAATTGGATTAATTTCTTTTTCATTTCTGTACTCATGGTCATCCCTACTCTTATAGTCTTCGTTGGTTCTCTGTCTACCAACCCCACATTTCCAAGGCTTTCACCTTCTCTTCTTCTTTCTTCTCTATCATCCATGTATGGTTTTCATTCGCAGCTAACACTGCTTGGTAGCATTCCCTAGCCAGCACTTCATCTCCTTTTACTTCACTTACTCCATTTTTTGTTGGGAATTTTACCTTCAGGCAATAAGTAGATTTAGCTGCCTTCCAACAATTAAGTGTATGCTTCCCAATGATCACATTGTATGAAGAAGGACAATCTACCACTAGAAAGTCCAGCTAAAGAGTTAATTGTCGCGGATAAGACCCCATTATGACCGTCAATGTTACTATGCCTTTGAGATACACTTTATCCCTACTGAAACTGATAAGAGGGGACTCAAAAGGATGCAATCTACCTGGATCCAACTTTAGCTGTTGAAAAGCAGAGAGGTAGATAATGTCTATGGAGCTACCAATGTCCATGAGGATTCTCCTTGTATTGATTTCCTCTACCATGAGCATTATAAATAGTGGGTCGTCATGCAGCATCTTCACTCCTTTGGCGTCTTCTTCCAAGAAGAACATGTCCCTACCCGTCCGTCTTTGCTTCAAGGGTGGTGTCATGTGGATGCTGTTCACCTGCCTCTGGTGTGATTTCTTGAGGGATCTAAACGATCCTCCTATGGATGGTCCTCTTGTGATCGTCTTGATCTCCCCGATCACACTTTGTGGACGATGGAATGCATGATCTTCATCACTTGGTGAGGCTTCATGCTTGTCCTTGTTATTATCCCTGGATCTGTTGGGTTCTCCCTTCTTTGCAAATCTCTGCAACTTCCCTTTTCGTATGAGTTCCTCTATCTGCTCCTTCAGGTCTTTGCAATCTTCTGTGTAGTGGCTGTGATCCTTATGGAAACAGCAATATTTCTTCTTGTCATGCACATTGGGTGACGAGTGTAATGGCCTTGACCATTTGAGGTAGTGCTCATCTTTAATTTGCGCCAAAATTTTATCAATAGACATAACTAAAGGAGTGAATTTTACTGTCCGAGGGGTTTATCGTCTTTCTGATTGTTCTCGTCTGCATGTTGATGATCTTTTCTCTCCTTTTTTCGTCCTCTTCGGTTATCTTCCTTTCTTTCCCTTTCACCTGGCTTTCCTACCTCTTCAATTTTTGCTAGGGCATCCTTGACGTTCATGTCCTTCTGCACCTTCAAGACCATTTCTGCCATCATCTGTAGGGGATTCTTCGCGAGTAAGACCACAAACTCCCTGGATTTCAACCTAGCCTTAAAGGTCGTCAGCTGTACTTTGTCATCCGATTCGTCCACGTCTAAAGTTTCCCGGGTGAAATGCTTCACATATGACCTTAAGGTCTCCTTCTCTCCTTGTTTAATAGTAAGCAGGTGGTCAGCTGGCATTTTCGAGCATTGTCCCCTGACAAAGTGGCATAAGAAGGGTTACCTAATTGCTCAAAGTTATTGATGGACGACATTGGTAACTTCATGAACCACTTCCTCGCGACTCCCTTAAGAGTGGTAGGGAAGGAACGGCACAGTATCTCGTCAGGGGGCTGTTGGAGAGCTAGAGTGATCTTGAAAGTATTGAGGCGATCTAGAGGGTCTTTCAGCCCATCAAACAGCTTGAGTTGAGGTAAACGAAGCTTTAACGGTGTTGGACATTCCAAGACCGCCGTCGTGAAGGGTGAATCCGTCCTCTTGACCATCCTATCTAGGCTTCGACCTGTCTTTTCCTTGATTGCACTCCAATGGTCACTTCTTATTTGACTGTCTCCTTTGTCATCTCAGTTGGTCCCAGAGAGGATGTCTTCTTGCTAAAGTCGCAGCCTCATCTCTTGGTTCTATCTAATAAGCTCTTCCACACTAGTTGTAAGTGTCTGGATTTGCAAAGCCAGTGCTGCAGAATCTTGGTTGGACTCCATCTGAACTTAGGAATTAAGTAGAACTACACTTTCGAACCTAAGTACGAAAATGTAGTCCCCATAGACGGCGCCAAACTGATAATGCAAAAATCGCCAGTTGTGTAGGTTCATCCTGATAAAGCTGGAGCCCCATCGCTGTGCCTACAAATGTGGTGAAAAGCCTTCCTTAGGTGGTCACCATTGTGGTGCCTGCCACAGAGTCTCCGATGATAAAGTCAGCGTATAGAAACTTTTTAGGTAGTAAGAAAGTTCAGAATAATCAGAATTATGTTTACCAGTATATTTTGGATGGGTGTGTATCTGTACCTTTCTTGGTCTTGGGGAGCGTATATATATGGCTCCTTTGCTCTTAGCCGTTATGGCCTTTATTGTGACTTTAGTGCCTCTTTGTAACGCCTTTGGGCTCAATGATGCAGGTTTTAATGGGCTTCTAACGGTCTGATAGCCTGTCCTGTAACTACCTGAGGCATTAAATCCTTTATTAAGTGGCTTGCCTTCTTTTGTCCATGATGTGGCAAGGTGGACGAAGGTGGCTTATAGTATTGTCTTGGTAAGAGGATTCGTTGGTCCCATCAATATATATTTGACAATACATGTTACAAATTGACATGACAATACAGTTGGTAGTTAATGTGTCATGAAAAATAATTTTTTATTATTCCGTTTGACACGTTAATTTTTTCCATCCAATGGATAACAAAAGAGACTAAATTAACACAATACTAAAAATGTTAGGAACCAAATTGACACACATTAAATGTTATGGATTCATTGGCATAATTCTCCATTCTTTGGGTTTTTCTTTTAAGATACAACATGGCCACTCATCTTTGTGAGAGAGAGAGAGAGAGAGAGAGAGAAGAGAGAGAGAGAGAGAGAGAGAGAGAGAGAGAGAGAGAGAGAGAGAGAGAGCAAAATAATAATAATAATAATAATAATAATAATAATAAATTAGGTACAATACAAATATATAAAACATTTTTTTATATTTTATTTCTTATAGTTACAATAGGGGAGGGAGATTTGAACCTTGTATGTCTCTATTGGAAACATCAAGAAGTATTAATTGAGCTAAACAAACCTTAACATTTTTTTTTTGAACAAACAAATATTCAGATTTTTTTGAGCATATGACTATTCTTTCATGTGTTTGTCATTTCTTATATGTAATTTTTTTTTTTTAATAAATTTGGTTTTTGTGGGGATAAGAGAATCGGATAAAGGAATTGGGCTATGGGCCACATCCGAGGATGCTAAAGAGCCTTATGACAACCAAGTATTACTGAGGGCAAGTAGGTTATTGGGCCTAGGATGAGGGTTGGTAACAACAAATGGGTGATGTTATCTGAGGAGCCAAACTTCCTCAAAAAGTAGAACGAAAGTCTGAAGCCCAACCACCCAACAAGTACTGGGCAAAGGGGCAACCATGCTTAAGAGGATAAGCTTTGGAGATATGAGTCAATAGAGAATTAAGAAATATCTAGGAAAAAGGCTGCTACCACCACATTGAATGCTCTGCACCTAACCAACTGGCTTCATTAATGTGGAGGTAATGCCTGAACAGTGACTTTTAGCCTTACAGCTATACACAAAGACTCCCAAGAAGGTTTTGATGGGACAAGTATCAAGAAGATTAGTTATTTGATCAACAAGTGGAAGCCTAAGATGGTAAAAGGAGAATGGTATAAAAGGGAAAGGATCCCTTTACATGAAGATCTATCTAAAAAAAGGGAGAGGAGAAGAAAAGAACTCTGTCTAACTAAGAACTCTGAATATTTGTACTTGTTTGAAATATATACATAAGAATGTACCTTCCTCAAACTTGACGGATGGGTGTTTTTCTTTTCAAACTGTACCTCTCAATTGTTATAGCACTAGCACAATTCACTGTGATTCATATTTGACTCATTAAGTCTTCATTTATTAAACCCACTCTCTAACAAATCTATTGTTGTGGGTTTGTTGGACTATTGTTCATATCCGTTGGGCTTTGGGTCAATTTGAGTCCTTAAAATTTCCATCTATGGATAATAGTTTCAAAACACTTTATCACCAAAGTTTGCTAAACACCCCAAACACTAAAACTTTTTATCGTCAAAACTCAAAAGGTAAAATTATAATTTCCTATGTCAATACCAAAAGGACCTAAACAAGACCAAACAAAGATATAATATCATTATTGCTATTGTACTAGGAGGAGTTTAAAAATAGTAATATGATTTGATAATAGTTTACACATGAAACAAAAATGAATAAGTACATAGTTTATTAATCAAAGTGATTAAATGGATAAAAGTGGCAGGACGTTTGATGATGAAGTTGTGCTTGATTCTAAACATGAACTTTTTGAAATAGAAACGTCATTCCAAGGTGCCATTTCTTCATTTCCAACATATTCAAGTTCTTCAAAATTTGGTTGAACAGGCGAAATTTTTTGAACTCCTTCCAACTCCATCATGATTTCTATCATCGTAGGTCGTTTCTTTCCATTAAAGTGCTAACATCTTTTTGCAAGATTAGCAATTGTCATGATTTCATCTTTATTACCAACCTTACTTACTTGAGTATCAAGTATATCAAAAAGACGATTCTCTTTTAATGAATGAACGAAATATGTAGATAGATTCCGACCTTCTTGTGACCTCGTCGAAGAAACTGGTTTTTCTCCTGTTAAAAGCTCAATAAGGACCACTCCAAAACTATAAACATCACTTTTTTCTGTAA
Source organism: Castanopsis chinensis (assembly GCA_032878915.1). NCBI lineage: Eukaryota > Viridiplantae > Streptophyta > Magnoliopsida > Fagales > Fagaceae > Castanopsis > Castanopsis chinensis. Next base: position 1,223,354 of record JAVQMG010000082.1, read on the forward strand.
ATTGGCTTGTTTGAAAGTATTCTGGATCCAAGTATCCAAAAGTACCATATACTAGTGTGGTTACATGAGTTTGGTCAACAGCTACTGATCTTGAAGTGCCAAAGTCTGCTACTTTTGCTCTATATTTGTCATCGAGGAGTATGTTTGAAGATTTTATGTCTCGATGGTAAATGGGTAGTGAAGCTGCCGAGTGTAAGTATGATAGCGCTCCCGCAATTTCAGTGGCAATTCTTAAGCGCATATCCCATGTTAGTAATGGGAAATCTTCATTTTCTTCGTGGAGATACTGAAAAAGTGTGCCATTAGGAATGAATTCATAAACTAGCAAAGGAACTTCTGTCTCTAAACAACACCCAAGTAGTTTAACCACATTTCTATGATTGATTTGTGAAAGAATGATAATCTCATTAATGAATTGTTCAAGATTTCCCTCATCCACTGTGTTGCACTTTTTAATTGCCACAATTCTTCCATCAATTAACATTCCTTTATAAACTGTACCTTGTCCACCCTTACCAAGTATTCTGTTTTCATTAAAACGATCTGTTGCATTTTCCAACTCCTTTGAATTGAATAATTTTGCCTTTTGAACATTGTTTTGATTTGAAGATAATTGTTGTTGTAATAACAAACCACCATTCCTTTTGAAGAATTTTTGCCTGAGCTTGATTTTGTTTCTTTTCTTTATCGCTTTGTATAACCACCAAGTAATAAGGAGTAGAAACAATACCCCAAAGCTTGTACAAATAACTGCATACATCAAGAAAAAAAAGTAGAAATATAACATCAACATAATAAACTTTTTTTTTTTGGGTTAGAAACATCAGCCTAAATTCGGGTTATATAAAAATATGCATAAGTGTAAAATAGATTTGAACATAATTACGATGAATTAGAAACTTCTTTCCCACTCTAAGTTACTAACTTTAGTTTTTCTTTTCTTTTTTTACATTAATATGTTCTCACAATATGCACAGGCTAAATAAGTGTTAGCTCCTAATTAATTTCTTAGGAAAAAGAAAATTTACTATTAGGTACCTGAATTTTGAGGTAACAGTTTAATGGTGTATTGTGTTTTTATAAAATGACAGGGACTTGAGTTTGGGATATTTTTTCACCCAACAAAAATGTCTCTCTTATTTAATTTTGCAACATGTCCCTGGGCAGTTCTGCCTTAAATGAGCTTACACACCTAATTGAAAAATTCCTACAAAATTATTTTCTAAAAAACAAAATATTTGTATACTCGGTTTGGCTTATCTATAGTAGTTTTTCAGCTGGACATTTAATTAGTTTCTCTTTGAATTCGAATGATGTGGTAGTATTTTTTTTTTTAAGAACACAAAGTATTTTAGCACACACGTATGAGGAAAGGGGATAATGTTTTAAAGAAACTTGTAGCAGTAGTACGTTTTAATCTCCAAATTTTTTATTATTTAGTGGGTGAAAAAAACGAAAAGGTTTTTTTTTTTTTTTTTTTAATAAAGTTGTTTCCATGATATAGACCGGAAAGGTAGGATCAAGTCATTCCCTGTCATGATCTATTGAGTTAAGGAAAACAAATAAACTAAAAGTACAAATTTATTTGCCAAGTAAAAAGGAGAGGTAAGATGGAACGCATTTTCCAACGGCTGAAACACAAAAGACTTCTAAGAGAATTAAATGATAATTAGAATTATTAACACCATATTTGTTAGAAATTGTGATTAAATGATTAAATTTTTACAATTTTTTATAGTTTAAATTTTGAGAATAGTCTGTAATCTATCACTGTATCAGAGCAGAAAGTATTAAATAATTAAATATACCATTTTCAAATATTTTTGCACAATTGATAGCGGTAGATGTAACGGACCATGTGCTATTGCACCTCTTAGTCCCATAAATCATGATCTTATTATTTTTTTACTTTTATTCATTTTCCAAATTTAATGAGCATACGGGCATACCTATAATGGCTATCTTCCATCGATTCTTTGATTTCTTTCGCCTGTTGCAATTGTAACTGCCATCAGTATTCTCACAATCTGACTTGTCGGGACATTGATAATCGCCTTTCTCGCATTCATTTACATCTGACAGGAATAGGATAACATGGAAATTTATAAATTCATTAATTTTTGTGTGCATTTGGGGCTTAGAGCATCTACAGCTGAAAATGTCATTCTATTTTATTTTATCATTTTAAAAAATTATTTTATCAATTATACAATATTATTTTACAATACACTAAACATCTCAAAATTTTATTATTTTACATTTTTATTAAAATATTATTTTTTACTCTTTCTTTATTATTTCTTTCCAACACTGGTAATGTAGAGAGAGAGAGAGAAAGAGCGGTTGAATGGATTAAAATATGGTATTTTGTTTTGGCATAACACTACAGTATCATCTCAACTTTGAAATGGTACTGTAGCGCTATGCCAAAAATATTTGGCAATTCTCAAGTTTACTCTTCCAGCTGCTGGGTGCATTTTGGGCTTGAAGGCCAAATGTGCCTCACATTTGATATATCCCTAGCCCACTGTGAATGCTCTTACAAGTTACAACATGCATATCTTCGCATTCATTTATATGATATCTAATGGAATTTTGACAGAAAAATTAATAAATTCATTGAGACGTTCTTCAAGATTGATTTGGGTTAAATCCAAGAAGATTAATAAATCTCAGACAGCCTTATTACTAGCATTGTCTTGGTTCTTAAGCATTCTTACTCGGGCGGAACTACAAAATTTTGAAAAATCATTTTATAGTATGTAAAAATATTGAGCATTTTGAATAAAAATTGGAGTTGGCTTCCAAATATTTGAGTTACTACAATGGTGCTCTTAAAAAAATATGTTTTGCATCTTATAAGTTAAAAGGTGTAACAAATTGAACTATATAATTTCATAACTAATAAATCAAACATTGGAATTTCAAAAATAAACAAAGTATACCTTATAGTTTCAAAAGTAATAAATGGAATCTCGAGATTTCAAAAGTAACATTTAATTTGCTACTTTTTGGAACCCTCAAGATTATCATGACTAAAATGTTAGTATCACAATTCAGCCCTCCAAACAAAAATTTTTGGTTTCGCTCCTATCCTTACTCCAAGGGGAAAACATAAGCACACAATAAACATAAACAAAAACCACCAAGAGAATATTATGGCTTAATCAAAAGCTAAAACTAAAAGGTGGTCGGAACCAAATATAAGTGAATGGCAATTGACTCAGAATTGCTTTAGTTTTCAACCTTGGTGGTAGAAGGCAAATGTTACTTCAGCAGGGCCTAAGACCCCAAGATGTTTAAATAAAGAACTAAAAAAAGGGATAAATTACAACAACTATCCTTGAGATATGGTAGGTTTGTATAAATGTGACAATTAATATGGGCTGTGAGTTGTGTGTTGATTTAGAAGTTTTTGACTTTGAATTTTTGTGGATCAAATACTTTGGCTTTGTTTGGTTGGTGAGAAGTTACAGAAAATTTTGGCTAAATTTTACTTTTTATATTTTTTGGATGAATCTATTTGTATGAATATTTAAAAAAAAATGGAATTTTTAATTCAAGAAATGATGTTAACATTTGGATAGAGAATGAAGAAATGCTTAAATTAAATAAATTTTAAATTTAGTGGACTTAATATAAAAAAAAATTAAAATTAGAGAATTAAAATGAATTATGGTCAAATTTAGAGAGTGTGTTTTGCATTTTTGCATATATAGGCAAATTATTACATATAATGGGAAATTTGTATTTTTGCCTAGTATATATTAGATTATTACATATAATGGGAAATTTAAAGTTTATGAAAATGTTTAACATTAGAAGTAAAGTATAAATGTTTAAAGATCTAATTAACATATTTGATATTTTAAGATTGTGTTGCTAGTGATTAGTGTTGTAAAGTTGAGTTAAGATATACCGAGTGTTAAAGTTTAGGATTGTTCATTCAATTTGTTGAATATTGTCTCAAATTCCTATTGTTTAGTTTTAGTTTGGGTTTTCTTGATAAAAAAGTAGTTGGGTATTTTTTGTCCATTAAGGAATAAGATTGAAGCCTTATAAATTTGTATTGTTGCAAAGGGTTTGATGGCTTTTTCCTAAGGTTCCGTTCATGTTGGTAGAGGAGAAAGACTCCTAGAAAAATATGAGTGGGTTTTTTCATAGAATAGTTTGGTAGATTTTGGGCTTGAAAGATTACCCCGTTGTTATGTATTGAGAGTTTGTTTGTTATGTGAGTGTGAGAGAATTATTGTTTGTATTGAGGATTTCAGATTGTGAGTTTGAGTTTGTAAGAGGTTTTGTTTATGTGTTAGTGAGATTTGTGAGTGTTGTTTGTGTGAGTTGTAAGTGTTGATTAATGTCGTGGCAATGCATATTGTTGATAGTAGATATTTTTGGTTGGTGTTGCTTGTGGATGTAGGCATATAGTTAGCTAAACCACATTAAATCTTGCTATCTTGTGTGGATGTTTTATTTTCTTATTCATATGCATGTGTTTCCTATAGCCTCAAACTATAATAATTGATGTTAGAGCTTCTGTTGTCGCACAACAATTGCGTCTCATTGTCAAATATATTATATATTCAAGTATAGTTCATTGTCTTATCAAACAAACTCAAGTTTGTTCCTGAACAATGGAGTTGGCTTATTTTTATTTTTCTTATATAGTTAACTTCGCAACTAAAATTTTTCACCTTGTAATAAATTTATGCTAGTGATTTATAACTAAAAAGCATCAAAATTATATGATTTCAGTTTATTACAGAGAATGATTTTTGTTTATAAAATTATTAAAAAAAAAAAAACAGATATCAACCTTTTATTGTTAAAAATTATATAATTTTATTACAAAATGGGATATTTATATCTTATCAATAAATTAGTAATACTTTGCAATTTTATGAATTTATTTACAAACTCACACAATCCAATATAAAGTTTATATGAATATATTTTTATACATGTATACATATAAAAAAATAATATTATCTTACTTAAATCAAGCCAAATATTCACAAGCTTGTTCACACATATATTATTATGTTTGAGATTGACTCATTTAATAGTTGAATCTAAAATTGAGTTTAAGCTTTGAATTGTTTACTAAATAAACATATATAAACAGATATTTTTCTTGAGTCAAGCTCGAGTTGTTGATAAACAACTTGATTCATTTATAGCTTTACTAAACATATTCGTTACAAATGGGCACTAAAAGTTTATTCTAAAGATATAGGTGATGAAAATTGATTAAAATCGATAATTTTTGTGGGAGTATAGTAAGGCATATGTTTAAAGTATTGTTGTGAAGGAGAAAAACAAATACCAATTATAGAAAACTGTACTTCTTTTGTATTTTAAAGGTTTATATAGCAATCGAGGGTACTTCGAAACATTAAGATGCTGGCATCATACCGTAATAAAAGTAATTATTAAATATGCTAACTATTTGATATATATACATCTAGTACACTAAAAAAATAATGACAGAGTTTTGTCGAATTGATAATTTATTTTAGAATAAATCTAATATGTAATGATATGTTATTTAAAATCAGATATAATTCTTGAATTAAATTTAAAATAACGTAATGTTATGCATACTTAATTTTTTTTTAAGGAATTTTTCATCGTAAAATGGATGTTCTCTATTTCAACGATTGATCACAAATATGGATCATAGATTGGCCCTATCTTTTGGCATCCACTCTAGTTGATTATCTTTTGTTCCCCTTGATGTCACTAAACGTAATTTCATTTAATATATATAATTACGCTTTTTAAAAAATTCTAACAAAATACTAAGCATTAATTCTCAAAAACATAATTAGTAATGTGTAAGACGGAATATGTCTAGTATGAAATACATACGTGTTTCATTTGACTCAATATTTAATTGTTTTTCTTTTTTGGTTGTAAAAATACAACATAAAAAATAGAAATGAAAAAAAATTCATAAATAGACATACATACAATGATATGAGTACATTACAAATTTGAATGAAAAATTCAGAACTAGGTTATATATGTTAAGCTTTCAAATGCCTTGTAGCTGAATTGATACCTCCCCATGTATACAGTGCTTGGGGGTTTAGGGGGGAAAGGGTTCGAGCTGTGAGGTTAGCAGCATGTTGTAATTATCTCTAAAAAAAAAAAGTTATATATGTTAAGTTATTCATTTTATTATATTTCAATTTAGTAGCATACTTGTATTAACTTAATATTAATTTCACAAGACGTTATTAAGATTCAACTACTTTTTAATAATTCAATAAATTTATTATAGATTATTATTCAAATTTTAGTTATATATATATATATATATATATATATATATAGATCTATAGCAAGAAGAAGACAATGTTTATTTATTCTTTCATGCACTTATTTTGCCAAAAATATTATTTATTATTTAAACAAGCTTCGAACTCCTCCTATATCTTTTATTGGATGTGAAATTTGAAATTCTAACCATAGGATTGCATGTTTTTTATATTTTTAATACGCATGTTAAATTTCGTTTAAATCGGATATTATTTACTATGTAATCAAAAACTTATTTTTTATGCATAATTTTAGAACACAAAAATTGAAATTTAAATATTTAATTAATAATATATTTATTAATCTTTGATCTTCTTGAAATTTTGCAAGCATGGAGGATATAATAAAAACATGCAATCTAATAGCTAGATATTCAAAATTCACAACCAATAAAAAAATATATGAGAAGTTTGAAGAGAAACCTTTCCTTATTATTTCATGTTATTATAATTATAAATGATTTTATTTTTTATTTAATTTAAATCCATTATTTGTTCTTTATTTTAAATCCATTATATAGATTATATATGACAATAAGATCTAATAATTCAAATTATATAAAAACATTATTAGATAAAAAATTTCAAGATTATAATAAAACATGTAAATGCTAACATTTAATATAAATAATAAAATTTTTTAATAATTTAATTGTTATATATAATGAAAACGTCTTAACAAAATTAGTAATTATACTTTGAAAAAAAGTATTTAATTTTAATTAAGTTATATTATTTTGTATAAGTATAATAGATGAGATGTTTAATACATTTTAATATGTTTAGTTATAAAAAAAAGTGTATTGTTTAGAATAATTTGTTATGGTAAATGAGATTTTTATTAATAAATATGTACATACATGTAATATATAGTATAGTATGCACAGTAAAAAAGCCAAGAATGTTTTCCGGAGGCAACCTAAATATAATAAAGTTTTAAAATTAAACAAAAAAGACTAAAAAATACTTTATTTTACAAATAGTAACTTTAACTCATGGCTTACAATCTTTCAAGGTATCATTTATTACAAATTTGCTACGGTTATAACAAAACTTACAACTTTTGTTACAACATATTTATATAACAAATTGTGAATGATTGAATAAAAATAATAGGTCTTCAACTCTACCACTCATAACTTGCTACATGAATAAATTATAGTAAAATTGTAGGTTTTGTTATAATAATAATAATAATAATAATTATTATTATTAATATATTACCAAACTATTATTATTTTTGATCTGCTAATACCAAACTATTATTATCAAAGATAAGTAAATAACTAATAAAATAAAATATTATAAATAAGGTTGGAGACTGTTAATGTTAACAATCTTATTTTATTATTACTGCTCCAATACAGTAGTACACGTACTGACTTTTAATTTCTGATTGAACCACACCTACTGACTCGTCACCACCAAGCACTAACAATTAATAAAATAATAATATAATTAACAATTTTATCATATAAAGCTACTTTGTCCTTAGTAACTTTAGTACTTTACTAGCAAAGAGAAGCTTTAATACTTTCTTTGAGCGAGTCTTAGTGACCATTTGGATTGAGCTGATTCTACGTTGCGTTTCAACAATTGCGTTTTTTCTTTTTTTTTTTTTTTTTTTTTCAACGTGCATAAACAGTAACCGGTACTGTTCATGCACGTTTTTTCATTATAACAACACTGTGCAGGAGACAAAAAACACTGTTCGGCACTGTTCATGCACTGTTCGGCACTGTTCACGCACTGTTCGGCATTGTTCACGCACTGTTCATGTACTTTTTTAACAATTTTTTATAAAAAATGGGTCCCGCAATACTATTCACACATTAAAAAAATTATTTTGCTATAGTGATTTCAGTTTCAGTTTTCAGTTCAGCAAAAATAAGCTCTATCCAAACGGACCCTTAATCTAGAAGGGATATGAGTTTTTTTATTTTTTTATTTTATTTATTTTATTTTTATTTTTTTTATAATATGATTTTTTTGTTGTTGATAAGATTGTGATATTGTGCCTATAAAAAAAGAAAAAAAAAAAGAAAAGAAAAAGATTATTGTGAATTTATTCAAAGTATCTTGTTGCTTGTAATAGCCTTGTATTTTGGAGGAGCTATATATAGACATGGCAAAACGGGCGGGTCGGGTCGGATTCGGGTCGGGTCAATCGGGTTGCGGGTCAAACAGGTCACGGGTCATCTTAAGCGGGTTAAAAACGGGTTCGGGTCAATCGGGTTGCGGGTCGGGTCGGGTTGACCCGTATTGACCCGTATTTTTCATATGATTTTTTTTTAATTTTTTTTATAAATAAAACAACATGTATTTGTCATTTGAAAAATTATGCAACAAATTATTTTATGTAAAATGCATTATTTTGACTTTACCACTTATATTAAGAATGAATTCAGTTAAACTTATTAATACTTATTCAATAATTTCAAAATTATACAAATCCTAACATTGCTATTTAAAACAAAATAACACAAACATAAGTAAAACAAATACACATGTTTTATTTCTACACAATATTAACATTCCAAAATATAAAACAAAATTACAAATGACTTATTGGATAACTCATTTGATAAAGAATAAAAACATACAAGAAATTTACAATCTTGGAAATTAATTTTATATTCTATTATCAATTGTGGTTGACACTTTATTTCAATTTGAGATATACATTAAAATTGGATTGCTTACTTATTTATACATAGTCTCTTTTATGAATATCATATCATTGTTGAGCAACACACACTCTAGGAAATATCATAGTTTATTTTGAAAAGCCATTTATTTTGGATATAGATTGTTAAAAAATGAGTCTAAGCATTAATAATTTATGCTAATTTGATACTTTGGCTTCACTATTTTTACATTTGTAAATGTTTCTCACACATGTCTACAATTTTAAATCTATATTTTTAGCTCTACTGTAAACATATTATCTTGGCATGTACTTTGTTATTTAATATTAAAATTTTTTACTTATTATAGAATGCTCAACCTTTTATCTTTCAATTAATTTGCATATGTAAATGTATCAATTGTTTCTTTAAAGTTCATAATAAACAATTAAACTATTATTGTCTTAATTTTAATTTTTTTTTTTTACCCAAAAAAAAAAGTTATAAAAAAGTGATTCGGGTTCGGGTCGGGTTGCGGGTCGGGTCGGGTTGACCCGCAAAAAATATGAAAAACTCGGGTCGGGTCATGGGTCAACCCGTTTTTGTTTCGGGTCAAAAAAATCGGGTTCGGGTTGAGTATTTTTCGGGTCGGGTCGGGTCGGATCGGGTCAGAAAATTTTGACCCGTTTTTCCATGTCTAGCTATATATGGGCCAGATTCTATTTTTGTTTTGATTCAATCAAATCAAAAGTTTTTTTTTTTTGGTTTATTCTGGAACTATTTTAAGATTGAAGCACTGAAATATATATTTTTCAAAATTCTAGGGGCCGGTAAGTAAATTACTTTTAAAATTTTGAGAAAATTCCTTCTTTTACAAAGGGCCATGTCCCCCCCCCCCCCCCCCCCTAAAAATTTTGCCAATATTGATTTTTCTGCTACTAGAATTTAAAATTTATTTGTAATAGTCTTAGTGAATGCAACCTTAATCATACCGACTAGTCTATAGCTAATTTTTTTCTTTTGGGAGAAGTATAGCTAAAAAGTTATAAAAAATAAAAATAATAACGAGATGAACGTAGAACTCAAGAGTGATCTATGTGTTAAATTAGACATGTAATTTAAAAACTTTGGGAGAATTAAAGCTGTTGGTAATTGAAGTTTACCTTGACATCCCGTGTTAAGATATGGATTTCCTTCGTATCCATAACCGCAATGATAATACCAGGCCCTGTAATTTGTTAAGCTCAAATATGCTTTCCGTTCATCTGCCTCAGCTCGGTTGAATTCATGGTAGTAAAGTTAGACACTGTCCACTCCAGCGCCACGGGAACGTATTCCAAAAGCGGCACTTCGTAAGAGGGATTTGTTATGTTTGAGTCGAACCATCCCTCTTCTGCTAGGAATGCATATTTGCATTTTTCGTTGCCACTATTTTTCTCATCTTTACTTTTGAAAGTTACATTAAGTACTTGAATCCCATAAGGGACTGTGGTCTGGCAGCAGTTGAAGCCCGAACATTTAGCTTCCTTGTCTATCATGGTTTCACTATTGCAATCCGAATTGTAACCAACCAGCACCATAGGATCAATACCGGTCATCAGGGCCACATTGTTGCAACCAACCGAAATAAATTTATTCCGATAGGATGAGAAGTAAAAAGGACTCCCCTTCATATTCACACTACCATTTCTCGGAACCGTACTAGTACAATTCGAAGAAATAATAATTGGCATCTTGACTCGAATGATTCCTGGCTCATAAGAAGAATAATAATCATAATCATTATTCGGGTTAGGAATTTTGATTTCCAGCACCTCCATTTTTATGCTGGGAAGGAAGGCTCTAGCCGAGCTGTCATTTCCAGTGCAAACAATTCTGAACCAGTCGTTCAAGTAACAACTGGCTGTTGTCATTCCAAACGGGTATGGAATACTAACATTTCCACAGGTATCTTTGCAACCGGGCACTGCCATAGGTGGTGCTGCTGCTTCTGCTAATCCATATGTCAGAAGAAGTAAGAAAGTAATGCGCACTACAAATTGCCCACCCATTTAATTTGTGTTTCTTGCAGTAGTACAAAGCAAACCATACAGACCCAGCCTTTATATATATCTATATATACTCGTTTGGATAGAGCTTTTCTCCCGTTGCGTTTCCGTTTCCGCGTTTTCTCCTTTTTTTTTTTTCAACGTGCATGAACAGTAACCGGTACTGTTCATGCACTTTTTCACTGTAGCGGTACTGAGCGGGAGACAAAAATCACTGTTTGGCACTGTTCATGCACTGTTTATACACTGTTTATGCACTGTTCATGTACTTTTTTAGTAATTTTTTTATAAAAATGGGCCCGCAGTACTATTTACACATTAAAAAATTATTTTGCTACTGTGTTTTCAGATTAGCATTCTTGTCTTCCTCCAAGGTTCGCTTGATGATCTCTCTCGTCGTTTGTCCCTGCATTGCTAACAGCCACTGCCATTGTGGATCAGAGGCCCAAACCACCTGCACATCAGAACAGAAAAATAAAGCATGTGAGCAGTCTTCGGTGTTCATCTTGCACTTGTCGCACACCGCATCAGGAACTTTTCTTCGTCTACATAAATTAGCTTTGGTTGGGAGTGCTTCTTTGCAAGTGCGCCATACAAAGTTTGTCACTTTGTTTGGGACCTCCATTCTCCACAGCTTTCTCCACCAACCCATGAACTGTGATGAGGAAGGGATTAAGGGTGGTTGCACACTACTTCCTTCATAGAGAAATCTGTAACCTGACTTTACAGAGTACTGTCCAGTTGGGGTGAATGGCCATAAGAGTTTGTCTTGTTGGGGTGATGAGCGTAGCAGAATACTCTATATCAATTCTGCCTCTACCGAGTTAAAACAGTGATCAATCACCTCATGCCTCCATCTACGGGTTGATTAATTTATCAAAGCCTCCACTGATGTGTTTTGTTGTCCGAAAATCATTGGAGAAGTGACCTTTGGCTGGAATTCTGTTGGTAGCCAATTATCGCCCCATATTTTATTTGTTTCCCATCTCCCACCCTCCACAAAGCCCATTTTAAGATTACTTCCCTCCCGTGGAGGATGCTTCTCCACACATATGAGGCAGAGGCCGATTCCTTAGCATTCAGAATAGTGCCATTTGGAAAAAATCTCGCCTTGAACACTCTAAAAAACAGGGAATTATCATCGTGAAGAAGCCACCATGAGAGTTTTGAGAACATTGCTTCATTGAACATGGTGAGGTCCTTGAAACCCATTCCTCCTTGATCTTTATGATTACACAACTCATCCCACCTAACCCAATGAAATTTTCTCCGATCACCCCTTTGTCCCCACCAAAATTTCCAAACAAGAATTTCAATCTCATGACATAAGGTGGTTGGTAATTTAAAACAACTCATGGCTTATGTCGGAATGGCTTGAATGACTGATTTGAGGAGGACCTCTCTTCCTACTTGTGATAATAACTTTCCTTCCCACCCTTGTAAGCTCTTCCAAACTTTTTGTTTTAGCTGATCAAAACTTGCTCTCTCATTTCTTCCAACCAATGCCAGTAGACCCAAATATGCCTCATATTGTTTCAACTCGGATACTCCAAGCTCTTCCATAATCTCAGATTACATGTCCAAAGGGGTGGACTTGCTAAAAAACAAAGCTATTTTCTCCTTGTTTAGCTTCTGACCCGATATCCTCTCATAAGTTGAGAGTATTTCAAGGATCTTTTGACATTCAAGCCTGGTAGCCCTGAAAAAAATGAGACTATCATTTGCAAAGAGTAAATGCGTTAGTTTTGGGCCATTTTGACATATTGATACACCTTTGATTTCCCCATTACTAGCTGCTGCCTGAATGAGCCTGTGAAGACCCTCAGAGCACAAAAGAAAGAGGTATGGGGAGAGGGGTTCCCCTTGGCAAACACCTCTAGTGGGAATGATATGTCCGTATGGTTCACCATTTACAAGCAAAGAGTAAGAAACCGATGTAATACTTTCCGTTACAAGAGCAATCCATCTATCATTGAAACCCATCTTAATCATAACATCTTTCTAGAAAGACCATTTCACCCAATCATAGGCTTTGCTCGTGTTCAACTTGAGAGCCATAAAACCCGTATTCTTGGAATTATGATTTTTCATGTAATGTAAGGTCTCAAAAGTAACCAAAATATTATCTGTTATCAATCTACCCTTCAGGAAGGCACTTTGATGCTCTGAAATGATAAGAGGTAAGACTCTTTGTAATCTATTTGCTAAGACTTTCGAAAAAATCTTATAAAGCACATTACAGAGACTTATTGGTCGAAATTCAATTACTCTTTCCAGATTTTTAACTTTTGGGATCAAAGTAACAAATGTATGATTGAGAGGTGGAGGTAAGGAACCTGAGTTTAAAAATGTCAAGATAGTGTTTGTAATGTCACATTTTACCAAATCCCAATTGTTTTGGAACAAAGGGGGCATACCCTTCGGTCCTAGGGCCTTGAGGGGTGCCATTCGTTTTAGAGCAAGTTCTACCTCCCAAGCCTGGAAATTTTCAATAAGTGAGGTGTTCATGTCATCTGTCACCAACTGTGGAATAGAGCTTAGGGCAGTAGGCAAACTTTCAAGGTTAGCTGAGGTGAACAACTCCTTGTAATATTCAACAAAAACATCTGCAATTTGATTGACCTGGGTGCACCACTGATCTGACCGGTCCTTGATCCTTGAAATAGTATTTCTCCACTTTCGAAGAGTAGCTTGACAGTGAAAAAACTGGGTATTTCCATCTCCATCTTTCAGATACAAAGTCCTTGTTGGTTAAAATCTAGTTTTGTATCTCATATAAAACACACAGCGGAAGCAACAAACAAGGATTTATTTCATTCATGATTGACAACATGCACTCCGTAAATTTTAGAATTTAAGAATAAGATAGCGTACCTTGGTGTGGAGAAATTCAAAACAAAGATTAGAAGCACTTGGGAAAACTTTTAATCTTCACTCCAATTCCACTTTACGCCCAAGATGTGTGGTCTCTCAATCAGTTTCCAAAGGGAGAATGAAAGTGTGTCTCACACTCTCTCTTTTTCTCTACGATTCTTTTTCTTAAAATCACACCAAAAAATTCTGTATGTTTCTCCCTTTATAACTAACTGATTATCTAATTGGGCCGGCCTATTAGGCCTTTTCAATTGGGCTTTAGTGTGTGGCTTGGAATGTGACCAAAAGGGACCAATAAGACACTAGCTCCAATGGGCCTTGAACTTTTCCGTCAACTCTTGACAAGTCCAAAGTTACCATTAATTATATTTAATACCACTATATAAATATAATTGCACTCTAGATCTTATTAATAAATTATATCCCAAGACTTTATTATACAAGCAACCCCTTCATAAAATATTCGTAGTAATACAAAGTCATAAATATAGACTGTCACTTTGTAAATTACTGCATCTTATCCTTGAGTACCTGGTTTAATCCTTTAAAATTATTCATCATATATTTATGAAATCCAACTTCATAAATATATACTTTAGTAATTTCTTACCAAAGTGGTTAGGCCTAACTTTCTAAATAACCGAACCCATTAAACTTATCTCAAGGGAATATTTTGTATCTCCGTTAAGAGACTATGAATTCCATCTTGAGAATATATGTTCCATCAACACTAAATGTGGCTGCCCAACATACTGAGGTTTTGACCGTTACATTAGATCTCACTCTTGATATATCAAAGCAACCTACACCTCATGATCAAGTCCATTATTCTCTCAGGATTAAGAGTTCATGCAAATAGAAGTCGTGAGATTTATTATTCATTTGACAGTCGTTAGGAGAATAATAAATCTCACAGCGGTCCAGTTCAATATGTCTTAACTCTTAAAACATATCAACATATCAACTAGAAGTCACCACTTCCATGATCAAGACAAATCATCTTAGTTGATACGTTATAGTCTTCGCAGATGAAATGCCCAATTTCATCACCGACTACGAACTATAAATTTTGAGTTTACAAAGAACTTGTGATTTATATCTTCTGTGACTAAATCACATAAATCACATACTATGCATCTCATGGACTATATGATAATGTTCAACTATTCATGTTACCATTACTTTAGATAAAAAATAAACAACTTTATTAAACACAACATTAAGTCATACATAATGTCATACATAGCATCATACAATAGGATTTAAAGGCACATATCCTAACAGTCCTAGACCTTTGCCTACAAATACATTCTTCTCTATCCATGAAGGAATTTATTTCTTTTTGAATGGCAAACAGTTGGGTCACATTGCCTCCTTGTAACGCTAGCTTCTCACACCGAGCCAATTCCTTCCGTTTCTAGTTCTTTTCAAATTGAGCCAAAATGTTTTTGACTCCATCTTGTAAGTTCCTTTCCACAAAACTCTATCTTTCTCAACACCTTGATATTTTTGGCTCCACCAACATTTGATTGCCACACATCTTCAACAACTTCCCCACACCCTTTGTCTGCTAGCCACATCTCCTCGAATCTAAATAATTTTTTCCTTCGTTGAAAGTCCATATTAGCTAATTCAATCCACAAGAATTTATGGTCAGACGTAGTGCTATCAACGTGATGTACCTTTAACCAAGGAAATCCTAGAACCAATCTTGAGAGGCTACTGCTCTGTCCAGTCTCTCCCACAAAGAGAAACCATTCTGCCAGTGCTTACTCCAGGTAAAAGGAAAGCCCTTAAAACCCAGGTCCATGAATCCACATTCATCAAGGGTGTCTCTAAATGCTGCATTTGGTTGGAGGTCTACCTCCTGACATTTGTAACTGCTTAGTTATTTCATTAAAATCCCCGGCACAAAGCCAAGGCAGAGAGCTTTGACAATGTAGATGACGGAGGAGGTCCCATGATTCAAATCTCTTCTTTGTTTCGAGTTCGTCATAGAATCCTGTAAATCTCCAAGGTTTGTTTGAGTTTTTGTTGATTGTGGCATCAATGTGGTTCAGCAAAGAAGTCTTAACATCTACCTCAATTCCATGCTTCCAAAATAGCGCTAGTCCTCCACCTTTATTGATTCTTTCCACAAAAAATTTTTTATCATACTGAATGCAATCTTTAATGTAGTTTGGCATAGCTTCGTCTGCCAATGTTTTGGTCAAGACCACAAGTAAGGGAGCTTTTGCTTGTACCAAATCCATAAGCTCTTGAACTGAAAGTTGGTTCCCAAGCCTCTGAAAATTCCAAACTATGCAACTCATTGTGACTGGCGAGACTGGAAACCAATCTTTGCCAATACAGGGTAATTCTCCTTATCACTACTTGAAACCACCAATTTCTTACTTGGTAACTCGTACTGATCAACAGCCATGTCAATTGGACGCTTGCAGCTAATACAGTCATCTGGTGTGGCTTGGGAGCTGACTGATAGGCATGCCAGGCGCTTCCATGTTGGGTGTGGAGGCTTATCTGCAACATCAGATGTATTAGAAACATTTGAAATATTTTTTAAAGGTGAATGGTGGACCTGAGGTGAGGCACATGGCCCTTTTAGGAGTTCACATGGACTATTGTTTGCTGCATCAGAGATTGAGTTATTGCATGCAATAGAATGAGTAGCTGAAATTAAGGGATTTTCATTGAACTCGAGCTCCTTATCAATATCCCTTAATTGTTGGGATAAAGGATCTCTAGAAATCTCGCTATCCCATGGGCAATGCTCTCCATTATTTTTTAAAACCTTAGACCCTATTGAATTAATTTCAGAGAATTTCGTAAAATCAGCTTCCATATTTTGAGTTTCCTTTTCTATTTGATTACCCAACTCCGGTGTGACAACTGTTATTGGTTTTTGACTCTCCGCCCTCCTCCGCCATGTGGAGAGGTTTTCCTCGCTATCCTCGTAGAGTCTCGATACCTGAATCCCTCTGTTACTTGGAGAAGCACTTGGTATTGCTCGAAGCCACGAGCCAAACTGTTGAGATGAAAGTTACAGGGTACCCTTACTTTGAATCCACAAATCACAATCCTTGTCACTATGGTCAAAGTATCCACACCAGTAGCATATATTCGACAAGCGCTCGTATTTAAAATTCACCCATACCTTTCCACCCTCCTCAAGTTTTATGACACGGCCTCTACACAAGGGTTGATAAACGTCGAGGGTAACTCTAACCCTCATGAAACTTCCACTTCCACCCTCTAAGCTCTCTTCTGAGCGATGGACCAAACCAATGGATTCACAAATGTCCTCAGCCATTGATTTATCTATGTACCTGATGGGGGATATTATGGACTTGTACCCAAAAAGCTGCTTTGTCAAAATTGAGCTCTTCAATTGGTGAGTTCTGTCGTATCTTTGAAGGACCACTAGAGATTTATCAAAACTCCATGGTTCATTTGATAAAATTCTATCAACATCTTCTTGGTTATCAAAGATGAACAGAATTTTGTGATTTCCTTCTTTCTGAATTCTAAAACCATTCTCGGTATGCCATAGTGGCTTGAAAGTCCTAGCCACTGCTTCCATGTTCAGCGCCCGACGTGTTAGAAACAGTGCTGCTATGATGTGTTCCTAGGATCGACGGTCTTTTTTAATGCAAAGGTAATCACCTTCCCTTTCCAAAAGGGAGAGGCAGTTCCAAAGTTTTGTAAGATCATCCATGGTGCAAATAAGGTTTAGAAAAAAAAAAAAAAGACAAAGAAACGTAGAGAAAGTACACAAAAAACCTTGGAGAGATACTATTTCCCAAACCCCAAAGGAAAAAAAAAAAGAAAAAGAAACCCACTAGCCCTATAGGTAACATTGTTACTGAGGGAATAAGAAGCCTTACGAGAAGGAGCAAACAATTCTACTGCTTAGGAGAAGAGGGAGAGCCAACTTTCCTAACGATGGAAAAACTCAAACCATACTATGTCAGCACTATCAAAATTTAATAAGTGTGAGATATATCAGCAAAAAATAACTACCCTACTAACAAATGAAAGACATGTATTAGTGAGTAGAAATTTTCACATATATATATCTCTCATTTATTGGGTTTTGATATGGATGACGTGGTATCATTTGATACAAAACACTTTTTCCTCCCTCCCTCTTTCTCTCTCTCTCTCTCATCGTCTCTCTGCTCAACCTCCATGACCAAAAACTCTCTAAGCTCCTTCAACGCCGCTTGCCTTCACCACCACTGGTGATGGTCTTTGAACCTAAACCTCTCTCTTATACTTTTCTTGGCCTCTCTCTCTCTCTCTCTCTCTCTCTCTCTCTCACAATTCCCTTCAAACCACCATGGCCGAACCTTAATGTTCTATGACAGACCCTTCTATTCTCGCTTCTCGCCGCCACCACCACAACTATGGTTTCCAAGTCCAAACCCATACCCTCTTTCGCAACTTCCCGCTCTCTCACTCTAACTTGCTCTCTCTCATCAATTTACCAAGATCGAAGCTCTAAGCCTATATTTGTCTTTGATCTTGTGCCTAAGGAGAAGCTAAAGTGGATTGAGTGGGTTTGTTTCAAGTGGATGAAGCCCTTTTCATTTGTGGGTATTGTTCATTTGTGCAAGCTGTGCAAATGGTTATGACTTGATTTGGAATTTGAATTTTTTTTTTCAAAATGGGTTTATGGGTCCAAATGTTTTAGATTCTTAGTTGGTTTGTAAATGGGTATGGATGTGAGTGTGTGCTCCGTGTGATCTCAAACTATTTTTTTGGGTGTAAACGTTGAGATTTTTTTGTATTGACATAGCTTTGCATGTGTTTTTAGTTTTTACTAAGATTTGGCTTTGAATTTCCCCAAGTACGGTATGGGTGTGTGTTTTGAAAATTTGATTGTAGTTGATACTGTTTTAGTTAGTGTTTTTTTGTTTTCTCTAAGTAGAATAGCCAGGTAGTCAATTAAAAAAAAAAAGAGAGAGAGAGAAAAAAAAGTTTGAATAGTTGGGTTTTGAGCTTATTGGGGATTTTCATTGGAATGAATTTATGTAATTTTTTTTAAAAATTTAATCAGGTAGAAGTAATTTTTTTGCCCCCAAGAAATTAAAATGTTTCAAGGTTTGAGAGGGGGAGACCTATACATTCAGATTTGGGACAGCTCATGATGAGTGCAGAAAAATCATTAAGGTCAATAAGCCATCAAATAAATAGATATAACCATTGAAGCACATTTAACTCATTAAATGATGATAGTTACTCATTGACCTTAAACTACCATCAATATAATAACCATTACACTCAGGATAATAATCACCTCTAATTATGTACAACAATTGCCCAACTCACTTATAAAAAGGACAGTTTGTCTCACTTGCTAAGATTTGAGAAAAATATTACAAAATATTATGTACATATAACTTAAGCATCGGAGGCTCCCTCATTAGGGCACACCCTAGTGGTATCTTCGATCAACTCTTTTTTTTTCGCAGATCTTAAAAGACCATTAAAAGCTTTGGATTGGACAAGTGACCCAACTGATAATTTTTGCCATCATCAACTCACATGGTAGTTCGAACCAGATTTAGAGAAAGTGTGAGGCCAAGAAAGAAATAAGAGAAAGCTTTAAGCACAAAGACCACTGCTGATTTTGGCAATGGGAAGCAACATTGAAGGAGCTCAAAGAGTTTCAGTCATGTATGCTGAGCCAAGAGAGAGAGGGAGACAACACAGAGAGAGAGAGGGAGTTAGAAAATGTTGATTTTTTTAATCATCACGTGATAGCTTATGTGAAGTCCATGGGGGCATAAAAATAATATTTTAATTTGGCCGTTAGTTACGTCAACATTTTCCATTCATCACTTAACGGTAAGGACTATTTAAACACAATGTTAAAAGATTAGGGATTAAACTGATACATTTGAAAAGTTAAGGACTGATTGACACACAATCTAAAGGTTAGGGACCAATTATTTAGTTTACCCAATAAAAAATTATTAAAATAACAACAACAACAACAATAACATATGTTAATAACCATGAGCTTTGGTAAGGTTTGCACAGCCTTGCCACACCACGAAGCCTTTATAATTTCTTAGTTCTGTAATTTTTTTAATTCATCAAAAAAAAATTATTTTTTTTTTATCCTTTCCTCCTTTGCAAAGATCACTTCCCCTCCCATTTTTCTTTCCATCATTTCTTTGTTTCTACCTCCTTTGTCAAAAACCCAAAACCATATCAATGAAATGGGTAGGAAGAAATTTTTTTTAATAGAGTTATTGGTATCATTTCAAATTATAAATGAAACTATGGAGAAAAGAATCCATGATAAAATTCTAGACAAAGCAAACGCATACACTGCTTAAAATAATAAAAAAGAGATAGAGGAAATTTTTTTTTTAATTTTTTTATTGAGAAGATAGAGGCGATCTAATATATTGCTTAAAAATCCAGAAGGAAGTAAAGGTGAAAAAAAAAATTCATTTTATATTGGGTAAAAAAGTGAAAGAATAAAGGATAGAATTAACTTGTAATAAATAAAGGAGTGAACATAAAAGATGCTATATTAATTAGGATGGCTGAGTTGGCCAATATATTTTTTTAGCCATTAGATTTCCTACAAATTTACAGTATAAAAAATGTGTAACTTACAAGAGTTACACCAGACGTAACTTTAAGTAATGTTACACCACTTAAAATTTTTTAATTGAATGTGAATTTTGACATATCTACTGTTAGATTACATTATCTTTGTATATTCTCAACGCTTGCAAAATTTCAAAGTGATCAAAGATCAATAGGCATGTCATCAATCAATTGTTTAAATTTAATTTTCTGTAGTTTAAAATAATGCATAAAAGATGAGTTTATGAATTGAGTGGTAAATTACATCTAATTGGCATGAAAATTGGCATGTATGTTAAGAATATATAGAACATATAATTCAATGGTTGAATTTTCAAACTATATATTGAATAATAAGTTATTGGGTGGTGTAACATGTTGGAAAATCTGGTTTTGTATTTCATACAAAACACATAGAGGAAGCAAAAAATATGGGTCTATTTCATTCATGATTAACAACATGCACTATATAAATTTCAGAATTTAAGAACAAGACAGTGTACCTTAGTGTGGTTAAATCCAAAACAAAAGATTAGGAGTACTTGAGAACACTTTTAATCTTCACTCCAATTCCACTTTACGTCCAAGAAGTGTGGTCTCTCAATTAGTTTTCAAGGAAGAATAATTGAGTGGCTTCACTCACACATACACACAATTTTGCAATAATGTCTCACTATTTTTTTTAATAAAAAATTATGTATGTTTCTCTCTTTATAATTAACTAATTATCTAATTGAGCTGACCTATTGGGTCTTTCCAATTGGGTTTTAGTGTGTGAATTGGAGTGGGACCAAAAGGAACCAATAAGACACTAGCTCCAATAGGCCTTGGGCTTTTTTGTCAACTCTTGACAAGTCCAAAGTTACTATTAATTATATTTAATACCACTATATAAATATAATTGCACTCTAGGCCTTATTAATAAATTATATCCCAAGGCTTTATTATACATACAACCCCTTCATAAAATATTTGTAGTAATACAAAGTCATAAATGTAGACTGCCACTTTGAAGATTACTACATCTTAATCCTTGAGTACTTGGTTTAATTCTTTAAATTATTCATCATATATTTATGAAATCCAATTTCATAAATATATACTTTAGTAAATCTTTTCTAAAGTGGTTAGGCCTAACACTCTGCATAACTAAACCCATTAAACTTATCTCAAGTGAATATTTTATATCTCCGTTAAGAGATTATGAATTCCACCTTGAAAATATATGTTCCATCAATACTAAATGTGGCTGCCCAACATACTGAGGTTTTGATCGTAACTTTAGATCTCACTTTTGATATATCAAAGCAACCTATACCTTATGATCAGATCCATTATTCTCTCAAGATTAAGAGTTCATGTAAATAAAAGTCACGAGATATAATTCATTTAATAGTCGTTAGGAGAATAATAAATCTCACAGCGGTTCAGTTCAATATGTTTTAACTCTTAAAACATATCAACATACCAACTAGAAGTCTCTACTTCCATGATTAAGACAAATCATCTTAGTTGATATGTTATAGTCTTCGTAAATGAAATGTCCAATTTTATCACCGATTATGAACTATAATTCTGAATTTACAAAGAACTTGTGATTTATATCTTCTGTGACTTTTCACATAAATCACATACAATTTATCTCATGGACTATATGATAATGGTCAAATATTCATGTTACCATTATTTTAGATAATAATAAAATAATTTTATTAATCATAACATTAAGTCATACATAGCATCATACAATAGGATTTAAGGGTACACATCCTAACATAACATTGCTTAGAGCTACACAAGTATAACGCGACTCCAACCCACATATATATATATATATATATATATATATAGATATATAAAGTCACAATATTGACTAGGCATTTGAATGTGCCTATTAATTATTTGAGTAATATCAAGTGTGATTTATAATGAGTTTTAATTATCAAAATAATATTCTTTAATAGAATGAGAAATTTGAATAATATATTTGAAACTTAAAAAATTTAGTGGTAAAGAAAAAAAAATAGGAAACATATCAAATTGGTGATGTTTGGTCCATCTGTTCTAGTTTGGTTCATTTTGGTCCAGTTTGGTCCATTTAATCTAATTGGTTCACTTCGGTCCAATTTGTTCCACTTCAATCTATTTTGGTCCAATCTAGTCCACTTCAGTCGATTCGGTCTATTTGGTCTACATTTGTCTATTTCAGTCTATTCAATCCTATTTGGCCCATTATATCTACTTCGGTCCATTCGTTCTAATTCTGTCCATTTTAGTTAACTTAGCTCCATTCGGTCTAATTTGGTGTATTTACCTAAGAATTGAAAAAGACGAGTTTTTGTTAAGAGCACTATCAATTATTTGAGTAATATCAATTGTAACTATAGATAAGTTTTGGTTATTATAATAGTCTTCTTAAGAGAATGAGAATTTGAATAATAATTCTAAAACTTAAAAATTTTAGTTGTACCAAAATAAATTAGGAAAATATAATGTATAACAACCATAGTTAGAAGAATATATACCATTTCAAATAATAATAATAATATCAATAAAAAAACATAAAAAAATTACAAAATTAAATATTTGTAAGAATAGAGTGATGAAAAATACTTTTTGAAATTATTTAATTTTTAGGAAGAACAAATTATCTACAATAAAATTTAGAGAATAAATTAAACATATTTAGCATAAGATGGTTATAAGTTTTGATTATCATGATAATTTCCTTTAAGAGAATGAAGAATTTAAATAATTTATTTGAAACTTAAAAAGTTTAGTTATACAAAAGAAAAAAAAAATAGTATACTCTAACATAATTTCGAAGAATATGAACCGCCTTATACAAGATTAATATCAATCAAACATACCCAAAATAATAGACTGATATATTGGTAGAGATCAAAAGATAAAAATAATTTTAAAAATTGCTTAATTTTTAGGGAGAACAAAATTATCTTCAACAGAATTTAGAAAACAAATTATATATTATATTACAAATTATACATGGACCAATGAGCATAAGATACTTGGCCCAATGAGCATAAGATAATTGGAAATTCCAATGGAGTGGAGCGCACAAGACAAGCAACTTTTGTTGTTTGAAGTACGCAATTTTTATTGGGATGACCCTGATCTTTTCAAATATTGCCCTGACCAAATTATGAGAAGATGTGTCCCAAATGATGAAATTGCTAACAATGTTCAACTTGCTCTACACTTGCTCAGTTGCTCTATTACATTCCACTGCATACCACAATTAAATAAACAAATTTGAAATGATTGATCATCCTCACCGAAAACATACTCAACAAAATGAAACGTTAGCAAAATCTTATCATATGAAATCCTATAACAATGATTGGTCATTCCTTTCCTGTAGGGAAAATTGTTTATTAGTAGCACCTGAGACTCACAAAGTTCAGTTTTAGAGAAGCTTTAGAGGCAAGATTCAGTTTTGGGTGAGAAGACATATTGGTGAGGTATAGGATCCATTCCTTAGGAGACCAAACTTAAGTGATGTTCTCTTGTAATATATTTGAAAACAAGGTCAAAAGTAAAATGAAATTATGATATTTAGCAATTTCAAAAAGTAGGATATAGATGACCATACACAAAATAAATCTTTTTTTTGAAAGGTAAGCCATACACAAAATAAATCTTAACTTGCCAATGATATCAAATGGATTGATTTTTCATACTGTTGAGGTATAGGAATAAATAGAACTAGTTTTAGCCCTCTCCTCAAGATTGATTCCCACAGACATTCTCATGGTCAAGCATTCAACATGGATGAGCTCAAAGAACCTTTAACAAGAGTTTTAAGGTAATTGCATTTGTTATTTGAGAAGAAAGTCTAGATCCCAACTTAATACATACATATATATATATATATATATGGTATTTAGGTTTTCTTATAACATATCACGTTCACCTTTGATCATAAACACAATCTTTTTCGTAATGTCTCACTAAATATCATATCATATACTATACAATAAAAGTTGGGTTTAGAAGCTGTGGTTGCACTAAGTGGCTTCACCAAATTGCAGAATTTTTTTAAAAATATAAATATAATTTTGTACCAAGTGGCTGCACCAAATTGCAGTAAGTTTTTAGATAAAAACAATTTTTTTAAAAAATTTTATGAACTTCTTTGGATAAAAACAATAAGTGTTCTAATGAGCTTCTTCTTCTTCATTTTTTTTAATAAATTTTATAAAGTAACAATTACTCTTAACTTACGCTAGTATTTTTTTTTGGATAAACATTTATCCTACATCATCTATTTTCTAATAATAAAGTAACAAATTTAAAAGAATTAATTTTTCTTCTCAATTTTTTTTTGGATAAAGTAACAAAAAATAACTAATATGTATTGGCTTCAACGTAAACTAAAAAAATATATATAATAACAATCTAATAACGTTAACTATTTTTTTGGTAAAAAAAAAAAGCTAATATGTAATTAACGTAAACATCTTAATTACACAAACTCCTTTTTCTTTTTGTTCAGATCAAGTTATCAACTTCTTCACAATTTAAAATTATCTAATATAAAAGAGGGGGTATATATATGGTTTGGTATATTTTTTCCTTTTCCTACCGTATGGTTTTTTGATGTATTCTTTCCTTCTCATACTTACCTTACCTATGAAACTTGCATGTATGTATTTGCTTTCTTCTTTTTGTTTTTTCATAAAATTCCCTTCTTTATTTATTTTTTCATCAAATTGAATATGTTTTGTGTGCAGGTTGCCTTTTGCTTAAGTTATTTTTGTTAACTTTGATCTAATTTATATACTTATTATGGTCTTCAAAATCAATGGTATATTTTCCATGAAAACTAATAGATTAATTTTAACAAAAATCTTATTCACTTTTTGAAAGATCTGTTTTCTATTATGTGTAGATCCCACAGGTAGCCATGAGACCAAGATTTGAGCATCCAAAACCATGATAATGAGCATCACTCCAGAAATAATGGAGACAGAAAATTGGTTAAATATAAAAAGGATGATGTAAAAACTATGGATATTTAAGGTGATAAAAAATCTCCATGACTTCACTGTCTCCCCCTTGTTGTTGAAGTTAACTCAATTTTCATGTGAGTGTCTTTACTTTAACTCTTGATGATGTGAAGAAAATCAACAGGCTAGGTGCTTCGGATTAGAGAGGACTATCGGATGTCTTGATGGCCTGAGAAAGAAAGAATGGTAATCAAAGGTGACCGAGGTTGCCGGCCAATAACCCTCCGATGACAAAGTCAGTTTTCTCTATATTATTTTTGAGTTCCAACTTTTTAGGAATCATAGAACGTACATTTTCTTGGTCTGAATCAGTGTTTATATAGTGTCCTAAGAGCAGTTATTGGGTTTGTAACCTCCCCCTGATTTGAGGAGATGTGCGTGTAAGAATATAACTTCCTCAACTGTTTAGAAGTTACATTCTTTATGCATAGCGGTCATTGGGAGTTACACGTATGATACAGAGCTGTTTTACACTCATAAATTTTACCAAGTGTCAATGTCTCGTCTAGGATTCCTCGTCCTAAGATCCTCAAGTCATGTATACCTCGTCCTGAGGTCCTCCAGTCGTGTGTACCTCGTCCACAAGAAAGACTCTTCCTTTCCCAGGATGACAATCTAGTCAACGTGGTAGGTAGTTCCCTTGGACGACATCCCCTGCTGTTAACCTTTGACCGTGCCACGCCTCGTCCCTGCACCTTGCTCGTCCTGGACGACCTCTATGGACAAAATTGAAGTTGTATTTTATCATACCCCATCAACTCCAATTCCAGATTTTTTTTTTTAATGTTTAGAAATTATATTATTTGTCATTATTGAATTCAAAGTTTCTTTGTGTCTATATATTTATGTGTGTATTATAGTGAATTTTGCTTTCAATTTTTTATTTATTTATAAATTTGGGTAGTTTTAATTTGTAAATTTGGGATGATTGCTTAGGATTAAAGTAAAAATATTAGGTCAATTTTAATCATAACATGCAATAGTAAGGTGTTAGATGTTGATATTAATTTTATGCTTATTTACATTAATTAACATAAACATCTTAGCATGTGTAGTGTTGATATTGATTTGACACTTTGAGATCCAAGCGCTTCATTATATTAAATAAAAATGTTATTATGCTGGTATTTTATAATTATTATTTGTTGTTCCTCACTCTACTTCACCTTAATTGTTATTTGAACAAGTAAAAGTTATGTCTTAGTCTAATTGGTATAGCATTTCTCTTCAATCATTAATTAGTGTTTCTTAATAAAATTATTCATGTTATACGTTTATGACCAAAACCGTGCAACACCCGTTTACTACTAAGAGTTTTTAGAAATTAAAACCTTCCCAGAATCTTTAAAATATTTTTGCTATTTTATTTGTTATTAAGTTTAATTATATTATAAAAAAATATATTTTAAAATTTATATATAATTATTTTATTAAGCCGTGTATCGCACGGGCATAATACTAGTTGTCAAAAAAAAAAAAAAAAAAGTAGACGCAAACATTCATAGTATGTACATGTGTCAACAAACATGTTAAATTAAGCATGGAGTTCTTTTCAAAAAATCTCAACATTGAAAGGGAACTGTACTTGATATGTAAATATTCAACTCTAATTATTCTACAATGCAACCCTTTGCTTTAACTCAAAATGAGGGATAATGGAAATGAGCAAAATGATCAAGGACTAACCTTCAGAAAGATTTTGGTACATAATGGAAAATGGTATAGGACATTCCTTATGGGATGATGGGGGTATCCTTATAGTCAAATATGAAGGGACTATGCTTTTACTTGGTTGCGCACTTGAACTTGGTGAGAGAGTAATTAAAACGTGTCTATGTGTTTAGCAGTTAATTTGTTTCCAAAAAAAAAATCTTAAAATCTTAAAATTTTATGATCCTATAGATTGACTTAGATAATAAAAATTCCAACAAATCATGGTTAAGGTTGTAGGATCTGAGTCCCTCTTACAGGCTTTTACCAACCAAATTGCAATATATTGAACTGTTATCTAGTGATGAGGTATGCACAAGGGACCTAAAAGATGCAAGATCATTTAATTAGTACTTGTTTGATTGGGCTCATGTGTTGGGTCTTACAAATTGCTACTTCCTTTTAGAACTCACAGATTCACTTACATTTTGTGCAAAATTCTTTTAAAAATCTTTTAGGTTACAGTATGCTCATCATTGTGAGCATGAAGTATTTATTATTTTAATAAAATATTGTTCCCTATAAGGGGAAAAATGATTCGTTCTTTTGGGAAGAGGTGTTTATGATGCATATTTCAAATTAATCACGGTATTGGATTTTGTTACAATTATAAGCAAAGAGAAAATTTGGCAAAGGTTTGACATTTTTTGGCAACATTTGTTATATAGGGTAATGGTACAATGTTGTATTTGAAGTTTTATAGGTACAATGTTGTTGAGTGCCTCTAGAGCATTCCCATTAGCTGTGTCATAAATATGCCATTTTGATACATCAAAAAGCCGACTTTATTATTTTAACATACCATTTTACAATTCACTATTCATCACATCTTCTATTTTTCAATTCTATACATTAAAATAATATATAAAAATATTAAAAAAAACATTAAAAAAACCATCAATATAAAAAAAATACAAAATAAAAACCCACCACCATACACAAACACAAGCACAAAACTGTAATAAATCCACCACCATATACAAGCACAGCCCGCCACCACCCATAATGATTCACCAGCCACCACCAACTCCCAAAAATCAACTCAAAAAATCCCCAAAATCAACACAATACTCTCAAAGAAAAAAAAAGAAAAAAAAAAAGAGATGAATCAACTCCATTTATACAACCCAAATCACATGGAATCAACCTAACTCCACCACCACCCACAATCACATGGAATCCACAACCAAAAAAAAACTAGCCAAACTTACATGCATCTCCACTAGTCGACCTCATTGGTGAGGCCAAACTCCACGGCAACGGCCGATCTTAATGGCAATGATCTAGGCAGAGAAAAAAAAAAAAGAGAGAGAGAGAGAGAGAGAGAGAGAGAGAGAGAGAGAGAGAGAGAGATGGAAAAAAGAAAAAAGGAAAAAAAAAAAAAGAAAAGAAAAAGGGAGAGGTGAAAATTTTGGAGAAGAAAGAAGAAGAAAAAGGCAAGAGGGAGTGATAGAAGATAAGGAAGAGGCGGAGAAAGAAAGAAGAAAAAAGCAAGAGAGAGAAGAAAGAAAAGTCATAAAAGAAGAGAGAGAAAATGAATAAAAAAATATTATTTTTTTTAGCATATCTGTCCGTACCGTTCCAAAGATAGAATGATACTGTTCATGTGTGTCAAATTTTATTGCATTTAGAACATCTCATGAGAGGAATTTTTTGGTGTTTGGTGTGCCAAATGCCAAATATTTGGCATTTGGCACACTAATGAGAATGCTCTTACAACCCTCCCACAATGCAAATACTAAACATGAATGCAGAGAAAGACACTCAGCAAACCCAGTAAATGTACCTCAAATTCTTCGATATTGATTGCAGAAAATAACAATAAAATCAGAAAAATTCAATGCCTCATAATGCAATTGCCAATAGCAATCCCATAATAGTATAACAAGAGAAATAGAAAATCAACCTAGATAGTAAAATTGCTTGCCAAGTACACACACAACAAAAATACAACATAATGAGAAACTATAACATAGCAAATTAAAAAATAAGACCATCAAGTACTGAAATTGCAAATGCAAAGAATACCCATCATAATTTGAACGAAAAAGTTCCTAATATGGGACCAACCCAATTGTGATAATGCAATAATTTCAATGTTACATGGCAATTCAAAACACTATTACATTATGAAACTATTATAAATGTGGTATTTCTCAAATATAGCAATTGATAATGTGATCCGCGGGGAATTGGAAGCTACTAGAAAATGTGTTCAAAACTTAAAAATAATCAAATGCTATTTTAGCATCCTAAATACCAAAAAAGGCACTATTCAATGAGCTATAGCTAATTTTTTTTGAACTTGCTGCTATAGAAAATTGCCAACTTTTGAGTCTACAGAAAACCCACCTTGATTTTGAAATTTGAATGGTATTTTCTTTTTTTAAAAAGTATTTACCATTTCCAACGCCTATAAAGCCACACAAAAACACACAGCAAAGATATCAAAAAAAAAAAGAACAAACACACACACACGCGCACACAAACGTACACAGAAAAGTGAAACCCAGAAAAACCAATAGACCCAAATCGAAAAACACAGCAAAAGTGAAACCCAGAGGAACCAACAGACTAAGGGCTGTTAATGGGCGGGGTTGGGCTGGCTCGACCCATTTTTACTTGGCCCATGGGCATAATGGGCTATTAACTAGTTAACGGGCCGAGTCGGGCTGGGCCAAAAGAGAAAACCTTAGCCCATGACCCTATCCATGGGCAATGCCTATTTTGTCTTTAGTGAGTTGGGCTATCGGGTTGGGCCTAATGGGTTATCCATAGACTTATGTTAACATATTATTATATTATTTTTATAAGGAAAGAATCAATTTTTTATAAAGGAATAATTAATCTATTTTTTTAAAGGAAAGAATTAAAGAATTTAATACTTAACTACAAATTTTTTACAGTCAAATCTATTTAATTTTTTGTTTTGTTGATGGAAACCTATTTAATTTTTTTTATTAAGGCTTTCAATAGTTTTTTATTTTTACCTTTAATAAAAAAAATGTCAAATGGTTAATTCAAATTTGCTAGACTACTAGAAAAATATATATTTAGTAAACTAAGTTTAGCACAATTACTTTGAGTATCTTAGTGGTTGAGGGAGTTCTCTTAAGAAATTCCTCTATAACATCTCAAGACCAATCCTTCATACACTTCCTATATATTTTTGTTATGAATTATGAGTTATTGGGTTGGGCCAACGGGTTAGGCCAACAGGCTGGATAACGAGTTAGGCTACTGGGCTAACCCACTGGGTACCCATAGGCATAAAAACCAGCCCACGACCTAACCCACTGGGCTAATGGGCTACCCATGAGCCTCAATAACAATGGGTCGGGTAGCCTATTAGCCCAGTGGGGCGTCAGGTTTTTGGATCGGGCTATGGGCCATGGGCTATTCAATGACCCTTACAACAGACCCAAAATCCCACTGTTGCAGATTCAGAGAACAGATTAATAAAAGGGGTAAATTCCTTTCTCATTGTACTTTTTTTTTTTTTTTAATAATCCTTTTCTCATTGTACTTGTTCATATATCATATATACATTTTCTTGTACAAAATCTCACACACTAGAAATGCACATAGACTCAAATTCTAAAGCCTCTTTAGGTAACCCTAGATCAAAGAGAGGGAGTAAAAGACCCTTTAGGGTTTGAAATTTTCGAATAGGGAGAGAGAAGTGAATTCGATTTCGAGAGTGACGGGTTTGTAGTAGAATAATGATTTAAGAGGAAACCACCGTCGTTGGTGGCTGTGGCTTCAGCTTTTTAGGACCGGCGTTTTAGAGAGGAGATCGAGACATTTGGGTCTGGGCTAAGAGTTTTCAAAGAGAGAGGAGGGTTTGAGAATGTTCAAGAATGGGCTGGAGAACCTGGTTGGTAGAGTTTTTGGGCTGGGCCCATCCCAGCCTGCCCATTTCTTTTGTTTAGTAACTTTAGGCCCGACTCATAATAAACATAATCTCTCTCAAGCCGAAGACTAAAAAGCCATATAAAAAGCCTAACTCAAAATAAAAAGAAACAAATTCACATGCTTAGCTTGTTTTTTCTTTTCTTTTTTTGAATAAATTGTTTACATGTTGATGGATTTTGCCTATGTTTACATACTCATGCATTTTCCATGTATAAAATTTTAATAAAAAATAAAAAGTGGAGAATTGAATAAATGAACTTAATATAAACTTTTAATAAAGTTCCAAAAAAAAAAATGATAAGCTTCATTATTAAAAAAAAAATAAAAACTAAAGTCTGGTTCTTTGGTAAATAAACCAGCACCAGCTGTAGGGACATTTCCAAACTAGGTTGCTTATCAACTTTATCAAAATAAAAATATTTTCTTTAACATTTTATAGAATTGTCAAATGACATTGTTTTAACATTTATAGAATTTAAACCATTGGCTTTCTTGTTGTTTATTTGTGCAATGCTATGGAGTGAGGTACGATGTAATGCTATGGAGTGAGGTAAGCCCCATTACATTTGTCATGCAATTTGCTTTCCTAGTAAATGCAGTACAATCATATGCTTAGTTATGCCTTTAAGTCTTGTTTTCTATAATAAATTGTTCACATGTTTATTCATTTTGCATATGCTTGCATGTTCATGCATTTGCCTTGTCATATCCTAGGAAAGTTATGAGTTTATATAATTGCATGCTTATGCATTTTCCCATGTCATTCTCTTGGGTAGGTAATACAAGTTCACATGCTCAATAATGAGCCAAATGCCAAAAATTTTAGTTGCAAATGAAGATGCTAATTTTTAAACAAATCTAGATGATCAAAAAATCTAATGTACATAAATTTCATTGAATTTTCACGATTTGGTATGTTCTTCAATTTTCCATTGAATTTTCACGATTTTATACATTTAACGAATTTGAATTTTTTTACAAACCTGGACCATCTATAAATCTAGGGTCCGTTTGGATAGAACTTATTGCTGAAAATTGAAAACTGAAAATATTGTAGCAAAATAATTTTTAAATGTGTGAATAATACTGCGAGACTCATTTTTAATAAAAAGTTGCTGAAAAAGTGCGTGAACAGTGCTGCACAGTACGCGCATAGTGCATGTACTACGCCTCTTGTCTCCCGTAGCAAAACCGGGAAAAAAAAATGGAGGAGAAAACGCAAGTTTTGCAAAATGCAAGTGTATCCAAATGGGCAACTAATGTACATAATTTTCCATTAGATTTCCAAAATTTTTTACATTGAACAAATATATATATATATATATATATATATATATATATATATATATTTTTTTTACAAATCCGAACGATCAATACATCTAATGTACACAATTTTTCATTGAATTTTCATGATTTGGTACGTTCTTTGATTTTCCATTGAATTATCACGAATTTGTACATTCAACATATTCAAATTTTTAAATAAATTCGAACGATCTTTACAACTAATGTACATAATTTTCCAATGAATTTTCACTATTTGTTATGTTCTTTGATTTTCCATTGAGTTTTCACAATTTTGTTCATTCAACTATTTTGAATTTTTCAACAAATTCGGATGATCAATACATTACTACACAGTTTTCCATTTAATTTTCACGATTTTGTAAATTTAACGAATTCAAACTTTTCAACAAATTCAGACTATCTATACACCTAATTTACATAATTTTGTTTTGTACTTTCAAGATTTTTTACATTCAACAAATAAATTTTGTTTTTTACAAATTCGAACAATCTGTACATCTAATGTACACAATTTTCTCTTGAATTTTCACGATTTTGTACTTTCAACGAAATCAAATTTCTCAACAAGTCTGGAATATTTGTACATCAAATGTACACAACTTTCCATTGAATTTTCATGATTTGGTACGTTCTTTGATTTTCTATTGAATTTTCACAAATATGTACATTAAACGAATTCGAATCTTTTCACAAATTTGAACGATCTCTATGACTAATGTACAAAATTTTCCATTGAATTCTCACGATTTGTACATTCAACAAATTCGAGTTTTTAAACAAATTCATACGATCTGTACATCTAATGTACATAATTTTCCATTGAATTCTCATGATTTTGTACTTTCAACAAAATTAAATTTCTAACCAATTCTAGACTATCTGTACATCTTATGTACACAATTTTCCATTGAATTTTCACGATTTGGTACGTTCATTGATTTTCCATTAAATTTTCATAAATTTGTACACTCAACGAATTCATTTTTTCTACAAATTCGAATGATCTATACATCTAATGTACACAATTTTCCATTGAATTTTCACGATTTTGCACTTTCAACGAAAACAATTTTTAAAACAAGTTCGGACTATTTGTACATCTAATGTATACAATTTTTCATTGAATATTCATGATTTGGTACGTTTTTCGATTTTCCATCGAATTTTCACGAATTTGTACATTAAACAAATTCAAATTCTTTTACTAATTTGAACAATCTATACGTCTAATGTACAAAATTTTCCATTGAGTTGTCATGATCTTGTACATTCAACTAATTCAAATTTTTAAACAAATTCATATGATCTGTACATCTAGGGTCCGTTTGGATGTGTGAATAGTGCCATGGGGCCCATTTTTAATATATTTTTCTGATGAACAGTGCATAAATAGTAATGAATAGTGCACTATCTGCATGAACAGTGCACTGTCTCCTAAAAGCTGTTGCGCGTGAATCAATTAAAAAAAAAAAAGGAAAACATAAACGTGAAACGTAGCTTTGACGTGGATCCAAACGGGCAACTAATATACATAATTTTTCATTTAATTTTCATGATTTGGCACGTTCTTCAATTTTCTTCTGAGACTTCACAATTTCGTACATTTAATGATTTCGAATTTTTCATCAAATCTAGATGATTAGCACATTAGTACACAAAACCATCGAATTTTCACAATTTTGTACATTCAACGAATTTGAATTTTTAAACAAATTCAGACGATCTGTACATCTAATGTATATAATTTTCTATTGAATTTTCACAATTTTACACATTCAACGAATTCGAATTTTTCAACAAATTTTGAATATCTGTACATCTAATGTACACAATTTTCCCTTGTATTTTACGATCTATACATCTAATGTACATGATTTGTACGTTCATTGAATTTTCACGATTTTGTACATTCAACATATTCGAATTTTTACACAAATGCATACGATCTATACATTTAACATATATAATTTTCCATTAAATTTTCATGATTTTGTACGTTTAACAAAATCAAATTTCTCAACAAGTCTGGACTATCTGTACATCTTTTATATGCCTTCACGATTTGGTATGTTCATTGATTTTCCATCGATTTTTTTCCGAATTTGTACATTCAATGAATTCAAACTTTTGTACAAATTCGAATAATCTATACATTTAATGTACACAATTTTATCATTAAATTTTCAAGATTTTGTACTTTCAAGGAAACCAACATTCAATGATTTTATCATCTATTTGTACATCTAATGTACACAATTTTCCATTTAATTTTCATGATTTGGTATGTTCTTCGAATTTCCATCAAATTTTCACGAATTTGTACGTTCAACGAATTTGAATTTTTAAACAAATTTGGATGATCTATACATCTAATGTATATAATTTTCCATTCAATTTTCATGATTTGGTACGTTCATCAATTTTCCATTGAATTTTCATGATTTTACACATTCAACAAATTTGAATTTTTCAACAAATTTTGAATATCTGTACGTCCATTTTACACAATTTCCCTTGAATTTTCACGATCTGTACATTCATTGAATTTTCACAATTTTGGACATTCAACAAATTCAAATTTTTATTCAAATTCATATGATCTGTACATCTAACGTACATAATTTTCCATTTAGTTTTCATGATTTTGTTCTTTCAACGAAATCAAATTTCTCAACAAGTTTAGATTATTTGTATATTTTATGTAAACCTTCTCGATTTGGTATGTTCATTGATTTTCCAATGATTTTTTTGAAATTTGTACATTTAACAAATTCGAACTTTTTAACAAATCCGAATGATCTATACATTTAATGTACACAATTTTCAATAGAATTTCCATGTTTTTGTACTTTCAACCAAAACAAATTTCTCAACAAGTTCAAACTATTTGTACATCTAACGTACACAATTTTTCATAGAATTTTCATGATTTGGTACGTTCTTCGATTTTCCATTGAATTTACACTTATTTGTACATTCAACGAATTTGAATTTTTTTACTAATTCGAACGATTTGAACATCTAATGTACAAAATTTTCCATTGAATTTTCACAATTTTGTACATACAACGAATTCAAATTTTTAAACTAATTCATACGATTTGTACATCTATTGTATATAATTTTACGTTTAATTTTCCTCAATTTAGACTTTCAACAAAATTAAACTTCTCAACAAGTCTGAACTTTCTATACATCTTATCTACATAGTTTTCCATTGAATTTTCAAGATTAGGTACGTTCAATGATTTTCCATCAAATTTTCACAAATTTGTGCATTCAATGAAATCGTTTTTTTTTTTTTTTTTTTTTTTTTTTTTTTTTTTTACAAATCTGAATGATTTGTATATTTAATGTGCACAATTTTCCATTGAACTTTCATGATTTTGTACTTTGAACAAAAACAAATTTCTCAACTAGTCCTAAGTATTTGTACATCTAATGTACACAATTTTGCATTCAATTTTCACGATTTGGTACATTCTTCAATTTTCCATTAAGATTTCACGATTTTGTACATTCAACTATTTCAAATTTTTCATCAAATCAGGATTATTAGTACATTAGTACATAGTTTTCTATTGAATTTTCATGATTTTGTACATTCGACGTATTCGAATTTGTAAACAAGTTTGGACGATTTGTATATCTAATGTAATTAATTTTCCATTAAATTTACTCAATTTGGTACAATCTTCAATTTTCCTTTGAATTTTCATGATTTTACACACTTACCGAATTCAAATTTTTCAGCATATTTGTACTATTTCTACATCTAATGTACACAATTTTCTCTTGAATTTTCAAGGTTTCGTACTTTCAACGAAATCAAAATTTTCAACGAGTGTGGAATATTTGTACATCTAAGCACATAATTTTCAATTGAATTTTCACGACTTGGTATGTTCTTCAGTTTTCCATCATAATTTCACGAATTTGTACGTTCAAAGAATTCGAATTTTTTTAAAGATTCAAACGATCTGTATGTCTAACGTGCACAATTTTTCATTCAATTTTCTCAATTTGGTACATTCTTCAATATTCCATTAAGATTTCACGATTTTGTACATTAAACGATTTCGAATTTTTAATCAAATCAGGATGATTAATACATTAGTACACAGTTTTCTATTGAATTTTCCCGATTTTGTACATTTGTCGTATTCGAATTTGTAAACAAATTTGGACAATCTG
This sequence comes from Castanopsis chinensis, assembly GCA_032878915.1. NCBI lineage: Eukaryota > Viridiplantae > Streptophyta > Magnoliopsida > Fagales > Fagaceae > Castanopsis > Castanopsis chinensis. Next base: position 1,259,989 of record JAVQMG010000082.1, read on the forward strand.
TACGTCTAATGCAATTGATTTTCCGTTGAATTTACTCAATTTGGTACATCCTTCAATTTTCCTTTGAATTTTCACGATTCAACACTAAACGAATTCGAATTTTTCAATAAATTTGTACAATCTGTACATCTAATGTACACAATTTTTCCGTGAATTTTCACAATTTTGTACTTTCAACGAAATCAAATTTTTCAACAAGTTCGGAGTACTTGTACATTTAATGTACACAATTTTCAATTCAATTTTCATGACTTGGTACATTCTTCGGTTTTCTATCAAATTTTCACAGATTTGTATGTCCAAAGAATTTGAATTTTATTACAGATCCGAATGATCTGTTTGTCTAATGTACAATGTTTTCCATTGAATTTTAACGATTTTGTACATTCAACGAATTCGAAGTTTTAAACAAATTCATACAATCAGTACATCTAATGTGCACAATTTTTCATTCAATTTTCATGATTTGGTACATTCTCGATTTTCCATTAGGATTCCACGATTTTGTACATTCAACTATTTCGAATTTTTCATCAAATTAGGATTATTAGTACATTAGTACACAGTTTTCTACTGAATATTCACGATTTTGTACATTTGTCGTGTTCGAATTTGTAAACAAATTTGGCCGATATGTAGATCTAATGTAATCAATTTTCCATTGAATTTACTCAATTTGGTACGTTCCTCAATTTTCCTTTGAATTTTCATGATTTTACACACTCAACGAATTTGAATTTTTCAACATATTTGTACACATCTAATGTACACAATTGTTTCTTGAATTTTTACAGTCTTGTACTTTCAATGAAATCAAATTTTTCAACAAGTCCAGAATATTTGTACTTCTAATGCACACAATTTTCGGTTTTCCATCAAATTTTAACAAATTTGTATGTTCAAAGAATTCAAATTTTTTTATAGATCTGAACGATTTGTACATCTAACGTACAAAATCTTCCATTGAATTTTCACGATTTTGTACATTGAGCGGATTCGAATTTTTAAACAAATTCATACAATTTGTACATCTATTGTATATAATTTTCCGTTTAATTTTCTTGATTTTAGAATTTCACCAAAATCAAATTTCTCAACAAGTTCGAACTATTTGTACATCTTATGTACACAGTTTTCTATTGAATTTTCAAGATTTGGTATGTTCATTGATTTTCCATCTAATTTTCACAAATTTGTGCATTCATGAAATCGATTTTTTTTTTTTTTTTTACAAATTTGAATGATTTGTATATATAATGTGCACAATTTTCCATTGAACTTTCATGATTTTGTACTTTGAGTGAAAACAAATTTCTCAACAAGTCCTGAGTATTTATACATCTACTGTACAAAATTTTACATTGAATTTTCTTGACTTGGTACGTTCTTTGATTTTCCATCGAATTTTCCCAAATTTGTACATTCAATGAATTCGAATTTTTTTACTAATCCGAATGATCTTTACATCCAATATACAAAAATTTTCACTAAATTTCACGATCTTGTACGTACATCAATTTTTCATTGAATTTTCACAATTTTACGCATTCAACGAATTCGAATTTTTCAACAAATTTTTGAATATCTGTACATCTAATGTACAATTTTCCCTTGAATTTTCACGATCTATACATTCATTGAACTTTCACGATTTTGTACATTCAATGAATTCATATTTTTAAACAAATTCATACGATCTGTACATCTAACGTGCATAATTTTTCGTTGAATTTTCATGATTTTGTACTTTCAACGAAATAAAATTTCTCAACAAGTCTAGACTATCTGTACATCTTATGTACACCTTCACAATTTGTTACGTTCATTGATTTTCCCTCAATTTTTCCCAAATTTGTACATACAACTAATTTAAACTTTTTTACAAATCTGAAGGATCTATCATTTAATGTACACAATTTTCCATTGAATTTTCAAGATTTTGTACCTTCAACGAAAGCAAATATCTCAACAATTTCGGACTATTTGTACATCTGATGTGCACAATTTTCCATAGAGTTTTTTCGATTTGGTAGGTTTTTTTCACTTATTTGTACATTCAACAAATTCAAATTTTTTTCACTAATCCGAACGATCTGTACGTCTGAGGTACAAAATTTTCCATTGAATTTTCATAGTTTTGTACATTCAATGAATTTGAAATTTTAAACAAATTCATACAATTAGTACATCTAATGTGCACAATTTTTCATTCAATTTTTTCAATTTGGTATGTTCTTCATTTTCCAATTTTTTTACACACCTTGAATTTTTTCGTACTATCTGTATTTCTAATGTATATAATTTTTCCTTGAATTTTTTTTCGTGGTTTTGTACTTTTAACAAAATCAAATTTTTCAACAAGTCCGGAATGTTTTGACATCTAATTTACATAATTTTCAATTGAATTTTCATGACTTGGTACATTCTTTAGTTTTCGATCAAATTTTCACGAATTTGTATGTTCAAAGAATTTGAATTTTTTTACAGATCTGAAGGATCTGTTCATCCAATGTGCAGAATTTTCCATTGAATTTTCACGATTTTGTACATTCAACGAATTCGAAGTTTTATACAAATTCATACGATCGTACATCTAATGTGCACAATTTTTAATTCAATTTTGACGATTTGGTACATTCTTCGATTTTTCATTATGATTTCACGATTTTGTACATGCAACAATTTCAAATTTTTCATCAAGTAAGGATGATTAATACATTAGTACACAGTTTTCTATTGAAATTTCACGATTTTGTACATTCGATTTACTCGAATTTGTAAACAAATTTGGATGATCTGTACATTTGATGTAATTAATTTTCCATTGAATTTACTCAATTTCATAAGTTCTTCAATTTTTCTTTGAATTTACACGATTTTACACACTCAACAAATTCAAATTTTTCAACAAATTAGTACTATCTGTATATCTAATGTACACAATTTTTCCTTGAATTTTCATGGTTTTGTACTTTCAACAAAATCAAACATTCAACAAATTTTGAATATCTGTACATCTAATGTACAATTTTCCCTTTAATTCTCACAATATGTACCTCCATTGAATTTTCACGATTTTGTACATTCAACGAATTTAAATTTTTAGACAAATTTATACGATTTATACATCTAACGTACATAATTTTCCATTGTACATCTACTGTACACAATTTTCCATAGAATTTTCATGATTTGGTACGTTCTTTGATTTTCCTTCGAATTTTCACTTATTCATACATTCAACGAATTCAAATGTTTTAAACAAATTCATACGATCAGTACATCTAATGTGAACCATTTTTCATTCAATTTTCACAATTTGGCACGTTCTTCAATTTTCCATTAAGATTTCACGATTTTGTACATTCAATGATTTTGAATTTTTATCAAATCAGGATGATTAGTACATTAGTACATAGTTTTCTATTGAATTTGCACGATTTTGTACATTCGACAAATTCGAATTCGTAAACAAATTTGGACTATCTATACATCTAATGTAATTAATTTTCATTGAATTTACTCCATTTGGAATGTTCTTCCGTTTTGCTTTGAATTTTCATGAATTTACACATTCAACGAATTCGAATTTTTCAACAAATTCCTACTATTTGTACATTTAATGTACACAATTTTTTCCTGAATTTTCACGGTCTTGTACTTCCAACAAAATCAAATTTTTTAACAAGTTCAGATTATTTGTACATCTAATGTATACAATTTTCCATTGAATTTTCACAATTTGGTATATTCTTCAGTTTTTCATCGAAGTTTCACGAATTTGTACATTCAACAAATTCAAATTTTTATACAAATTCGAACGATCTGTACATCTAATGTACAAAATTTTCCACTGAATTTTCAGGATTTTGTACATTCAACAAATTCAAATTTTTAAACAGATTCATACGATCTGTACATCTATTGTCGATAATTTTCCATTTAATTTTCCTAATTTTAGACTTTCAACAAATCGAATTTCTCAACAAGTCCGAACTATTGGTACATCTCCTGTGCACAATTTTCCACTGAATTTTAGAGATTTGGTACGTTCATTGATTTTCCTTCAAATTTTCACGAATTTGTGCATTCATCGAAATCGATTTTTTTTACAGATCTGATTGATTTGTATATCTAGTGTGCACATTTTTCCATTGAATTTTCACGATTTTGTAATTTCAATAAAAACAAATTTCTCAACAAGTCGTAAGAATTTGTACATCTAATGTACACAATTTTTCATTGAATTTTCATGATTTGGTACATTCTTTGATTTTCCAACTAATTTTCACAAATTTTTACATTCAACGAATTTGAATTTTTTTACTAATCCGAACAATCTGTTCGTCTAATGTACAAAATTTTCCATTGGATTTGCACAATTCTGTTCATTTATCAAATTTTAATTTTAAAACAAATTCATACGATATGTACATTTAATTTACAAAATTTTTATTTAATTTTCACAATTTGGTACGTTCTTTGATTTTCCATTGAGTTTTTACAATTTTTGTACATTCAATGATCTCGAATTTTTCATCAAATCTGGAAGATTAGTACATTAGTACATAGTTTTCCATTGAAAATTCAGATTATGTGCATTCAACAAATTCGAGTTTTTAAGCAAATCCCAACGATCTGTACATCTAATATACATAATTTTCTATTGAATTTTCACAATTTTGTACTCTCATCGAAATCAAATTTCTTAACAAGTTTGGACTATCTGTACATCTTATCTACACAATTTTCCATTGAATTTTCTTGAGTTGGTACATTCGTTGATTTTCCCTCGATTTTTCACGAATTTGTACATTTAATGAAATTGATTTTTTATTTTTCAAATCCAAATGATGTGAATATCTAGTGTGCACAGTTTTCCATTGAATTTTCATGATTTTGTACTTTTAACGAAAACAAATTTCTCAACAAGTCTTGAGTATTTGTACATCTAATGTACACAATTTTGCATTGAATTTTCATGATTTGGTATGTTACTCGATTCTCCATCAAATTTTCTTGAATTTGTACATTTAATGAATTTGAATTTTTTACTAATCCGAAAAATCTATATGTCTAATGTACAAAATTTTCCATTGAATTTTCACGATTTTGTACATTTAACGAATTTGAATTTTAAAACTTTTTTTGAGAAACTAATTCATATGATCTGTACATTTAATGTAAATAATTTTTCATTTAATTTTCACAATTTGGTTCGTTCTTCGATTTTCCTTTGAGATTTCCTGATTTTGTACATTCAAAGATTTGGAATTTTTCATCAAATCTTGATGATTAGTACATTAGTACATTAGTACATAGTTTTCCAAATCTTGATGAGAAGTACATAGTTTTCAAACAATCTGTACATTTTCCCACGAATTTTCACAAATTTGTACTTCTAATGAATTCGAATTTTTTAACTAATTCGAACAATTTGTACATCTTATGTACAAAATTTTCCTTTGAATTTTATCAATTTTGTACATTCTACGAATTTGAATTTTAAACAAATTCATTCGATCTGTACATCTAATGTACATAATTTTTCATTTAATTTTCATGATTTGGTATGTTCTTTGATTTTCCATTGGGATTTCACCATTTTGTGCATTCAAAGATTTCAAATTTTTAATCACATCTTGATGATTAGTACATTAGTACACAGTTTTTCATTGAATTTTCATGATTTTGTAGATTCAACGAATTCGAAATTTTTATCAAATCTGGATGATCAATATATTAGGTGTACATAATTTTTCATTGAATTTTCACGATTTTACACATTCAACGAATTTGAATTTTTCAACCAATTTATACGATCTATACATCTAATATGCAAAATTTTCCATTGAATTTTCATGATTTGGTACGTTTTTCAATTTTCCATCGAATTTTCATGAATTTGTACATTCATGAATTCTATTTTTTTTACAAATCCAAATTATCTATACGTCTAAGGTAGAAAATTTTCCATCATTTTTTCATGAATTTGTACAGTCAACGAATTCAAGTTTTTTTTTACAAATCCGAATGATCTCTACGTCTAATATAAATAATTTTCCATTGAATTTTCATGATTTTGTACTTTCAACTAAATCAAATTTCTCAACAAGTCTAGACTATTTGTACGTCTTATGTACACAAACCATTGAATTTTCATGATTTGGAACGTTCATTTATTTTCCATGAAATTTTCACGATTTTGTACATTGAACGAATTCCAATTTTTTTATAAATTTGATCGATCTGTACATCAAATGTACACAATTTTCCATTAAATTTTCACGATTTTGTACTTTCAAAGAAAACAAATTTGTCAATAAGTTTAGACTATTTGTACATTTAATGTACAATATTTTCCATTGGATTTTCATGGTTTGGTACGTTCTTTGATTTTCGATCGAATTTGTACATTCAACGAATTTGAATTTTTATACTAATCTGAATGATCTATACATCTAATGTACAAAATTTTCCAATGAATTTTCATGATTTTTTACTTTCAGCAAATTGGAATTTTTAAACAAACCTAGACGATTTGTACATAGAATGTACATAATTTTCCATTGAAATTTCACGATTTTACACATTCAACGATTTTGAATTTCTCTACAAATTTGGACTATCTGTAAATCTAATGTACACAATTTTCCCATGAATTTTCACGATTTTGTACTTTCAACGATTTCTAATTTTTAAACAAATCCGAATGATATATACATCTAATGTACATAATTTTCCACTAAATTTTTACAATTTTGTACTTTCAACTAAATCAAATTTCTCAACAAGTCTGGAATCTCTAAATCTAATGTACACAAATTTCCCTTGAATTTTCATGATTTGTTATGTTCATTGATTTTCCATTGAACTTTCACCAATCTGTACATTTAACGAATTCGAATTTTTTTACAAATCTGAACAATCTGTACATCTAATGAACAAAATTTTCCATTAAATTTTCACGATTTTGTACATTCAATGAATTTTAAAAAATTCATATGACCTGTTTATCTAATGTACATAAATTTTCATTTAATTTTCATGATTTGGTACCTTCAAGGAAAACAAATTTGACCACAAGTCCAGACTATTTGTACATTTAATGTACACAATTTTCCATTGAATTTTTATGGTTTGGTATGTTCTTTAATTTTCCATCGAATTTTCACGAATCTGTACATTCGACAAATTTGAAATTTTTTACTAATCTGAACAATTTATATGTCTAATGTACAAAATTTCCATTGAATTTTCATGATTTTTTTACCTTCAACAAATTTGAGTTTTCAAGTAAATTCATAAGATCTGTACATCTATTGTACATAGTTTTTCATTTAATTTTCATGATTTGGTACGTTCTTCAATTTTCCATTATCATTTCATTATTTTGTACTTTTAAATATTTCAAATTTTTCATTAGATTAGGGTGAATATTACATTAGTACTCATTTTTCCATTGAATTTTCACGAATTTGTACATTCAACGAATTCGAATTTTTTATGAATCCAAACGATGTGTACGGCTAATGTATAAAATTTTACATTGAATTTTCACAATTTTGTACATTCAATGTATTCAAAATTTTAAACACATTCATCCGATCTGTACATCTAATATACATAATTTTTCATTTAATTGTTATGATTTGATATGTTTTTCAATTTTCCATTGAGATTTCACGATTTTGTACATTCAACAAATTCAAAACTACATGTCAAAACTACCTTAATTGCTAGAAAAAGGCTTTTGCTATTATATATAGTATATGATATTAATTACTAATTTAATAACCCAGGTTATCAATATTAATAATTTCCTATTTGTTCCCTTTTCAATGTCATCTTTTGCTAGGATTGATTTCTCAAATTATTAAGGTCAAAATTATACATATAATTTATATTTTCCAAATGATGAAGTCTAAGTTTATAATGTTATATGGACAAAAGAGGGAACTATGGTTATCTAGTGAAAACCTTTAAGGTTATGGATCCATTGGGTTTGTATTTATAAATCATCCATAATTGGGGAATCAATTACGCTAAATAGAACCCTATGCTGTAACTAGTTAATAAGCCCTGATATTCTGCAGAAACCTGTTGTCTAACTAAGATCTTAAGTTTAATTGTGAGCCATTGTTAGTTTAGAGTTGGGTGAGGTAACCTTGCTGTAAATCTTTGTATTTCTACTAAAACCTACTGTCCAATTGAACTATTAGTTTCACTATGTGTCTTTATTAGGTAAGGTGAGTTGTTAACTCTGTTTTGTAATTATGTTTGGACCTACTATTCCTTGTTCTTGTTGTTTTGGTCTTAACTTATACAGTACTATTGTTTTGTGTAAAGGATTAAATTTTATATGTTGTATTTTAATAGATTCACTTCTTGCAATTTCTTGTCAATTTGCTTGCAGCAAAATTGTTAGGACATATGTAGTTCAAGTCTGTTAGCATATGTCGCTATTTTATGTAATTGGCTTATCCTTAGACAAAACGCACTTTACTTATAATTGGGTAGATCTAGGATGTGTTTAACACCTCAAGAAACAGTGTTTCAAGATTAAGTGTTGAAGCCATCAAAGTCTGTCCAAGAACCAAGCAAGGAAGTGCAAGTTACTAAAGCTCGACACCTACCTCGACACATGCATCTATCGAGCTTTAAGAAGATGTTTTGCCCCGAGCCTCGACAGCTTCTCGACAGATCCTCGACACCTCTATCTGTCGAGAATTAAAGAAAACAGATTTTCAGTTCTGTTTTAAGTCCAGTCCGTGAATGTGTTTTTGCGACTTCTTTTCTCCTAACCCTAGACATATATAAGGATTGTTTTAAGGGCCGTCAAGATAATGAAAGTTGCACATTCATTCAGAACTTCTTGTTCATGCAATTTGTGATCTGAAAGACAAAGTTCGTGCCCTAGTTCATCTCTGATGATTTGAAGAACTTTGCAGCCAACAATTTTCTCTCTTTAGTTGGTGTTTGAAGTTGCGTACTGGGATCCGCGCATCTGGTTAGTCACATACTTGGGAGCCGTTCATTGAAAGGAGAAACTGTCACTATAGAACAAGTCCAATTGGGTATTGGGGTAAGAGTTCAACTGTAGGTTGGTAAGGTACTTGGGATTCCTCGCTTGTAACTGCTTGTTGTGATAATAGTGGAGTTTCGGGAGTGGTGACCTTAAATCACCCGATGGGGTTTTTGCCGTAAGGTTTTCCCCATTCGTAAACAAATCACCGTGTCATTTAATTTCCGCTGCATTACTTAGTTTGGTGATTTGTTTGTGCTACCACGTGATATTGCATGTTAATTTGATTAATTAATAACTGGGCTAATTAATTAATCTAAGTTATCACAAGGGGTCAACACGTTTGTGGCCTGACAAGTGGTATCAGAGCAAGCACACTCTGATTAGGGTTTAATCTATTGTGTGTGATCCATTTGACCCCTGTTGTCATGGATAAAGGACAGTCTCTTAATTGAAGAGATCTGTGATATCAAATACATCTTGTTTTTCTAATCTCTTTTCCTTGAGTGTCTCAGAAACTACAAGTATAAAAGTTATTTGATTTCATCCGTGATGACTATTGAAACGGATCTCAGTTTTTACAAGCAGAAACTAGATTGTCTCAAAATCAAAATGTGCAAAGGAGTTTGTCTGAACAGAGTTAAAGTTAAAGGACTAGCTCGAAAAAGGCAAATGAGAGAAGATACCATTCCTACCAATTTTTTATCTAAGCACGAAGTATGTTTCATGATGAAGTCCGCCTTTAAAGTGATGGACACGTGCTTGTGGTATCTTGATAGTGGTTGCTCAAGACACATGACTGGAGACCGATCCCTCTTCAAAGTCTTCGAGTCTAAAAAAGGTGGAAATGTCACCTTTGGTGATGGAAGCAAATCACAGATAAAAGGAAAATGAATTATCTCTCTACCTGGACTACCAGACATTGCAAATGTTCTCTATGTGGATGGCCTAAGAGTGAACCTGTTGAGTATAAGTCAGATATGTGATCAAGACTTCATGGTGTTATTCTCCAAAGGAAAATGTCTTGTTATGGATGAATCTGAAAAGAAACTTATAAGTGGTGTTCGTACTCTAGACAACTGTTATGGATTGGTACCTGATGCTGGTATTATATGCAATAGTATTCGGTTGCCTAATGAAGACTTGTGGCACCAATGGATGGGACATGCTAGTTACAAACATCTTTCTATTGTATCTAAGCATGAATCTGTTCTAGGGATGCCAAAGCTGGGTAGACTAAACAATGTTGTGTGTGAACCATGTCAACTTGGGAAACAGACGAAAGCTAAGCATCCAAGCACTCAGACATCAGCTACATCCAGACCTTTGGAGCTATTGCATTTAGATCTTATGGGTCCCACGAGAACCGAATCTCTTGGAGGTAAGAGATACATCATGGTTGTAGTAGATGACTTCACGAGGTACGCGTGGGTTATTCTTCTACGATCCAAGTCGGATGCTCCTGAGCACATTGAAGCATTGTGTACAAGACTGCAAAATGAGAAGAACCTGAAAATTGACCGAATTCGAAGTGATCATGGTAAAGAATTTGAGAACTCATACATGGAGTCATTCTGCACAAGATCAGGTATATCTCAAGAATTCTCTGCTCCTATTACTCCTCAGCAGAATGGTGTAGTAGAAAGAAAGAGCAGGGTTATCCAGGAGATGGCTAGAGCCATGCTGCACAGCAAGGATGTTGCTAGAAATTTGTGGGGAGAAGCAGTCAACACTGCATGTCACACGGTGAACAGAGTGTACTTCAGACCCGGCACCAAAAAGACTCCATATGAGTTGTGGAAAGGAAGAAAGCCAAATGTGAAGTACTTCAGAATTTTTGGAAGTACTTGCTTCATCCTAAAGGATAGAGAGAATGTGGGGAAGTTTCATTCCAGAAGTGATGAAGGGATATTTCTGGGATACTCTGCTACAAGTAAGGCTTATCAAGTATATAACAAAAGAACCATGAAGGTCATGGAAACAGTGAATGTTGTTATTGATGAGTCTTCAGATGTCAATTTTGAGAAAATCGAAAAGGAACTCTCTAAAGAAATCCTTCCTCCAAAACCTAGGAGAGCACCGGAACTCATGGAACAAGAGCCTACATCTCCGAGTACTCCTGGTACACCAAGTGTTGCAGAAGAGCCAGCAGACATGTCTACATCACCAGATTCTGAGTGTCATGAAGACAAAGGACCCTCCTCTAGAATCTAATTAAATCATCCTCCAGAAACTATTGTGGGAAACATGAATGAACTCACATTGCGGAAACGCACAGTTGATAAATGTGTTGCTAACTTTGTGTCATACTCTTGTTATTTGTCACAGGTTGAACCCACTAAAGTTGAGGAAGCTCTTCAGGATGAAAGCTGGGTAGAAGCAATGCATGATGAACTGCTTCAGTTTCAGAGGAATGATGTGTGGACTTTAGTCCCTAGACCGGAGGGCGAGCATGTCATCGGCACCAAGTGGATATTCCGAAATAAGACTGATGAGGAGGGCAATGTAATCTGCAACAAGGCTCGACTTGTAGCTTAAGGATACACTCAGATGGAGGGAATAGACTATGATGAAACATTTGCCCCAGTTGCTCGCATGGAGTCCATTAGAATCCTTCTCGCCTTAGCATGTCACTTGAAGTTCAAGCTATATCAGATGGATGTGAAAACCGCCTTCTTGAATGGATTGCTTAAAGAGGATGTGTATGTGGCTCAACCTAAAGGATTCATTGATCCACACTTTCCGGATCATGTGTTGTACCTCAAAAGGGCCCTCTATGGATTAAAGCAGGCACCTAGAGCTTGGTATGACCGGTTGACTCAATACTTGATATCCCATGGGTTCACAAGAGGAAAGGCTGATCAAACTCTCTTCATCAAAAGAAAAGATGGTGAGCTGGTGGTTGCTCAAGTCTATGTTGATGATATCATCTTTGGATCAACTAAGGATGAGCTTGCTCAAGACTTCTCAAAACTCATGCAAGCAGAGTTCGAGATGAGCATGATTGGAGAGTTGTCTCACTTCCTTGGACTACAGATTCGTCAACAAGATTCAGGTATATTCATCTCTCAATCTAAATATGCTAAAAATCTTGTGAAAAAGTTTGGTTTGGAATCTGCTAGTTCTGTTAGAACCCCCATGAGCCCAAATGTTAAACTCACTGTTGATATGTTATGTAAAAGTGTAGACTCTTCTCTTTATAGAAGCATGATAGGCAGTCTTCTTTACCTTACTGCTAGTAGACCTGACATTAGTTACAGTGTAGGAGTATGTGCTAGATATCAGGCTAATCCCAAAGAGTCACATATGATTGCTTTAAAAAGAATCATCAAATATGTCAAGACTACTGCCAACTTTGGTGTGTGGTATAACAAAGATACAAATAATGTCTTAGCTGGATACTCTGACGCTGATTGGGTTGGGAATGCTGATGATAGAAAAAGTACTTCAGGGGGTTTTTTTTATGTGGGCAATAATCTGGTATCTTGGATGAGCAAAAAGCAGAATTCCATCTCATTGTCCACTGCTGAAGCTGAGTACATTGCTGCTAGTAGTTGTTGCACCCAACTCCTATGGATGCAAAAACTCCTTCATGATTATGGTGTCTGTCAAGAACATCTCACTATCTACTGTGACAATACCAATGCCATCAATATCTTTAAGAATCCTATTCAACACTCTCGAACTAAACATATAGAGATTTGACATCATTTCATTAGGGAGCTTGTCGAAGATGGTGTTTTTACCCTTGAGTTTATTCACACTGATGACCAAAAAGCTGATTTGTTCACCAAACCTCTGGATAGCAAACGTTTTGAATTTCTTCGTCAAAACATTGGTGTCATCTCCATAGATTGAACTCCTTCTCTCTTTCCTCTTCCTCATGCATTTGCATCTAGTTTTATGCTTTGTTTTGCTTTACATGTTTTTGTTTGTGTGTTTCAGTTTTGTGTTTTATTTTTGCTTTTCTGATAAAAATAAAAAACAATTGAAAAATTGAAAAATACAAAAATAGTGTATGTATGTGTACATTGGTTCATGTGAACTTTTAAAATGGCCATTGAAACAAAGTTTTCTAAACTTTGTATCACCTGTAACTTAGATGAGCATTCTTCTGCACAACTAAGCAAGTGAGCTTTGTAGCTCTTTGTTTGTGATGAGTTAGGTTAAGTGATCTCTTCTTCTTAACACTCGTATCACTCTTTTTGACGGGTTGAACTAGAAAATCTTAAGAGAAAGGCATAAATAACCATCTCACCACTGTTACTCGCCAATCATAATATGACATCTGTATGCTTCGTCATAGCAAAAGTGCAATGTCAATGACATCTGTATGCTTCGACATAGCAAAAGTGCAATGTCAAAAGCTTAACATAATTGGGTATTTCTTTTCTCTCTCTTATATGCCCATGCATGATATGCTTAATAAAAGAAAATATGCAAAGAAATAAAAAGCAAAAAGATCAAAAATGCTTTGAAATATGGTTGCAAGCATGTTTTCTAGGAGATGTGAGAGTTATAGGATGTACCTCGAAGGTGATAGTCCCCATCAAACAGTTATGATTGTGTGTGAGTTAAAGTGATTTTCTCATATCTCAAATCGTCATAACATTGAGACACTTATGCAATCTTGCGATGTTTTCACACACAACACGCAATACTCTTTGCTATTCTTGATACATGTGCAGGTACAATGTGATTTGGCCATCACAAGGTTTACATGCGTTAATGTATGCTCACTAAACTGTCTGGATTTTTTTTAAATATAAAATTAGTTAGACTTGTTTAGTGTGTGTGTGTGTGTTTTGAGATACATGTGCATTAAAATTCTTGTTGAGAAATGATTTTGAGAGTTTAATGTGTTGCTTGGATCTTTGGTTGAGTTGCATGCATGATTGCATTCATGTCTATGTTTTTTCTTCTTCTAAAAAACTGTTTTTAAAGGCATCTCGACACCTCCTTGATACCTCTCGACACATAGCTGTCTGTCGAGCTTCTTAGACTCTTTCTTATCACAGTCTCGATAGATACCTCGACACCTGGCGGATCGATCGAGAAACTTTTTGTCTGCTCAATAGCTTCTCGACAGCTCCTAGATCGATTGAGGTTCCTTCATGGTTGATTCTTCTTTCTCGATACATAACCTCGATAGCTACCTCGACACCTCTCGATAGCTTCATCTGTCGAGAATTACTGAAGGTCTATAAGAAGGTTCTTCACAATTTCTTTCTCACTTCGGTAGATCTCTCTCACTCAATAGAACAGTTCTCTCTCTCAAATTTTTTCTTTTTTTCCCTCTAAACCTCTTTCAAAGCTTTCTCAAGTGTTCTTCTTGATCTTTATCACTTGGTAAGCGTTTTATCCCTCATTTTCATGCATTTCATGTTTTCTAAAAACCCTAGGTTTTGTGTTTTTGAAAATTTTTGGGATTTTTCAAAATTTTTGAGGTTTTCATGAAATTGTTGAGTTGGTTTTATAGATTTGATCCTCAAAACCACATGCATTGCATCACATTAGCATTCTCATTGTATTGTCATGCATTTAGATGTGTGCAAATCTGTTGTGTGCTGTTAGGTTTGGATTGGGCTGAGCCCATGATGTTTTTATGTTGCATGTCACATGTTCATGCATTATCCATGCATACGTTCTTCCTTTTCAATATTTATCTTCCAATGTTGAACTGTTTGGAACTTTTCTGCTTGTCTCTTCTTCTTCCCCCTCTCTATGTTTGCGTTAGTAGTGTCTATGGCACCTAAAAGTAAGTCCATTCCATCCCAGAACCCTCTGCGTTCTAAGGGATCATCTTTTTCCGATACTACTCCTCTTTCTATCCAGTTCCGTGATGAGAAAGCCCATAAGGACTTCTCGGAGAACTTCTCTAAACGAGGTGTTCATTCGGAACGCCATGTTGTCCTGGTAGACTTTGCCGACACCGACCTTCTCGATGTCATACACAGTCGGGCTTAGGAGTCACTGTGTAACGTCCCGGTCACATGTCCACTCGTGTTGATACAGGAGTTTTACTCCAACATCCACGGGATAGATTCTTTAGTACCTCTTTTCTACTCTTGCGTTCGAGGTACGCGCTTTGCTGTCACCCCAGAGTTAGTCTCTGAGGTTCTTCATGTCCCTAAGGTGGATCATCCTGATTACCCTAGCTGTGAGCGTCTATGGACTGTGTCCAAGACGAGATGATCTCGGCGTTCTGTGAGCGTCCTTCCTCTTGGGGAGATCATATGTACACACCATGTCGACCTTTTGCTAAAGGTCCTAGGTTCCTTAACATGGTGATGACTTTTGTGTTGCACCCACTTTCTCACTACAACTCTATCACAGAGCCTCGTGCTCGATTTTTGTTGTCCCTCCTAGAGGATCTCTCTATAGACTTTCCTTCACACTTTATCTTTTCCATCATAGATGTCTATAAAGATACGGTCACCCGTGATAAGCTCATTTTCCCTTCTGCTATCATGAGGATTCTTCGCCGTTTTTCCATCCCATTCCCTTTGTCCGATCCTTACCATGTCATGTCTACCATAGACGCTGCTGCCATAAAACGTAGTGAGGCACAGTTTAGATCGAGACAGTCTGACGGTGCCACTCCTTCCTCCCGTCCGACTACTGCTAGATCTGCTCGAGCATCTGTTTCTTCTTCTTCGAGCGACGTCACATTAGGAGACATCATGGCGCAGCTTCAGCGCATGGATGCTCGCCTAGATACACTCTCCACAGAGCTATATCAGGTGAACGTTCGTGTTGGTCGCATCGCCAGGCGACAGGCGACCATAGGCGGCTTTGTACCAGAGGCTTCTCCCCCGCCACCTCATGTGTCGACTGAGACTGAGGCTAATGATGATGGCGATGGCGATGACGATGATACTTCTGACGATGATGATGATGGAGATGCGAGCTCTTCGGATGAGATGTCTACATGACACTCTACCCTTTGTCACTCGTGACCAAAAGGGGGAGTAGTTTGGTCTGTATGAGAGTAGTCATGCTTAGGGGGAGTGTGAGCATAGGACATTTTTGTTAGGGGGAGTGTGGTTTGAGGGATGTAGTGAGGTGATCATATGTATTTTTTTTATTTTTTCATCTTTTTAGAGATACATTGATCATGTATTGACATACATTGTATTTATTCTCTTCTTATATATGATGATGTATGTTTTTCTTTCACCTACCTTTACATGTGTTGTTTCTTTTTTGTCTTTATACACATGTTTCTTTACTTGTATGCAATCCATTATTTCTGTTTCTCACAAAAATGCCTTGATGTGTTTTGTTTATAAGTGTTTCAGAAATACAGGTTGTCAAAGTCTACTTGCCATAAACTCTCTTCTTGCAAAGTTTTTCAAGAGTTTGTGTTAAGATAGATTTTACTGTATGTAACAAGTGAGTATGAGTTGAGTGATTTATGACTTCTCTCATATTTTCATTTGTTTTGTTGTGGTTTTGTCACGGATTGTCAAAGGGGGAGATTGTTATGACATATGTAGTTCAAGTCTGTTAGCATATGTCGCTATTTTATGTAATTGGCTTATCCTTAGACAAAACGCATTTTACTTGTAATTGGGTAGATCTAGAATGTGTTTAACACCTCAAGAAACAGTGTTTTAAGATTAAGTGTTGAAGCCATCAAAGTTTGTCCAGGAACCAAGCAAGGAAGTGCAAGTTACTAAAGCTCGACACCTACCTCGACACATGCATCTATCGAGCTTTAAGAAGCTGTTTTGCCCCGAGCCTCGACAGCTTCTCGACAGATCCTCGACACCTCTATCTGTCGAGAATTAAAGAAAACAGATTTTCAGTTCTGTTTCAAGTCCAGTTCGTGAATGTGTCTTTGGGACTTCTTTTCTCCTAACCCTAGACATATATAAGGATTGTTTTAAGGGCCGTCAAGATAATGAAAGTTGCACATTCATTCAGAACTTCTTGTTCATGCAATTTGTGATCTGAAAGACAAAGTTCGTGCCCTAGTTCATCTCTAATGATTTGAAGAACTTTGCAGCCAACAATTTTCTCTCTCTAGTTGGTGTTTGAAGTCGCGTACTGGGATCTGCGCATCTGGTTAGTCACGTACTTGGGAGCCGTGCATTGAAAGGAGAAACTGTCACTACAGAACAAGTCCAATTGGGTATTAGGGTAAGAGTTCAATTGTAGGTTGGTAAGGTACTTGGGATTTCTTGCTTGTAAGTGCTTGTTGTGATAATAGTGGAGTTTCGGGAGTGGTGACCTTAAATCACCCGGTGGGGTTTTTGCCGTAAGGTTTTCCCCATTCGTAAACAAATCACCGTGTCGTTTAATTTCCGTTGTATTACTTAGTTTGGTGATTTGTTTGTGCTACCACGTGATATTGCATGTTAATTTGATTAATTAATAACTGAGCTAATTAATTAATCTAAGTTATCACAAGGGGTCAACGCGTTTGTGGCCTGACAAAAATGTTGCTAGCAACTTCTGCTTTGATGTAATTGACTTTGTAATTGTGTTGTTTCCATAAAATCCAAACATTTCGCAGGAAAAAAAGAAAAAGAATTTGTTGTTTTTCGCTCTTGCATATGCATTTGGTTCATAATCATGATACAAGGTTCCCCTATGAGCTTTTGTCATTAATTTTATGGCTGTATCAGTTTGACAAATTGAGAAGAAATATCACTTCTTGATGAAATCATCTATGCCTTCAACAATTGGAGTCTTGTTAATTGTATTATTGGACTTTATATTTTTTTGGGATCTATTTGAACTCTAAGTACTAGGAAGTTGACATGCATTACATTTAGCCAATTTCTATATGTTGTCTGATTTAATTATTTAGCTGTACAAATCATACTTATGAAAATAAATTACATAACAATACAAATCAAGCTCAAGCTATTGCTCCCAAAGCAACAACATCCTTTAGTTCATTGATTATGATGAGTCATAGTCATCAATAACTATTTTCCACCAGCAATCGTTTTTGATGAGTAAAAAACAAACAAAATACCATTTAAGCAAGGACCGAACCTTTCTTGATTCTATTTCTGTCATTTAAATTGCATTAGTTAGTTGTATGCTATTTTTTTCATGGCTTCTTTACGTTAGATTGGTCAAAAAGGTGACATTGGCCATTGATATGTAGCCTTAAGTTTAAGTCCACAAATTTAAGTGTATGCTCTTACTCCTATTGTCATGTTTATCATATACACCTCTACTATGTCGTAGGTGCTGGCAATGGCAAGCATGGGAGTCATCATGGCTTCATGTTACTAGAGTTGGCATAAATATTATAGCATTAGCCATCAAAAGTGTGTTGAACTTGGGGATTTGAGAATTGAAACTCTTTTAGGGGACTAAATACCTTATTACTGTGTCATAGCTGCTTGATTATTTCATTGAGTACTTCACGTAATTATACTATTAATTTTGTTAACTTGCAAGTGGACATGTTGATTATTAGCTTTACACATTCAAATTTGTATTGTTGAGTTCTCAAACATTATTATGTAAACGCAGAGTAAAATTGTTTTATAGAATCTTGTGTGCTTGTTGTGAAGCTTTGAATTACTTAATTTTGGTTTAATCTTGGAATGTTTATATTCTTAAATATATTTTATTCTAATGCTACTTCTGGTAATGCATAGAAAATATTTGTGAAATTATATGTTAGAAATCTTGAAGTGATGTTAAATGATTTATATGCATGTTGTGTAGTCGTAAGGATGAATTTTCAAATTGAAAAATGCATCGTGCCTCTATTGGACCCATGGAACAACAAGTCAAGGAGCTCTTCCATTGGATTGTGCCCCGCCAAACCCAAACTATCACAATCCCACCTACTTCATATCTAATTAAGCACCAAGCCACCATTAACTCTGTTGATTTCTTGAGCAATTACAATAAAGGAAAGTTTAAGTTGAAAGACTTTTTCTTCTATGCATGATAGAATGTCAATCAAGTGAGACATATATTATTTACAACCTAGTGGGGGATCGTTCTATATATAGGTATGGGGAGTAGAAGAATCCCCGTCCAAACTAAACTCCAGTAATGGAATGGGCCGTAGGAACAAGATTGGGCCAAGCCTGACTGCATGGGGGAAGTCCAAGAGGGGAATGGGATGTAAGAAAAATGAAGTTTAGCTAAATCTCACGCCTAGGAAAGGAAAATGCCACGATAAAGTGGTTCCCATGAAGAGGGTGGAGAATTAGCCATGCTTCTGGCTAGGTGCACGAATGATCCACGTGCAGCCACTAGATGGCGCTAAGAACCGCGAGAAACTTCTAGAACACTCAAAGGGATTGAAGATTTTTATCTCTGCCTCAATTTGGGTACCCTCACCTAACCTCTGCCGCATTTAATGCGTATGAGACAACCTGAACAACAAAAATATCTCATAGAAGATAGAATTCAAGGATAAGGGAGGGGAGGAAATTAATAAAGTAAGGAAAATATACCTGAAGGCTAGGCCAACAATGTAACAGCTGTAAAAGTAGGAACAGTGGAGAGGACTATAAATAAAAGAAAAGTCAAGTTAAGCAAGGGGGATTTTATTCTTTTTGGGACGTGAAAAAAGGGATTGTATGAAAAAAAAAGTAGGAGAAATACTCTTGTAAGCCTGATGATGAATGAAATCAATTGTTTGAGCTTCTCATTGTGGAGTGTTTATTCCCAATTATTTCTTTATAAGTAAATTGTGTGAGTTTATTCCTTGTAATCCGTGGAGGTTTTCGGGGGGCTAGTTTTCCCCCGCCTATAATAGGTATATACAAAGATAGGTTGTGATAATGATATAAGATTGGAGAGTATTCATTTGTAAAATGAATAAACTAGAAATTCGAGTTTTGGAATTTTCTTTATGAAAATTCAAGTTCCAGGATTTTCGATTGGTCAAAACTTCTATTTGATTGATTGAAATGATGAGGAAAAGTTTTTGCCTATTTCGATTGGTGTTTGATTCCTGTTCGATCGATTGAAAAGATCTTTCAATTGATACTTGATTCCTCTCGATTGATCGAGACCAATGAAAATTGAATTTCTGCAAAATTTTCTGGTAATTGTTTTGAATGTTTGAAAATGTTTTAAGCCTTGTGAATGGTTTTATAAAACATTTTTAACTCCCCATTAATTCCTTTCGAAAGGTTATAACCCTATGAGTATGAATAGTGATTCATGTTCACTTGATAAAAGGGGGTTCTCTCTCCCTTAAAATAGTTTCTAAGAAATACAAGAAATCGTGTGAGTATTCTCTAAAATTGCTCTTTGTAGAATCCAATAAAGTTGGTTGTATCCTGGGGCAAATTTGTAAAAACCCTTTAGCAACCTGCGTATAGAAACAAATATTGTTTAAGGATAACATTCAATTGTACCTCAAAGTTAATCATAGTATCAATTTCATTACTGTATTCAATTTGTTCTTTTGTTATTACTCCTTAGTTTGGTGAAATACCCAACAAATAACTAACAGAATTTATAAACAATCAATAATTTATCCACACGTGTTCTAATCCTATTCTAATTACAAAAGCCACACACGTGTTTTTCACAGGCTTCTTTATTTATTTAAACGCACCGTTTTAATCTCTTCTCCTTTCTTTTAACTGAAATGATGTCGTTTCATGCTACTTTGTTTATTCACAAAACAACTGTGCTTTTTCCAAAACTTCTGCCTTCTCTTCTAAGACTCGATCTGCTAAACAAGAAGCTGTGGTACTTGGAGCAAAAATATCAACCAATCCCAACTTATTCATCAATATGGAAAAGGCGGTAGACCCAATACTTTAGTAAAAAGATCTGCTACTTGAAGATTGCTTGTGACAATGAAAGGTTTTTATTACTCCTACAATTTCGTCCCTAACAAGATGACAATCCGCCTCTATATGTTTTGTTCTCTCATGAAAAACCGGGTTAGCTGCTATTTGCAAAGCAACTTAGTTATCACAGGACAACATTGCACTTTTAGGACGATCAATTCTTAAGTGCCTAAGCAATTGAAGTAACCAAACCACTCCACAAGTTGTAGTTGCCATTGCTTTGTACTTTGATTCAGCTGAAGAACTTGAGATTGTATTCTACTTCTTTGACCTCCAAGAAACCAAAAACTCTCCCAAAAATACACTATAGCCTGTTAGGACCTCCTAGTGTTTGAACATCCTACCCAATCAGTATCACAAACAGCTTTAAGTCTGAGTTCGTAGGAAAGAAGAGAACTATTCCAGGTGAACCTTTTATTTATTGATTGAAACCAAGTTCAGAATGGTATATGAAAATTTGACAAACCATTGCCTAGAAGGCTGATTTAAACCATAATATCTCTTGTTAAGTTTGCATACCACGCCACTAACATTCTCTCCCTTGCTATGAAAGCCTGGACGAAGAGACATATAAACCTCCTCATCCAAATCCCCATGGAGGAAAGCATTGTTGACATCCATTTGATGAAAATACCAGCCTTTCACAGCAGCCATGGAGAGAACTATTCTGACTATAACTGATTTGGCCATATGAGAGAGTATCTGTGTAATCCAGACCTTATTTTTGTGTGTATCCCTTAGCAACAAGTCAAGCCTTATACCTCTCTATAGTGCCATCTAAATGATACTTAATCCTATACACCCATTTACACCCAATAGGAATTTTACCAGGAGGTAAGGGAGTCAAGGTCCAGGTATAATTAAGTTTTAAGGTCTGGATTTCTTTATCTGTAGCAGTTCTCCAATCTGGAGATTGAATTACTTGAAGGAAAGAAGTAGGTTCAGTAGGAGTGGCTTGTACAGCAAAGACACAGTGTTTGTAGGCTGTGATAAGGTGAGAATAGGTAAGAAAATTATAAATGTTTAGGACAAACCTGAAGATGGTTTAGTGGTAACAGCTTAACAAGAATTGTCTCTAAGATAGGATGGGGTTTTATGAGGTCTAGTGGATTTTCTAGTAACAGGTAGAGTAAGAGGCCTTGTGACAGAGGAAGGAACTAAATCAAATTCAGAAACATGCTTAGTAACAGGTGCAAGTGTTGGTGAATGAATGAAACTATCGACCGATGTACTATGTACAGTGTCAATAAAAATAGTATCTGCATAGAATTAGTGACTGCAAAATTAGTAGGAATAGGTGGAGCAATATGGGAATGATTTGAATTGGAAATGGAATGAAAAGAAGAAGTATCAAGAATACAACGTGGGAAAACAAAGGTATTAATACCAAGAGAAGTCGGATTAGAAGGGGAAGATGGTGAATGAATGGAAGCAAAAGGAAAAATAGTTTCATAGAAAATTGTCTTTTGAAACAAAAATGTTGTTTGAGTCTAAATATAAGACTTTGTAACCTTTAATACCAGATGGATAGTAAAAAAAAACACATTTTATAGCTCTTGGAGCAAATTTATTTCTGTTATGGGAAAGATTAGAGATGAAACACAAAGAACCAAAGGTTTTAAAATGATCATAAGGATGATTAAACAAAACTTCATGGGGACTTTTATTGTTTAAAACCTTAGAGGGCAACCGTTTTATGAGGTAAATAGCAGTGAGAATACAATCACCCCACAAAGTCAAAGGTATGGAAGATTGAAATTTTAGCGCTCAAGCAACATTTAAGATGTGTTGATACTTTCTTTCAACAATGACATTTTTTTAGGAGTATCAACACGTTAATTGATGCAAAATCTCTTTGCTTTTGAAAAATTCCTTCATGATAAATTCTATTCCATTATCACTTCTAATACATTTAACCTTGGTATTAAATTGTGTTTCAACCATGATGGATAACTGTTGAATCAAGACTTGAGTTTCAGATTTAGTCTTTAACAGATAAACCCAATTGTACTTTGAGAACCATCAATAGTGAGGAAAAATCTGAAACCTTCAGCAGTATGAGTTCAACATGTATGAGTTCAAAAGCTGATAAAGAAACATTCATACTTGAAGGAAATGATAACCTTCTTTGCTTAGAGAAATGGCAAATGTCACAGCAATGTGCAAATAGGTCCCTCTTTCTTAGAATTTCCCCCTTTTCCACCTTAATGGTCATAATTTCCTCTTTGATAATTCTGATTTCCACCTTGATATCATCGATAACCCTTAGGATGATTGGAATTGTTTGCATATAAGGTTATTGCCTCAAAGAACTAGTTAGCCATGAAAGAATGATTGTATTGGGTCTGTGCCAGGCATTGAAGAGAGGAGACGAAGGTTCTGGCATAGGAATTGAGCCATTCACGAACCCAAACCTGTTCCATACACTCAATGAAAGAAACACAGCTCTTGACCAACTTGGATAATTCTTTCCCAGTACCAATCAAAGGCTGAGAAACAAGCACAATTACGGGATTATCAGCAAGTGAAAGAAAATAAGGGTAGAGGGATTTGAGTTAGAAGTGTTTAAAAAAGGAATTGGAATTTTAGAATCTGTTTCTGTGTTTGCGCTGGAAGCCATTCATGAGTTTTAGAGGTCTGATACCATAACAAAATGAGAGAGCTCTCTAACTGAATCAAAACTCTGATCAGACTGAAAAAAAAAAAGTGAAATAACTCACGTGCTCTATTTACATAGCTAACTACAGAGCGGGAAAACAAAACAGAAACGTAACTAACTAACAGAATTTAGAGATGACCAATAATCTATCTACACGTATTCTAATCCTATTCTAATTACAAAAGAGACGCACGTGTTTCTCACACGCTTCTTCATTTATCTAGACGTATCGTTTTAATCTATTCTTCTTTCTTTTTACTGAAACGATATTGTTTCTTGCTGCTTTGTCATTCTTCTTTGTTTCTTAACAAAATTCAAGTTTGACAAAAGATTGGGTGAATTCACCCTCCATAATTACGTGTCAAACTTAATATTGTCATACTTATATCCCACATACAACGTCATTTAATTATATCCCACGTATACTCCTATTTATTTTAATATTTAATAAAAATAAAAAAAATAAATATGCAAAGTGTAAAGTTTAACAATCTTAGTAAAAAGTAAAAACTGTATTTTTGAAGAGATTTGAGTGTATTTTAATTGGAGTTCAAGTGATAGCTAAGGGGTATATAATGATATCTTTGTTGTGTCTCATACTTGAGATTTGAACATGATTTTATTTTATTACAAAAATAAAATAAATATCCTCTTACTACTTTAAATATTTTAATAAATATACACAACATAATAATTTCTCAAAAATTATAATATTAATTTTGATATAACTAAATAAAAATAATACTTTTAAGTTGAAACTGGTGGTCTTCACCTAAAAGAAAAAGGGTTCAAACAGGTAGTATAAGAAAAAGCAAAAAAAGAAAATAAATAAATAAAACCTATACGGCACTCTCAACTTTTTCTTCCTCAAACAAATCAGAACCAACCACTCTAATTCTAATTCAAGACTTTTTATTGAAAAACGAATTTGCAGCAAAGTGGACCTCAATTGAGCCTAGATTCGTTCTGGAAAGTTCGACCTACCACTCTAATTCAAGACTTCTTTTGATTGCTAGTGGGGCAGTGCAACCCAGTACCTGAACACAAAGACACACTTTGTAACATAAGGATATGCTTGAGATGTTTGTACTTAAAGAAATAAGGAAGAGTATGCCTCGTGTCTTAGAACTTGCTCACCTTGTAACATAATTGATCTAGACTTCTCTAATTCATAATTTATTTAAGAGACCAACTAATTTTTTAATTGAATCCCAATTTTTTTAGAGTGCCATAGGTATATAGTTTTAGAAAAGCGATGACATTAAAAGTTACATCACTACAAAAAAACTGGTCTATTGCGGCAGACCTATTGCGGCGGGTGCAAAAAACGCCGCTATAAGTCGCCTATTACGGCGCATTTTTGGCCCGCCGCAATAAATCAGAACTATTGCGGCGGGCAATTGGCCCGCCGCAATAGATCTAGTATATTGCGGCGCATTATTGCGGCGGGCCAGTAACCCGCCGTAATAGACCTACTATAGCGGCCTTCGGCTTAGATATAGCGGCGGGTTAATGACCCGCTGCAATAGACCCTGAAATTGCAGCAGGCCTATTGCGGCGGGTGCACAAACCGCCGCTATACGTCGCCTATTGCGGCGCGTTTTTGGCCCGCCGCTATAGATAAGATCTATTGTGGCGTTTTTGTGACCGCCGCTATAGGTAAGGTTTTTATATAAAATCAAGTTTTTGTAGTTTACAATAATGCATAAAAGATGAGTTTAAAGATCAAATTGTAAATTACATCCGATTAGCATGAAAATTGGCATGCACATTAAGAACATATAGAACATGTAATCCAACGGTTGAATTTTCAAAATATGAATTTAATAATAAGTTATTAGTTGGTGTAATATTTTTTAGAATTACGTTAGATATAACTTGAACCCAACCTTATATTTTTTTAATTCAATGTGAATTTTGAGAAATCTATCGTTAGATTACATTATTTTCATATATTTTTCATGCTTAAAAAATTTCAAGGTGATCAAAGATTATTAGCCATGTCATCAATCAATTGTTTAAATTCAAGTTTTTGTAGTTTAAAGTAACGCATAAAAGATGCGTTTAAAGATCAAATAGCAAATTGCATCTGATTGGCATAAAAATTGGCATGCATGTTAAGAAAATATAGAAAATGTGATCCATCGGTTGGATTTTCAAAATATGAATTCAACAATAAGTTATTAGTTGGTGTAACATATTTTAGAGTTTTGACAAATCTACCGTTAGATTACATTATTTTCATATATTTTTCATGCTTAAAAAATTTCAAGGTGATCAAAAATTAATAGCCATGTCATCAATCAATTGTTTAAATTCAAGTTTTTGTAATTTATAGTAACGCATAAAAGATGAGTTTAAAGATCAAATGGCAAATTACATCTGATTAGTATGAAAATTAGGATGCATGTTAAGAACATATAGAAATTGTGATCCAACGGTTGGATTTTCAAAATATGAATTCAACAATAAGTTATTGGTCGGTGTAATATATTTTAGAGTTACATCAAATGTAACTTGAATCTAACCTTATATTTTTTTTATTTAATGTGAATTTTGACAAATCTACCGTTAGATTACATTATCTTCATATATTTTTCATGATTAAAAATTTCAAGGTGATCAAAGATTAATAGTCATGTCATCAATCAATTGTTTAAATTCAAGTTTTTGTAGTTTATTGTAACACATAAAAGATGAGTTTTAAGATCAAATGGTAAATTGCATCTGATTGGCATGAAAATTGGCATGCATGTTAAGAAAATATAGAAATTGTAATCCATTGGTTGGATTTTCAAAATATGAATTTAAGAATAAGTTATTGGTTGGTGTAACATATTTTAGAGTTACATCAAGTGTAACTTGAACCCAACCTTATATTTCTTAATTCAATGTGAATTTTGACAAATCTACCGTTAGATTACATTATTTTCATATATTTTTCATGCTTAAAAAATTTCAAGGTGATCAAAAATTAATAGCCATGTCATCAATCAATTGTTTAAATTCAAGTTTTTGTAGTTTATAGTAACGCATAAAAGATGAGTTTAAAGATCAAATGGCAAATTACATCTAATTGGTATGAAAATTAGCATGCATGTTAAGAACATATAGAAAATGTGATCTAACGGTTGGATTTTCAAAATATGAATTTAACAATAAGTTATTGGTTGGTATAACATATTTTAGAGTTACATCAAGTGTAACTTGAACTCAAACTTATATTTTTTAATTCAATGTGAATTTTGACAAATTTACCGTTAGATTATATTATTTTCATATATTTTTCATGCTTAAAAAATTTCAAGGAGGTCAAAGATTAATAGACATATCATCAATCAATTGTTTAAATTCAAGTTTTTGTAATTTATAGTAACGTATAAAAGATGAGTTTAAAGATCAAATAGCAAATTACATCTGATTGGCATGAAAATTAGTATGCATGTTAAGAAGATATAGAAATTATGATCCAACGGTTGGATTTTCAAAATACGAATTCAACAATAAGTTATTGGTCGGTGTAATATTTTTTAGAGTTACATCAAGTGTAACTTGAACCCAACCTTATATTTCTTGATTTAATGTGAATTTTGACAAATATACCGTTAGATTATATTATCTTCATATATTTTTCATGATTAAAAAATTTCAAGGTGATCAAAAATTAATAGTCATGTCATCAATCAATTGTTTAAATTCAAGTTTTTGTAGTTTATTGTAACACATAAAAGATGAGTTTTAAGATCAAGTGGCAAATTGCATCTGATTGGCATGAAAATTGGCATGCATGTTAAGAAAATATAGAAATTATGATCCATCGGTTGGATTTTCAAAATATGAATTCAACAATATGTTATTGGTTGGTGTAACATATTTTAGAGTTACATCAAGTGTAACTTGAACCCAACCTTATATTTCTTGATTTAATGTGAATTTCGACAAATCTACCGTTAGATTACATTATCTTCATATATTTTTCATGATTAAAAAATTTCAAGGTGATCAAAGATTAATAGTCATGTCATCAATCAATTGTTTAAATTCAAGTTTTTGTAGTTTATTGTAACACATAAAAGATGAGTTTTAAGATCAAGTGGCAAATTACATCTGATTGGTATGAAAATTAGCATTCATGTTAAGAACATATAGAAAATGTGATCCCACGGTTGGATTTTCAAAATATGAATTCAACAATAAGTTATTGGTTGGTGTAACATATTTTAGAGTTACATCAAGTGTAACTTGAACCCAACCTTATATTTCTTGATTTAATGTGAATTTCGACAAATCTACCGTTAGATTACATTATCTTCATATATTTTTCATGATTAAAAAATTTCAAGGTGATCAAAGATTAATAGTCATGTCATCAATCAATTGTTTAAATTCAAGTTTTTGTAGTTTATTGTAACACATAAAAGATGAGTTTTAGATCAAGTGGCAAATTGCATCTGATTGGTATGAAAATTGGCATGCATGTTAAGAAAATATAGAAATTGTGATCCATCGGTTGCATTTTCAAAATATGAACTCAACAATAAATTATTGGTTGGTGTAACATATTTTAGAGTTACATCAAGTGTAACTTGAACCCAACCTTATATTTCTTAATTCAATGTGGATTTTGACAAATCTACCGTTAGATTACATTATTTTCATATATTTTTCATGCTTAAAAAATTTCAAGGTGATCAAAGATTAATAGCCATATCATCAATCAATTATTTAAATTCAAGTTTTTGTAATTTATAGTAACGTATAAAATATGAGTTTAAAGATCAAATAGCAAATTACATCTGATTGACATGAAAATTAGTATGCATGTTAAGAAGATATAGAAATTGTGATCCAACGGTTGGATTTTCAAAATACGAATTCGACACTAAGTTATTGGTCGGTGTAATATTTTTTAGAGTTACATCAAGTGTAACTTGAACCCAACCTTATATTTCTTGATTTAATGTGAATTTTGACAAATATACCGTTAGATTACATTATCTTCATATATTTTTCATGATTAAAAAATTTCAAGGTGATCAAAGATTAATAGTCATGTCATCAATCAATTGTTTAAATTCAAGTTTTTGTAGTTTATTGTAACACATAAAAGATGAGTTTTAAGATCAAGTGGCAAATTGCATCTGATTGGCATGAAAATTGGCATGCATGTTAAGAAAATATAGAAATTGTGATCCATCGGTTGGATTTTCAAAATATGAATTCAACAATAAGTTATTGGTCGGTGTAATATTTTTTAGAGTTACATCAAGTGTAACTTGAACCCAACCTTATATTTCTTAATTTAATGTGAATTTCGACAAATCTACCATTGGATTACATTATCTTCATATTTTTTCATTATTAAAAAATTTCAAGGTGATCAAAGATTAATAGTCATGTCATCAATCAATTGTTTAAATTCAAGTTTTTGTAGTTTATTGTAACACATAAAAGATGAGTTTAAAGATCAAATGGTAAATTACGTATAATTGGCATGAAAATTAGCATGCATGTTAAGAATATATAGAAAATGTGATCCAACGGTTGGATTTTCAAAATATGAATTCAACAATAAGTTATTGATTGGTATAACATTTTTTAGAGTTACATCAAGTGTAACTTGAACCCAATCCTATATTTCTTAATTTGATGTGAATTTTGACAAATTTACCGTTAGATTACATTATCTTCATATATTTTTCATGCTTAAAAAATTTCAAGGTGATCAAAGATTAATAGTCATGTCATTAATCAATTGTTTAACAACTGACCGAAATACCCCTTAACACCAAAACTGACCGAAACACCCTCCTTAAACATGAAAATGTTCAAAATAAGACCAAAACCTAAATAATGATAGAAATACTCCTAAAATCTAAAAAATGACCAAAATACCCAAAAACCTCGATAATGGCCAAAATACCCTGAGGTTCAGGGCATTTCGGTTATTTGTTTGGTTTCAGGGGCATCTTGGTCATGTTTTAGGTATTGGGGGTTGTTTTGGTCATATTTTAGTTTTTGGGGATATTTTGGGCATTTTTTATATTTAGGGCATATTTTGGTCGTTTTTTAGGTTTAGAGGGTATATTTTGGTCATTCTTTTTGCCGCATTTTTTTTAAATTACGCTTTATGTGGTTGTAATTTGAAGGGTGTATCAGTCATTTTTTATTAAATATATATTAATAATAGCATCATTTTAAGTTTTACTTAAATAATTTTAAAATAAATTAATCAAGAAATTTATATATATATATATATATATATATATACATATGTAAGCCCATATATATTATTATAGGTAAAATATGTTAAATAAATGTAGATTACCTTAGTGGTAAGTGCGCGTGTGTTTTGTGTTCCTGTCGTAGGTTCTAACCTTCATAACAGCTTTTTTCATTTTTTAAATTTCTCTTATCAAAACTATGTCGTTTTGAATTTATTATAAAAATAAACATCTAAAACTAAAACCCTAGCATCTTTTTCTCCTTCAGCCGCTTCGTCCTCTCTCTCTCTCTCTTCACACACAAGCTCGATCTACCAGACGATCTCCTCTCCTCTAAGCTGTCCGATCACTCCTAGTCCGCCAAAGGTGCTACCTACTATTACTACTTGACCATGCTCTTCTCGCTCTTTACTCCGTTCTTTTGCTTTCAATCTTTATCGATGTTTCTTTATTTTTTTTCCTCGATTTGCATACGTGTTTGATGGATTTGATAGATGTGGATTCGATGCGAGGTTTAGGGCATTTTTGATCTGTAACCATCTCTAATTCCTTGAGCTCCACTATTTCATTTTCAGTTTTTTATTTGAACCTCAGCTTCGTCAGTTAGGGTTTCCTCCATTTTTTCTCACATTTTTAGTTTTTGTTTATTGCCCATACTTCAGATCAATGCGCGTCTTTTATTTGTTTTTGAATTTGGTTATTTGATTGATTTACTGTTTTTCAATTTCTGGTTTATGCGAGGATTAGGAATTTGCGTGTATTGCATATAATTTCATTTTGAAATTGTGTGTAAAGGTAGTTTCTTTGTCACTTCGTTTCCGTTTAATTTAGTGGAATTGGCGTTGATTTCGTGCTCGTGATTTGGGAATGGTGTTATTGATTTTTTAGCTTTCATATTTTTAGAGCTATGAAGATTTTGGGTTCAGTACTTGGTGTGTTTTTTTAGTGCCCAATTCAGCTCTTTTTAACTTTCAGCTAAAGTTTTTTGTTAGTTATTTTCTCTATTGGATTGCTTGTATGCCGAAATAACAAATTGTGTGCTTAACATTTATTTTTGTGCTTTAATCTATGTTCATACTGTGCTAGTGGAAGCTTCTCGTGGGAATGATGAGTATAAGGTGCTTATGGGGTTAATTGATGACTCAAAAGGTACTGTTGTATTGTTTGATTCGTTTGATGTGAAATGATGAACTATTGAGGCCTATCCATGTTTGTTGCTATTACTTGGTCTCTTGTTTTTGGGCTGATGTTTTTAATTTTCATTAATGCAGATCAATCAACATCAGAAAGCAGCATTCCTTTTTCTCCCCAGTGGCTTTATGCCAGACCGACTGAGCCTAAGATGATATAACTTTAATCGAGCCTGCTAGAAAGCATTGTTCTATTTCTTTTTCATTTTTTTTTTTTTAGTTGTTGATAAAATAATGTAGATGAACTTAAGCTATTGTTTTGTATCTATATTGTTGGTTAATATTTCACATATTTTAAAATATAAAATAATAGCAATTATTTATATTATTATTTGATGTAGAATTGTACTTGTATGTTCTTATTGGATGTTTGTTAGAGGATTTTTTAATTATTATAATATAATCTTGTTTTTACTTCAGTAACTCCCCACCCTTCCTTTTTTTTCTTGGTAGTTCTGGATTTAGGCTTTGTGCTATATGCATGTATACCATATTTTCCTGAACTTTTAAGGTGAAACTGAGAGGCTTACTTCCCACAGCTGTAGTCCAAAGTGCATATATGCCTTACTGTTAGTTACCTGTTAATCATTAGATATTCTCCTAGGCATTAGAATATATTTGGCTTTATGGCTGTTCAAATAACATAAATTTGGACAGTAAAGTAGTTGTCAACTTAGAGTTGCATAGGTAAAAGTCTCAAATTTAAGAGGCATTTTTCAATTTGGAGTATGTGTGTCTGAACAAAATAATTTTACTTTTTACTTTTTGTCCTTATCATTGTTCCTATAGTAGAATAAGACTGAAATTTATAAAAAAAATTAATAGTAATAGACTAGCCTCTGAGCACGTGCGTGAGGCTCTTAGACATCCAAAATGTGGAATCCGAACAGGAGAAGCCCCTTAAATAGTAGTATAAACTAGCCTCTAAGCACGCGCATGAGGCTCTTCTATTTTTTGGGTAAAGATAAATAATTTGTATTTGTTATAATTTGTGATTTTTACTTTTTCCAATTATTAAAAAAAAAAAAAAAAATCTAAGAGTGTGATGAATACGTGGGTTGAGTTTTCTAGATTGGATAAGTTTTAAAACTAACAAAAGAGTCATCCTATTTTGTAGGGAGTTAGTGAATAGATGTTAGAATTTAAATCAACCTAAAAGTAGGAGTTTATTAGAAGCTAGAAGTAAGAATTTATTATTTTTGTCAATTTACTATTAGGCGCCACTTTGTTTTTCCTTTTAGATTTGAGTTTTCTTTGCATGGAAGATTTGTTTTTGGCTATTGTGTTAGTTTTGATGTACTGAGATTTGGTTTGTAGAGAACATTGTGTTTGTTTGAACTGTGATATGGGGTTTTTTAGACGAATAGTCTTTGATATTAGAAGGGTTATGTGGAATTTATTTTGTAGTGTTTGTTGGTGGGTTCATGTGTATATTTTGCTTTTTCTTAGTAGTAGTTATGTAACAAAAACTTTCTTTTTTGGCAATTAGATGTGACATGTAGCTAAATTAGATGGAAAAGCTGTTAGATCTATATTGTTTTGGCTACATGTTCAGCTAAATTAGATGGAAAAGCTGTTAGATTTGTATTGTTTTGTAAATCTAATTATTTAGGATTGTGCACAATAGAGAGGCTGTTAAATTTGAGTAATTTTCAATGTGAAGTGTTTCTTCTTATATTATTTAGGAAGTTGAGAGTTTTACGAGATAACTACTTGAACATAAATAAAGCTGCTTTTTTGGTAAATAATAAATACAAATATAGGCTGTAGTTTTGATTGGAGTTAATTTGTTCAGGTTAGCATGGTCGGGACTCAGTTCGGTGTGGCTCCACCTGGTATTCCTATGCCTTCTAACATTTTGCTTGTCAACGATGGTTGGTCTTGTCCTAACTCTAGTTCGACAGGTACCACTTTTTTTTTGGATTTAATTTAATTTTTTTTAATGGGTATATCTTGTCCTAAGTCCAGTTTGACAGGTACCACTTTTTTTTTTGGATTTAATTTAATTTTTTTAATGGGTATATCGGCATTTTTTTAGCTATTTCTTTTCTTGTTGTGAACAACATTATAATTACACTTTGAATAATATTTTCTTTGTTTTGATATTTTCAAAGTGATGTTTGATCTATAATGAAATGGGATGTGGGGTCTCTATGGATTTCTTTTTTCATTTTCTACATGTCTAAAGAAATCATCCTTTTTTAAAAATTGTTTTTTTTATATTCAACTATTACATTTGTTAGTCTTAGCCACACAGTAATTGACACGTTTGCTTGTTGATTTCATTAGCTAGATTGGATTTTTTCAATTTTCATATATATTTTTTGTTTGCTAGTCTGTTATGATTTGAATTGGTTTATTCCATTTTTTTATCAACCAGTAAGTTTCACTTTTGGCTATAAAAAAATCTATTTGTTTAACTGCACTTTCTGAATATGATCCTCCTCCTTGGATTTATTGTCTATTATTCTATAAATGTTTATGGACTTCTTTGAGAAGGAAGCTTTTCTTTTATTATTTTGGCTAATAGGCTCTGATTGTTATGAAGGACAATCAAAGCAAAAAAAGCTGTTCAGAGCTATTAGATTCAATTCTTAGAGTGGTGTTGTAAGGAAGACTAAGATGAGATTAAAGAAAGCTTTTTTTTTTTTTTTTTTTTTATTAATAATTCCAAGGTGGAGCTTTTGGTAGATATAGAATATGTTGTTGTCTCCAACTAATATTTTCCTTTTACACTCTATTCGGTCCATTGGGTTCATTTTGTCTATTCGGACCAATTCAGCCACTTCGGTCCAATTTAGAATATTTGGTCCATTTTCTCCTATTCAGTCCACTTTGGTCTATTAGTTACTTTTGGTCGATTTTGGTCTATTAGTTTCACTTCGGTCTATCCGGTCTAGTTTGGTCTATTTGGTCCTTTTCAGTCCATTTCAATTCATTTTAGGCTAATTGGGCTTTAAATGATTCTATTTAGGGTATACCCTATTATATTCCGATACACTTGATCAATTACCTTCAAAAAACAACCAAAAAAATTAGGGTGGAGTTAGGGATTTTTCAAAAAAGAAGAAGAAGATATGTGTGTATATAAAATGTTTATACCTTTTCGTATTGACAAAAATAATGACAATTGATAATGACATATTTTGTAATGATTTCAAAATATCAAAACTTGTAGAAGGAATTCTAAAGCTTCATGCATTTTTGTGTGATTTTTTTTTTGTCGATATCTTGATATATTTAAGTTTTCTTTTTATTAAATTGTGTTCAATTTAATTTTTTTAATGACTCATTGAAAAAAATTCCTAAAGCCGCTACAGAGGGTAGGACACGAGACGGGTAAAAACGGTAAAGAGGTTGACGGCTGGTGGAGGAGTTTGGCTTGCAAGCAATGGAGGTAACAAAGTGCACTCATCTCTTATCCCACTATTTTGACTTAAGTTCATAATAGCTTTGATTAATTGACCATAAATAGTTGTTCTTTACTTTTGTTGAGGTATGCTTATAAATTTTTCCATATAGTAATTTGGGTTTAGTCATGAGCAAATATAAAATGGGCCATTTATGACTCATAGAAATTTGACTTTTATAAATGTAGATCATTTGTACGTGAGATATATGATGCCAAATTGCTCATAAAGTTAAAAAAGGGTTTGGATTTACCTGCCATGGATCCTTGGGTGGGCTATCTTCTCTTGAGGTCAATGGTTATTTATTTGCTAGTACTGGAATATTTATTTTGCTTTTGGGAAACTTTGTAGGTACACAGTATTTTGTCCACTTGATTATATATTATATACTATATATTAAGCATGTCCATCTCCCAATTTTATTTTAATTTATATTATATAGTTTAAGAAGTTAATTATATATTTTTTATTGTTCCACTTGATTTTATTTTAGGTCATATTAGTTAATTAGGTTATTAGTATTTTTTTTTTATTCAATTTTCTAGAGTCAAGGTTATTTTTGTGATACAATAATTGGGCTTTCTTAAGTCAATTAAATATTGGGTTAAGTCATAGTAGTCAATATAAGCACGCTGCTTTACTCCAATGGAGATAATAGAAGTTTGCTTGATTAATAAAATTTCCATGGAAATTTTCTTAGTGGTTTGGTTTTTATTTTTGTTGATTAAAAATAGGGCTTTCTTGCTTGGTGTTGATTAAAAACAAGCATAGGTGCTGATTTGTCAATTACTTCTTATTTCTCAAATTTACTTCATTATCAAATGTTAAATTTTTTGTGTCTCTAAACTTTCTCCTTTTTTTACCCTAATTTAAACACACTAATATTCTTGGAAGCATTTTAGAATCTAACAAAATCTACATAATATGATATTAGAACCTGATTTAGTTATCAAGTTGAGGTAGTAAATTAAACTATAATTACATGTTTGATAATGTTGCATTAAAGTTAATAATTTAACTTGAGATGGAAAATATTCTTCTTTTAATATTGTTTAGTTTAATATTCTAATTATTTCTTCTTCTTTTTTTTAGGGGCACATAGTGTTTTTAGCACCACCATGGGGAGGTCCATCATACAAAGGTATTGAAAATTTTACATTTGATTTTCTCAAGCCAAGAGATGAGTATGTGGTAGATGTGTTTGTTTCCCAAACATGAGCAGATTATAAATTTATTTTGGCTAGTCTAGGGAATATGGTGCTAATATATTAGTATGTCTGAAACTCTTAAGAAATAAAAATAGGAAGTTTCTTATTATATGTGTGGCTTTTCCTCTTTCATTCATGGTCAATGTTGAACTTGAGTTTCATCTTTCAATCACTTTGATTTTTAATTTACAAAAACTTAACATTGTTTCGTGCAAGAAAAAAGAAAAAAAAAGATATATATAATATATAGAATTAAGAAGAAATCACTACTAAGTTATGTTTAGTTTACTTCTTGCTGGTGTTACGAAAATAATGTAATCAATATAGCATTCTCGCAGCCACAGTAGGGAAGACATGAATGGATTACATTATGTGCCTTTGACACAAAGTAGTGTATAAGAAATTGTGGTACATTGTTGTTGTAGTTAGTCTATGTGATATAGTCTTAGAAAGAAAATATCTTCTTTGAATATGCTAATCTAATGGTAATTAGTAATTTAGTATTAGGGATTCTTCATTACCATCTAGCCAGAAAAATAAAAAATAAAAAAGAACTATAGCTGCGTTTATAAAAATGCGGCTATAGCCAAATATCAAAAAACCAAAAGGCTTATAGCGGCGGTTGCGCCCGCCGCTAAAAGTGAAATTTGTCCACTTTCATTGATTACCTATAGCGGCGCTTATTGACCGCCGCTATTGGTATCCACCTTCAACGGTGGGCATGACCGCCGCTAAAGGTGCAATTCGTCCATTTTGAATGATTGCCTATAGCGGCGTTTTCCGACCGCCGCTAAAGGTCTCTACCTTCAGCGGGGGGTCATGCCCGCTGCTAAAAGTGCAACTGACCCGAATTCTAAACACGTATGGTGGCGCTTTTTTCCCGCCGCTATAAACCTTTCCCCGCCGCTAAAAGGTACATCTATAGCGACGTTTTTTATGACCGCCGCAATATACCTACAGCGGCACTGGAACACTGACGGGGCCGCCCGCCGCAATAGCACCCGCCACTATTGGTGATATGTACCTTTAGCGGCGGTTTTTTGGGCTTTAACGGCGGTTTTTTGGGCTTTAGCGGCGGTTTTTTGGGCTTTAGCGGCGCTTCTGGCCCGCCACAATAGCCCCTTTTTTTTGTAGTGCATTAGGCTTTTGAAGTCAATGAAGTGTCCAAATTCGTTGACTTAGCTGGTTTTGTGGCAGAATGACCTTGTAGCTGAATTGACACATCTCCATACACAAAGTACTTAGAGGTTCTAAAAGAGAAAAAGTTTAAGCTATGAAGTTCGCAATATATTGTAGTTATCTCTCCAAAAAAAAAAAAAAAAAAGTGTTGAATTTTAGGCGGGATGCGTTTTAACTTATTTGGGCTACCTTGTGAGCTAATGGCACAATTTGAATGGACACATTTCCTTTCCGTGTTTTGCATTAAACCCCATAAAGCCCCATTATAAGCCTAAAATTTAATTCTTTGAACTGCATCATAATAAGATTTAAGCCCAAGCCTAGGACTGATCTTTTTTTTTTTTTTTAAGGCCTGACTAATTTATTATTATTATTATTATTATTATTATTTTTTTTTTTTTTTTATAGTGGAAGCCTAATTATCTCTTTTTGGGTATGCAATTCAGCATCACAAGAAAGTGAATTGCATTAGAGTGTGTAAGCAAATTTGTTTGAGCCTTTATGAATGTTTAAAGGTCAAATTTACCCCCTATAAGAACCTCGGTAAATACAAAATTAGGTTGCTAGGATGCCAGAGAGTAGAGGAATGACCTCACCTATAACTGTTCCATATTCTCATAAATATTTAGCTTGAGGATTGACTCAAAAACATTAACACCATGTTACAAATAACTTCGCTATATGCAAGAACGGAGTCAGGACTTAGAGTTAAGGGAGACGGTTTTATTATTAGCTATATGCAGTGGCTTCGGTTTTTGGCTCTATTACTTTTATATGTGTGTAGAGTGTCTTTTGTTGGTAAGGACAAAATTATTTTCTTTAAAGTTTTTTAAAAGACTAAGCGCATGTTTGATAACTGTTTTTGTTTTCTATTTTCGTTTTCTTGTTTTCAAGAGA
Organism: Castanopsis chinensis; assembly: GCA_032878915.1. NCBI lineage: Eukaryota > Viridiplantae > Streptophyta > Magnoliopsida > Fagales > Fagaceae > Castanopsis > Castanopsis chinensis. Next base: position 1,297,576 of record JAVQMG010000082.1, read on the forward strand.
AAAAGAAAAAAAAAAATTTTGTTTTCAAAATGAAAAACACGTTTGGTTGTTTTGAAAAACACATTTTTCAAAAACAAAATTTAGGAAATTTGTTTGGTAGTTGTTTTTGAAAAAGTTGAATTTTGTTTTTTTTGGTTAATTTTTTTAAAATTATATTTATTCTAATTCAAAAACACGTTTGCTCCAAAGTATTTAAAATCATTACACCTAAAGAAATTATAAATCAATTGTTTTGTATATAACATTCAAGCCTAAAACTTTAATCATATAAGTAAGATTGAAACTATAATAATTATCAAGCGTTATAAAAGATAATTAATAACTAAAAAGTTTACTACATGGCATCAATGCCTAGGAATCAATTCCATCCAAAAAAAACGTGGCATCAATGTAAACTTGGTCAAGTATAATCTTTATGTGTAACCTGTTTATACTCTTCATTTAACACTTTTTCGGTCAGTAATCTATATTCTATCTTCAGTCTTAAAGAAAAAAAAAAAAAACCATTCTCAACAAGAACCAACAAACCATTTACACCATATAAGCGTATACCCTGTTCAGCCACTACTTGAACAGGGGGAGAGACTAACATACATTAATAAACAATAACACAGTCCAGTCAAGCCAAGGTTTGTTGCAGTTGGCTTCATGTGCGAATATCAACCAAATTTCATTAATTAAAGCATAATCACTATACATAAACGCATTTAATTGACCATATATTGTGTAATAATCCATGAACAAAGAAAAAAGAAAAAGACTCGTACCTTTGAGTGATTGGGTCCCTAAACTTGTTAAATACTTCCCCAAAATTATGAAGCTCTTCAAAAACGTTGAAAGTTGCTCAGAACTGCAAACCAATATATATATATATATATATATATATATATATAATTAGGAAAGGAGACTAAGAAAAAAATGAGATAAATAATGGTATAATCCAGTGAAGAGCAAAAGGAAATCATGAAGGAGAGCTGGTGAAGACCAATCACCTAGCTTACAAGTGGTTCTCTCAATCAAGGTTTTCAATTGTGCCTTTGTGAGGAAGTGGAGGTGCAGAGGTAGACAGAGGAGGTAGATATAAGGGTTTCTAATACGTGGGATGGAGAGGAAGGCGCTAAAAATTGAGAGACAAAATTGCAAGCGCGGGAAAGAGTTAAAAATATATTAGAAAGAAGATGTTTTGTTATTCACGTGGTTCGAACCAACGTGCTGGCTCATTAAAGCATGTAATCCTGAGAAGTAGTTCCATGTTTTCTAAAGCTTTTGAAAACTAAAAAACAAAAACAGCTCAGGACCAGTTTTTAGTTTCCTTCACAATATGAAAATTGAAAATAGTTTTTGATTTTTGCCTAAAATAGGTTACCAAACAAGTTTTTTGCCTTAGGAAACAGAAAATTGTTTTTGAAAGCAAAAAACTGAGGAAAAAACAGTTACCAAACATACCATAAGTTGTTTGTTTTTAGTAAAATTGGTTGATTAGTTTCAATTTTTTTTTTTTTTTTGTAGCTTTGCTATTGCCTGTTGGTAATTTTTGTTGTTGGGCTTGTGTGTGTGTGTGTGTGTGTATATATATATATTTAGATTTTAGATCTATAAATTTTTTTTATGAACTTTAAAAGGAGGAAAATACTAGATTTACAAATTATTTTACAAATTTTTGTTGTGATTATTTAGTGGTTGTAAGTAAGTAAAAAAGTGATGACAGGCCACAAACACGTTGACCCCTTGTGATAACTTAGATTAATTAAATTAGCCCAATTATTAATTAACCAAATTAACATGCAATATCACGTGGTAGCACAAACAAATCACCAAATTAAGTAATGTAGCGGAAAATAAATGACACGGTGATTTGTTCACGAATGGGAAAACCTGACGGCAAAAACCCCACCGGGTGATTTAAGGTCACCACTTCCGAAACTCCACTATTATCACAACAAGCAGTTACAAGCAAGGAATCCCAAGTACCTTACCAACCTACAGTTGAACTCTTACCCTAATACCCAATTGGACTTGCTCTGTAGTGACAGTTTCTCCTTTTCAATGCACGGCTCCCAAGTACGTGACTAACCAAATGCGCGGATCCTAGTACGCGACTTCAAACACCAACTAGAGAGAGTTGTTGGCTACAAAGTTCTTCAAATCATCAGAGATGAACTAGGGCACGAACTTTTTCTTTCAGATCACAAATTGCATGAACAAGAAGTTCTGAATGAATGTGCAACTTGCATCACTTTTACGGCCCTTAAAATAATCCTTTTATATGTCTAGGGTTAGGAGAAAAGAAGTCCCAAAGACACATTCACGGATTGGACTTGAAACAGAACTGGAAATCTGTTTTCTTTAATTCTCGACAAATAGAGGTGTCAAGAGGTGTCGAGAACCTGTCGAGGCTCGGGGCAAAACAGCTTCTTAAGGCTCGATAGATGCATGTGTCGAGGTATGTGTCGAGCTTTAAAAACTGGCACTTCCTTGCTTGTTTCTTGGACAGACTTTGACGGCTTCAACACTTAATCTTGAACCCAAATTTCTTGAAGTGTTTAACACATCCTAAATCTACCCAATTACAAGTAAAGTGCGTTTTGTCTAAGGATAAGCCAATTACATAACATAGCGACATATGTTCACAGAGTTGAACTACATATGTCCTAACAAGTGACGTAAGTGGTAGACCCAGATGCAAACCAGTAAGAATTTACTATTTCAATAGTCTATAAAAATGTTGTAAAAAGTTTGTAACTGTAGCATTTCTCTTATAATGATCAATAAGGGGGACAAGATGTAATTTTATTGAACAAAATTGCTAAAATTAGTACCTAAATATATAGTTATATAAATATATTATTTAAAAAAATAAAATTAGGGGGGGGGGGGGGCAATGGTCCATGAATGGCTCCGCCCACGGCTATAAGTACATTATTGCACAATTTATTTCACAACTTGTTAAAACAACAAATTGTAAATAGTACATGATCACTTTTACATGGACTTATCAGTTACTATTAATACAATACATCTTGTGTTTTTTTTCATCACTCAAAACCTATCCCTTCAAGAAAACGTGTCGTAAGAATTACTGTATTCCACATCTATAAATATAAGAACATGCTCTGCCTCCATTCTCTGTGCTTGAGATAGACAGAGAGGAAACTAAAGCAAACCTTCACTCAAACATTCTCCAATTCTGTCACTTGTTCGTCTACCACATTGGGAGTAATCATGGGAGATCCATTGGATGCTTGGGAAGATGATTGGCTTCTTGCTTGGTATTGGAATTTCTGTCGGAACCAGTTTGAAATTGATTTCAAATTTTCTTGACAAAACTTGAAAATCATTCTGTACGAGCCATAAAGTAAATACACAAGAATGGATACACCTAAAGCGAAGAAGACCCACCCCAAGATTGGGACAAGGATGAAAATGAGTAGGTTACAGGCCAAAGCTCCGAAGAAAAGACACTTTTTGGAAGAAATGGAAACAATTTCTGTTGGTTATTGGTAGTATTGCCGCTACCAACACTGTAGTGAAAGTAACTAAGTCTATCATTAAGCCCAACATGATTGCATGGTGTTTGTGGAATAGAGCAGCACCTGAGCTTGGATACTTAAATCCAACGAGGGTGAGCAGAAAACCCAAGATAAAGCCAAACAGAGCAAGCAATGCAGTGATGGAACGGATTTCTTGCTCACTTCTAGTTCTAGATAAAGAACATAAAATGCATCAGTTTATGTGCAACATATAAATTAATGGTGAAAACAATGAAGATCTCAGCTGCTTAATGCATAAAATTTTAACTAATTTGGGTAATTTATTAGATTGTAAAAAATTTATGATGTTCATTCATTGTAAGAGTAAAGTTTAATGAACATTAAGTGAAGACACATAAACAAACTTATTTAGTGAAACATTAAATGATGAAGCAGGTTTAGGAGCCAAAACAGTCTTGCTTGTTTGAAACCATGAGTGAAAAGTTTTTAGTACAGAAACTATGGAGTTTTGAACTACAAGATTTCAGGACCAAACAGAGAAATGTAAAACAAAAACTAAAGCAAAGAGCTTTGTAGTTTGTGCTAACCTTACATTGCCCGAATGGTTGGCATCCATTCTTGACGACTATCTCTGATTCTTAGCAAGGAATTGAGCTGGTTTATATGATATCTCAGCTGTTTTTGTGTGGTTTTGGCCTTGGAGGTCTGTGAAGAAAAATGGTGGGCATTTTTGGTTTTATAGAAATGGTAGTGGTGGACCATCCCTTTCACCCTTTGGAAAACTATAAGAAGATTTCTTTTTGTAAGGCATAGACTTTTGAGTCTTGACAGTCTGAATAATGCGGCGACGTACCGAATTGCTTATCCGTAGTTTTGATTAATTCGGGATAGGAAACTTAGCTTTGGTACTCTAAAAGTCTACGTGAACTGAGGAATATTCATATATTGGTACAGCAAGGATTGTTTATTTGTGAGATTTCTGTCTGTTTTAGCTCCTATAGTTTGACTGAGTGGTCAGTTGAGTTCATTGATTGTTTTTATTTCATGTAAAATGTTACTGTCCCTGTAACAACGTATAGATTGTGGGCTCAATAAATTTGAAAACTGTACGATAAATTTTGAAGTCTTAATTTTTCTTAAATATTTTTAGATAGAGAATGTAATAGTCTGACCAAAGATTAAGACACTATTTTCCTATATTTTCTCAAATAAGTTTGAAAGTTTCCAGATTTATCTATTACATTATCTTCCATTTGCCCAAAATAGTTAATAATGTTATGATATAAGTGTGTTTAAACTTAGAGATTGTATCACTGAACTGCAAACAAAAACATATTAATGTGACTGTGTGACATTTAATTTTCAGTGTTGTTTTTTCATTTTTTTTTTTTAATAATTCAATAACATCCAAACATACTTTTGTATTTCTTTGCAGCAACACATTCTGTTTTTGGGGTCAACTTTATAGGTTAAGTTAGGAATTTTTATTAGTTGTTAAAGAGTGCATTTTATTTTTACATAAAGTGTAAGCCCTTGAATTAAATAAAAAAGCAAGTTATTCCATTCTCATGTTCAAGAAGGTTCACTTTTCAAACTAGATGTGAGTCATGTGACTTCCTCTGATGTTTCCCCAATCCTCCTTACTGTGCATCTGTATCAGCATGTGTCAAAAAGATCGTATTTTTAAAGGAGACGACATATTCGGCTCCGAATTTTTGTTTTAGCTTGGGACAACTTGTATTCGTGCCTCTTATCTTTCTATATCATTGTCAAAAAAAAAAAAAAAAAAGCTATAATGACTTTTTGAGAGGCAAATCTAGTGTGAAAACGTTATTCTTCTAGCCCAGATTGCTTTAAGCACAAACCACTTTTCATGTTCTATTTTTTTCTGGCCCGTACTCCTTACAATGAAGAGAAACTTATTAATTTTGACCCATTTCTGAAGTATTTGGGGGATTTAAAAAAATTAAAAACAACGATTGAGAATGTAAATTGTGGTTACGATTTATTGGGGGTATTCCAATAGGGAAAAATCAAATGGGTCTAGACTAAGATTCAGTGATAATTACAAATCTATGTTTGAAGTTCAACTTGATGCACTTTGAGCGATTGATGTTTTTAAGAAAGTTCAAGGCCAAAATACACAGTTTTAGAGTTAAGGAATTTTAATCCCCAATGTTTTAAATGAGCAATTTTAGTCCTAGAGTTTAAAAAATGAATTCTTTTAGTCTTCCGTCTAGCTTCATCATTGTTATTTATTTTTATTTTTAAAAAAGTTACACAATCAATGTATTGTTAGGGCTCTTGAATTTTCTTTAGAAGTTGGAGTTAACTAGGTCATTGTAGAAGGTAGCTCAGACTCTCGGAGGTGATTATGATTTATGAAGGCATTGATAGTGGCAGAAACTTCAGAGGCTTCATCTGGTAATTTGATTCAAGAAGCCAAAATTATCTCAAAATCATTTAGATAGTTGAGTTTTACTCATTCTAAACATGTATTTAAGCCCCAATTTCACATTTCACCTAATTTATTTTCTAAGACAGAAATGAATGTAAAATTAACCTAGATTGTTTTTTTTTTTTTTTTAATGACCATTCAAATAGTAGAAACTTACATATGAAGAAAATAATAACGTTACAGATATAAACTATTTTACAGGATTTTTTCCAAAATATTAATGTGGCCAATTTTTTCTAATTCTCATTTAGACCTATTATTAACATTACTTTTTCACTTATCAATTACTACTCACCACATCAACACTTTGTAAAAACTGTTGTAAAATAGTTTTTAATTCTAATATTTTCCTAAAGAAAAAGATACAAGCCAACAATACAACAAAATTCATTGGTTGGTCCAATTCAAACATGAGTAACAAAATAGAAATGTTACAAAAGTTCCCATTCTCAATCTAGGATTGTGAAGTCAAGCCAAATACTAAAAGTTTAAAATTGTTTAATTAATTTTTTATTTCTAACACATGTCAATCTGGAGCTCATTTGGTAATGAGCTCGAAACTGCTAGTGGGTGGATGGGTGGGACTGGGAGGTCGGACTTTGAGTTTGGTTGCATGGCATGGTGTTATTGGGTTGGGTATTTTTGTTGGCATAGGCCCAGATATGAATTCTTTGTATCGCATCTCTCAAAGCCTAGCAAGCGTTCATTCTTTTTCAACTTTTATGAGCTCGACTATTTTTTGAATTGAAGCCTGATCATATCCACTTTCTTTTTCTTTCTTTTTTGGGTCAACAGCTCATTAGAGTGTGTTATTCGAGATACAATATCAGGTGATTGAGATGTGAGCTCCAGGCTATATCTTTAAGCTAAGGTTATTCATGTGTATTTGAGAACAGATTATTTAACATTTTTACTAGAAGTGTGCTAAAATATACTTATACTTTGAAAAAGTGAAAAAATGTATAAAAAAAATATGTGAAGTTTTAAAAAGCTATACATTAAGTTAAAAGATAAAATTTAGATTATAATCTAGTCTCAAATACACGTAATTTTGATACAGATCGTTAGAAATACTAAATAAGTGTATTGTATTACTCATTGAATAAAACATACAAAAGTGCCTTCTATAGGAGCCATAAGAGTGCAGTACAAGTATGTGTGATAAGCAAAACAACGAAAGTGGGCCTAAAGCCCAAGTCTCTATGCAAGATTTTGTTTTAAGATAGTCTCCATACAAGTTAACATAAACATTGAATTTTTTTTTTATCAATAATCACATGAATATTGCACTTGAGGATTGAGTAAAAAACACTAACACCATATTCCAATGCATAACAAGAACATGATCATCTTCTATTCACTATGATTGAGAAGGTGGTATCTCATAAGATGGAATTATGAGACCACATTCTTACAATACACACGTGTTAGTCTCATATGTTGTGAGAGAGTAATCTCACAAGACCTTCTCATCAGATAATTTTATGTTCTTGAGCGAGAAAGAAAATTAAGGCAAACTTTCAATTAAACATTCTTCCAATCTTGTCACTTGTTTCTCTATCATGTTAGGAGTAAGCATAGGAGTTCCATCAGATGCCTGGGAAGGTGCTCGCCAAATTGATTGAAATGGGAAATTGTTTTTGAACCAATTACATAAAATGTGGCAAGCATTAGAAGTATAATGTGAAATTGATTGGAGAATTGCTTGATAGCACTTGAGAATTTGTTGGCGAGAGGCATAAAGTAAACATATAAGAACAAGTACACCTATAGCAAAGGTGAAACACCCAAAGGGAGGGAAAAGGATCAAAAAAAGCAAGTCGTAGGCAAAAGCTCTGGAAATAAGACACATTTTTGAAGAACATGCGATAACTTGTGTTGGAAGTTGATTGTATCATCACTGCCAATGCTACAGTCAAGTAAATGCATCTATTATTATGAGCAAGACGATTGCGCCATGTTCGTGGAATAGAGTAGCCCCTGAACTTTGATACTTCAATCAGAGGAGGGTAAGCAAAAAACCAAAGAAAGTGACGAACAAAGGAAGCAATTGCGTGAAGAAACGAAGTTTTGGCTCACTTCTAGAGTCCAGACATAGAAACATAAAATGCCTCATATTGATATTATTTGCAACATATAGCTAAAGGCAGAAAATATAAGAATTGAATGAATATTTTTCACATCAGCCTTTGGGGTTAGGTTGCTAACGAGTGTTTAATTGGACATCTTTTTGTATGTAAAATACAATGAAGATAGCCTCAATTTTAAACAAATTTGGACATGGATTGTTAAAATTTATGCTACATTTAAAGATGCCAAATAATTTTTTTTTTTTTTTAATTCAATAGTTGGGAGAAGATGGATTTGAACCATGAATTTGAATCATAGATGTCTCATCTGAAAATACTAGAAAATACCAACTAATTGAGCTATAAAGGTCTTTACCTAAATCTTAGTGTTGTGCCAAACTGATTAACCTATAATTGACCTAGACTTCTCTAATTTATTTAAGATCCCAACTAATATTTTTAATTGAAGCCCAATTTTTTCAAAGTGCGATAGGTATATAATTTTAGAAAAGTGGTGGAATTAAAAGTTGTATTAGGTTTGTGAAGTTAATGAAGTGGCCAAACTTTGATTTAGCGTGGTCTTGTAGCTGAATTAACTTGGTAGCTGAATTGACATATATGTACGCACAAAATGCTCAAGGAATTTAGGGGAAAAAGAGCTTAAGCGGGGAGTTAGTAGCATATTGTAATTATTTATAAAAAAAGAAAAAAACAAAAAAATGGTAAATTGCAAAGTACACCCCGAATGTTTGGGGTGATTGGATTTTACACTCCAGCATTTCAGAACTTTGATTTTACACCCCTAACGTTTGGTTCTGTTAGCAAATCACCCCCCGGTTAGTTTCTGTTGTTAATTGCCATGTCATCTTGCTAATGAGTTTTTTTTTTTTTTTTTGCCAAATAAGCCCCAAAACGACACAATTTTAACTAATAATAAAAGCTTACCTATCACAATAAAAATGGTGGCATTTTCCACAATGCTAAAACACAAAAAATCTAATCATAAACTACATTGTTTCATTCTATTTCTAAAATCTCAAACCAAAACTGAAAACCCACGAAGGAAGCAACTATGAATCCCCAAAAAATCCAAATCCAACAATGACAAGAAAAAGCAAAATCTAAAAAGAGAGAGAAATAAAGCTGGAGAGAAGAAAAAGAATCTCATTGTGGTTGCCGCTATGGCCGCCGTTGTAGATTTTACGATGGATCTCTGCCTTGTGAGCTGGGAGGGAGCTGCTTCCTTCGTGGATTTTTAGTTTTGGTTTGGGATTTTAGAAATAGGATGAAACGGTGTAGTTTATGATTAGATTTTTTGTGTTTTAGCATTGTGGAAAACGCCATAGTTTTTACCGTGATAGGTAAGCTTTTATTATTATTTGAAACTGTGTCATTTTGGGGCTTATTTGGCACCAAAACACACACACACACATCAGCAAGATGACATGACAATTAACAGCAGAAACTAACTGGGAGGTAATTTGTTAACGGAACCAAACGTTAGGGTGTAAAATCAGAGTTCCAAAACATTGGGGTGTAAAATCCAGTCAACCCCAAAATTCAAAGGTTTAATTTGCAATTTACCCAAAAAAAAAAAAAAAAACCTAGGTTTTGAGCCGGATACCTTCTAACTTATTTGGGTTACGGTTAATGGTCCAATTTGAACGTACACATTTTCTTTCGGTGTTTTGCATTAAACCCATAAAGCCTCATTTAAACTAAAATCTCTTAGAATAGGCCTAAATTTGAACTCTTTGAACTACATCATAATATGATTTAAGCCCAAGCCTAGCGCTGATCTTTTCTTTAAAAAGAAAAAAAAATAATGCCAGACTGATTTATTTATTTATTTTTATAATGGAAGCCCAATAATCTCTTTTTGGGTATGCAATTTAGCATCACGATTCACGAGAAAGTAAATTGCATTAGAGTGTGTATTTGTTTGAGCCTTTATGAATGTTTAAAAGCTCAAATTCATTCACTATATAAACGTCAGGTAAATACAAAATTAGGTCACTAGCTAAAATTTGCTAGAGAGTAGAGACGAATGGGCTCTCCTATAACTGGGCAATATCAAAAAAAAAAAAAAAAAAAAACTATTAATATTCTTTTGATGCACATTGTATACATTACAATTACAACTTTTATAGATAATCTCATGAATATTGAGCTTGAGGATTAATTCAAAAACATTAACACCATTTTATAAAAAAAAAAAAAAAAAAAAAAAAAAAAAAAAAAAAAAAAACATTGACATGTTATATATATGCTACCAATACAATTTATATTACAACTTGTTTTACAACATATTAAAATAACAAATTGTGAATAGTAGACGATCACTTTCACGTGGACTTACTATTAATACCATATATCTCCTTTTTTTTTTTCTTCACTCAAAACCTAGCCTTTCAAGAAGTTGTAGAAAACGTGTCATAAGACTCATCGAATTCCACATCTATAAATAATAAAAACATGCACTGCCTCAATTCTATGTGCTCTAGACTGAGAGAGGAATTTAAGGCAAACCTTCACTCAAACATTCTCCAATTCCGTCATTTGTTTCTGTCACATAAGGAGTAAGCTTGGGAAATCCATTGGATGCTTGGGAAGATAATTGGCAGCTTGATTGTGATTGGAATTTCTGTTGGAACCAACTTGAAATTGATTTTAAATTTTCTTGACAGAACTTGAAGATCATTCTGTAAGAGCCATAAAGTAAATACACAAGAATGTATACACCTAAAGTGAAGAAGACCCACCCCGAGATTGGGACAAGGATGAAAATGAGTAGGTTACAGGCCAAAGCTCCGAAGAAAAGACACACTTTTTGGAAGAAAAAGGAAACAATTCTGTTGGTTATTGGTAGCATTGCCGCTACCAATACTGTAGTGAAAGTAACTGAGTCTATCATTAAGCCCAACATGATTGCATGGTGTTTGTGGAATAGAGCAGCACCTGAGCTTGGATACTTAAATCCAACGAGGGTGAGCAGAAAACCCAAGATAAAGCCGAACAGAGCAAGCAATGCAGTGATGGAACGGATTTCTTGCTCACTTCTACTTCTAGATAAAGAACATAAAATGCATGAGTTTATGTGCAACATATAGATTAACGGTGCAAATAATGAAGATCTCAGCTGCTTAATGCATAAAATCTTAACTGATTTGGGTAATTTATAAGATTGTAGAAAATTTATGATGTTCATTCATTATAAGAGAAAAGTTTAATGAACATTAATTGCGGACGCATAAACAACCTTATTTAGTGAAACATTAAATGATGAAGCAGGTTTAGTAGCCAAAACAGTCTTGCTTGTTTAAAACCATGAGTGAAAAATTTTTAGTACAGAAACTATGGAGTTTTGAACTACAAGATTTCAGGGCCAAACAGAGAAATGTAAAAACCAAAACTAAAGCAGGGATACTTGTAGTTTATGCTGACCTTTCATTGCCGGAATGGTTGCCATCCATTCTTGATGACTGTCTCTGATTCTTAGCAACGAATTGAGCTGGTTTATATGATATCTCAGTTATTTCTGTGTTTATTTCTGTGTTTTTGGCTCTGTGAAGAAAGACAGGTGGGCATTTTTGATTTTATAGAAATGGTAGTGGTGGACCATCCTTTTGGAAAACTATAAGAAAAGTCCTTTTTTTTTTTTTTTTTTTAAGGCATAGACATTTGACAATCTCAATAATACGGGCACGTACCGAATGCTTTCTCCGTATTTTTTGATTAATTCAGGTGCCATTGGTACTCTTAAAATCTTAAGAGAACCGAGGAATATTCATATTAGTACAGCAAGGATTATTTGTTTACGTCATGCTTTATGATGTCAAAAAGTCGACACTTCCAACACAGAATTATCCTCTTTTTAAATTTTCTGACGATCCTATTTTCAATATTAAATCTATACAAAATTACACTTTTCAACAGCTAAACCTTATTGCGATTTGTGTCTGTTTTTAGCTCTTAGTTTTTTGGTTGAGTGATAAGTTTACTCATTGTCTTTGAGTTTATGTAAAATGTTACTTCCCGTTTAACAACATACGGGTCGGGCGTTCAATAAATTTGAAAGATATATTATAAATTTGGAGGTTTCAAGTTTCATCTATTATATTATCTATTTTTATGATTTTTAGGGTGTCTCATAGATATGTAATGAAATAGTTTGACCAAATATTAGGACACCACTTTCCTATATTTTCTCAAATAAATTTGAAAGTTTCAAGTTTTATCTATCACATTATTCTCATTTTTTATGAAATGTTTAATAGTTTTATGAGGTAAGTGTGAATATGAACTTAGTGAACTTATCACTAAATTACTTAATTACAACAAAAACATATTGCTGTGATTGTGAGTAACACTTTAGTTTTTTAAACAATAACATCCAAACATACTTTTGTATTTCTTTGCAGCTACACATTCTGTTTTGGGGGTTAATTTTGCAGGTAAGTTGGGAATTTTTATTAGTTGTTGAAAGAGCACAAATTTTTTTTCTTTTTACATAAAATTTAAGCCTTGGATGAAATGAAAAAGTAAGTTATTCCCTTCTCATGTTCAAGCAGGTCCACTTTTCAAACTAGATGTGACTTCCTCCGATGTTTCCTCAATCCTCCACACACCAATGACTGCATCTGCGTGTATCAATAAGACCGTATTTTTGTGAAATATTCGGTCCCGAATTTTGGTTTTAGTTTGGGACAGCTTGTATTTTGTCAAGAAAAGACAAAATAAACTATATTGACTTCTTGAGAGGCAAATCTAGTGTGAATATGCTATTCTTCTAGACCAGATTACTTTAAGCACAAGTAGGGGTGGCAAATTGGCGGATTAGGTCATAAATAGGTTGGGTATGTAATTACCCATTTATCCATTTATAACCCATTTATATATAAATTAATTATCCATTACCAACCCAACCCATTTAATTAGTAACCCACCCATTTAACCCAATATGACCCAAATACCTTTAAAACTACTTGAATGCCCTCTTAACCTCTAAAATTATCAAAATACCCTTAAATACCTAAAATGATGCAAATACCCCTACACTTCCAACATTACCAATACACCCTTGGACATCCAAAACTATCCCCAAAATCTCTAAAATAAGCAAAATATCCATGAAACCTCCAAAATTACCAAAATACCCTCAAAATCAAAAAATGCTCAAAATACCTCTAAAATGACCAAAATATTACCGAAACCTAAAAATTACCAAAATACCATCAAAATCTAAAAATTGGTCAAAATACCTCCAAAATCTTAAAATGACCAAAATACCCCCAAAGTCCAAAAAAAATGACCAAAATATCCTTGAAACCTAAAAATGACCAAAATACCCCCGAAACCTAAAAATGACCAAAATACTTCCAAAACCCAAAAAATGACCAAAGTATCCCTAAAACTCAAAAATGACCAAAATACCCCCAAAATCCAAAAAATAACAAAAGAGAATATTTTAATGGGATGAGAGAGAAAGAGAATAAAATATATATTTTTTTAGCTTTGGAGCTACAGTGCACAGCTATAAATGGCTGTGCACTGTAGCTAAAGGGGTAAAAATTTTACCTATAGCACCACCATTGCAACTTGGATTTTAGTATTTGAAGTGCTAAAAATACTAATATAGCTTTTTAGCACCACCAATACTAATGCTCTTATTTGGTGACGTGTATTGAGACCACAGTCTTTTGAAAGAAGCTGAATTTTTGGGCTATTTGAATTTTTGTTTTAGTTTGGGGTGCGATCGTACTATAGAAATTTTTTAAAAATAAAATAAAATAAAATTTTATATCCATTTCCATGAATTGAACAAACAAGAGGTAATTGCTGGAAAATGATTTCCTCCAATTCCCTCCCATTCTTAATCATATGTTGGACACATAGCATAAACTTGATTTTTAAATGTAACATATCTTACATCTAAATAAAAATATGAGGGAGTTGAGAGATTCAATGTGAGGGAATTTTATTTCATAATTTCGAATTTATATGATGTCCATTTTTTCATTTTCTCTCCTTTCCATTTTAATCTTTAGTCATTTAAACAAGGATAGGATATAAACATTCACCTCTTGTATTCTCATGAATAGAACCATGATTTTTTCTCCAGGGATCAAAACATGAATAATATATATATATATATATATATATATATATATTTATCTCTAAAGAACAAAAATACTCAAAGTCAAAATAAATAAATACATAAAAGATCAAATATTAATTAGCCCATAGTCAATATTAGATATCTATAAATCAAAAGACACAAAATTACCATTTTTAATATATAAATCGATATATTTTCCAATTTGTAATATATAAAAAAGAACTCAATGTTTTTTTTTTTTAATTTGACAAATTATTTATGATTGATTTTGTACTAAATTTCATAGTAATATTCTTTTTAATTTACTAAATCAAAGCTTCTATTATAAAATCATTTCCTATTTTATTGGTAAACCTAGTTTTGACAATATATATGACTGAAAATCCTCGTTCCATAGATGTTGTAAGAACTAGAATAGTAAGCATGTCAATAACCATTCTATAAATGAATTAGCAAGGTGTTGATTTTTTGGTCCTACTGGTGTAATTCATAAATATTTTAAAAAATTGAAATCTAAATGTTAAACTATTTTCTTGATAAACAAATGTTAGACTATATTGTGATTACAATGGTGAAGTTCCATTTCAATAGTCATTTTTCATCATCCATGATGTTTTACAAATAAACTTGTTTATTAAGAAATAAATATCATCAGTTCTAAAAAGCTCTTGTGTTTTCCAAGGATCCATAATTGAGTTAGACACGCATTTGTATTGTACTATTACTATAGATAAAGGTTTTTATGTGGTGCTCTAATGCACTGGACTCAAGTCCAATTCTATTGGTATTTTGTATTAGGCCATATATATATACTTTTTTTTTTTTCTTTTTTGAGATGAAAGATTGAATATTAGGCCATATTTGAAACAACTTCTGGTTGGAATTAGGACATAAGGCCCGATTTTAATCCTTTGGACCGCATCTCAAACTAGGGGTGGCAAAATCAACCCAAACCCATTTGCCCACCCAAATCCACCCACTTAAATGCATTTTGTTAGGACATATGTAGTTCAAGAACCCAAACCCACCCAATTATTAATTGGGTTAAATGGGTATTAACCCAATTAAACCCAATTAACATTAATGTTTATTGGGTTTTAATTGGGTACCCAATTAGACCCAATTATGATCCAAGTATGATTTCTACAAATCACCCAACTCTAAAATAGCTCAAAACTATTAAAATTACCAAAATACCCCCTCAACCTAAAAAATGACCAAAATAACACCAAAACTTAAAAATGACCAAAATACCCTCTAAAACCGACAAAATGACCAAAACACCCCTCAAAACCCAAAAAATGACCAAAATATGCCAAAATACCTATAAATTACCAAAATACCCCCAAAACATAAAAAATGACTAAAATACCCCTAAAACCAAAAAAATGACCAAAATATCCCCAAAACCCAAAAAATTACCAAAATACCCCCAAAACCTAAAAATTGACAAAAATACCTCCAAAACCTAAAAATGACCAAAATACCCCAAAACCTAAAAAATGACCAAAATAACCCTGAAACTCAAAAAATGACCAAAATATTCTTGAAACCTAAAAATGACCAAAGTACTTCTAAAACCCAAAAAATAACCAAAGTACCCCCAAAACCCAAAAAATGACCAAAATACCCCCGAAACCCAAAAAATAACCAAAATACCCTCGAAACCACAAAAATGACCAAAATACCCCCAAAACCCAAAAAAAGACAAAATTTCCCTAAAACCCACAAAATGACCAAAATACCCCCAAAACTCAAAAAATGACCAAAATATTCCCGAGCTCTAAAAAATGACCAAAATACCCCTAAAACCTAAAAGATTACCAAAATAACCCCGAAACAAAAAAAAATGACTAAATATCTCCGAAATCTAAAAAATGACCAAAATACTCCTGAACCCAAAAAATGACTAAAATACCCCTGAAACTAAAAAATGACCAAAATACCATTGAAATCTAAAAATTACCAAAATACCCCTGAAATGTGGAACTCGACCGTGAGGAGCTGTCCACAAAGGTTGATGAAGCAAATGACCATTCCAAAAAAAGACCAAAATACCCCTGAAACCAAAAAGATGACCAACATGCCCCTGAAACCTAAAAATTACCAAAATACCCCTGAAATACAAAAAATGACCAAAATACCCCCAAAACTTAAAAATTACCAAAATACCTTTGAAACCTAAAAAATGGCCAAAATAACCCCAAAGCCTAAAAAATTACTAAAATAATCCTAAAACCAAAAAAATGACCAAAATACCCCTAAAACGTAAAAAATGGCTAAATTACCTCTAAACCTAAAAAATGACAAAAATAACACCGAAGCTTGAAAATTGACGAAAATAAAACTGAAACCTAAAAATGACTAAAATACTCTCGAAACATTAAAAATGACCAAAATACCCCCTAAACCTAAAAAATGACCAACATATTCCTGAAACCTAAAAAATGACCAAAATACCATCAAACCTATAAAGTGACGAAAATACCCCTAAACCTTTGAAATGACCTAAATAAACCCAAAACCTCTAAAATTGCCACAAACAACCTGAAACCTCTAAAATTACCAAAAATACCCTAAAACCTCTAAAACAACCAAAATACCTCTAAAACTATAAAACAACCAAAATACACCACAAAATATAAAAAATGACCAACATACCACTAATCCTATTAGATGAGCAAAATACACCCGAAGCCTCTAAAATAACCAAAATAGGGGTTTGGGGTATCTTAGTCATTTTTTAGGTTTATGAGGTATTTTGGTCATATTTTATGTTTAGGGAGTATTTTAGTCATTTTTTAGTTTTAGGGGGGATTTTGGTATTTTTTTAGGTTTAGGTTGAATAATTAAAGCGTGTTGAGTGATGAATATATAACAATCAAACATTTGCCCTTTGCAACGCACTCATCAATCAATCAATCATAAACTCTAACATGGGATCCTAAGGCTGCAATTTTTTTTGGGTTTGAAGAAGACTTCTTTAAAAATATCTACTGCCATGTTGACAAGCTGTTTTCACACAGCTCTCTCAGGTAAAACAAAACTAACAGGGATGTTAGTTTCATTTTTGTTTACATGAAACTCGATATTATAGATATTGAGTTCTACTTCATTTTATTTTTTAAAATTTGCATGAAGCACTTTATTTTTCTAATATCAGGTTTCAGCGGCAATTTTTATTCAAAAAAACTACATAAGTGCCTACCACCATGGCAAAACACGCATGCAACTTAATATTGGTGATATTGAGTTCTACTTAGAATTCGATTTTTACAATATTGAGTTTTTAAAAAATAATATTTTGCCAAAGAGTTTCAAAACAATGTTATTCTGCTAAATTTTTTGAAAATAAATGGTATTTTGGTAATTTTTGGGTTTCGGGGGGTATTTTGGTTTTGTTGGGTTTCGGTGGTATTTTGGTAATTTTTAGGTTTTGGGGGGTATTTTGGTCATTTTTTTGTTTCGGGGTTATTTTGGTAATTTTTAGATTTTGGGGGTATTTTGTTCATTTTTTGGGTTTCGGGGGTATTTTGGTAATTTTTGGGTTTTAAGGGGGTAGTTTGGTCATTTTTTGGGTTTCGGGGATATTTTGGTAATTTTTGGATTTCGGGGGTATTTTGGTCATTTTTTGGGTTTGATGGGGGTATTTTGGTAATTTTTGGGTTTCGGGGGTAGTTTGGTCATTTTTTGGGTTTCGGGGATATTTTGGTAATTTTTGGATTTAGGGAGGTATTTTGGTCGTTTTTTGGGTTTTAGAGGGTATTTTGGTAATTTTTAGGTTTAGGGATATTTTGGTCCTTTCACCTACCTTTTTTTGTTTCTTTTCTGTCTTTTTCATTTCTTTTTGGGATATTTTTTATTTATAAGTGTTTCAGAAATACAAGTTGTCAAAGTTACTTACCATAAACTCTTTTGTTTTTCAAGAGTTTGTGTTAGGGTTTTGGGGGTATTTTGGTAATTTTTAGGTTTTGGGGGGTATTTTGGTCATTTTTTAGATTTCAGAGGTATTTTGGTAATTTTTTGGTTTTAGGGGTATTTTGGTCATTTTTGAAGATTTTAGAGTACTTTGGTCATTTTCACTTTAATGGCATTTTGGTAATTTTGATAATTGGGTAATTGGGTGAGTTGGGGTTTACCCATAATAATTGGGTTGGGTTGGATTTGGGTTAGAAACAATTAGTTAAATGAGTTTTAATGGGTAAATGGGTTTTATATACCCAACCCAATTAAACCCACCCCAAACCCACCCAAGCCCACCCATTTGCCACCCCTATCTCAAACTCAATAAGCTTTGAGTCAATAAATTTTTTTTTTTTTTTAAAGAGCCCAACTGATTTTCTAATTGAAGCCCAATTTTCTCATAAAGAACTGCACTAAAGGTGGAGTGCATTAGCCCCGCGACGGTGATGAAGTGACCATCCTCATGGTTGACCCAGATGGGTTAACTAAGAAACATGGGTTTGGGCTGGGTATCTTTTAACCATTTTGGGCTACCTTCTGAACCTAATTTCCAATTTGAATGGGCACATCTTCGGGTTTTTTGTATTAAACCCCATAAAGCCCAGATTTAATAAATTTTTGCTTACAATAGACCTAAATTTGAATTCTAAGGATCGCATCATAATAAGCTTTAAGTCCCAGCCCAGGGCTGATCTATCTCATTTTAAGAGCCTGACTAATATTTTCCAATTGAAGCCCAAACTCAAATTTGTTTGAGCATTCATGTATGTTTAAAGTTCAGACTCGTCCACTATGATAACAGGTAAATACAAATTTCAAAATCAGGTCACTAGTATGCGAGAGAGTAGATGCAAATGGGCTCTCGACAACTAGGCCATATCTTTAAACCAAAACTATTCATTTTCTTGTAAAGCATATTGCATAGACATGGCAAATAGGCGGATTGGGTTGGGTTGAGTTCAGATCGGGTCAATTAGGTTGCAGGTCAAAATGGGTCATTTTGAGTAGGTTAAAAACAGGTTCGGGCTAATTGAGTTGCATTTCGGGTTGGGTTGATCCGTATTTTTCATATGAATTTTTTTTTATAAAGAAAACATGTATTTGCTATTAGAAAATCATGCAACAAATTACTTGATACAAAATGCATTACTTTGAATTCACCACTTATATCAAAAATGAACTCAGTTAAACTTATTAATACTTATTCAATGATTTTAAAATTATACAAATCCCAACATTGCTAACTAAAACAAAATAACACAAAGATAAGTAAAACAAATACACAAGTTTTATTTCTACACAATAACAACATCCCAAATATGAAACAAAATTACAAATGACTTATTGGATAACTCATTTGACAAAGAATAAAAACATATAAGAAATTTACAGTCTTGAAAATTAATTTTATAATCTATTATCAATTATGATTGGCACTCTATTTCGATTTGAGAATATACATTAAAGTTTGACTATTTACTTATTTATATATGGTCTCTTTTATGAATATCATATTATTGTTAAGCAATACACACTCTAAGAAATATCATAATTTATTTTGAAAAACCATTTATTTTGGATATAAATTGTTAAAAAATATTTTTAAGCATTCATAATTTATGCTAATTTGATACTTTGACTTTACTATTTTCATACTTATGAATGTTTCTCACATATGTCGACAATTTTAAATCTATGTTTTTAACTCTACTATAACCAAATTATATTGGCATGTTTCTTGATATTTGATATCTAAAAATCTTTATGCGCTACAAAATGCTCAACCATTCATCTTTTAATTAATTTGCATGCAGTTATGTAAATGTCTCAATTGTTTCCTTAAAGGTAATAACAAAAAATTATATCAATATTGTCTTAATTTTATTATTTTTTATACCAAAAAAAAAGTTTTAAAAAATGGATCGGGTCTTGGGTCGGGTCGAGTTGACATGCAAAAAACATGAGTAGGGTCACAGGTCAACCCATTTTTGCTTCGAATAAAAAAAATGGGGTTCGGTTTGGGTCGAGTTGAGTTGTGTCAGAAAATTCTGACTCGTTTTGTGATGTTTAATTATTGCATATGTTACAAATTTACCAATAGTCACATAAATATTATGCATTAGGATTCACTATAAAACATTAACACCATGTTACATATTACTTTGTTATAAATACCATTTATATCATAACTTATTTCACAACTTGTTGCGACAACAAATTGTGAATTGTAGAAGGTTGCTTTCACATGGACCTAACACTAATACCATTTTCTTTTTCATCACTCACAACCTACCACTTTAACATGTTGGAGACAAATGTTACTAGACTTATAGTTTTCCAAATCAATGCATAATTAGAACACGGATCTCCCTCCATTCATTGTGCTTAAGCTTCAGTCAATCATTCTTCTGATTTCGTCACTTGTTTCTCTATCACATTGGGAGTAAGCATGAGAGATCCATTGGATGCTTGGGAAGAATTTTGGAAAATTGATAAGGAATTGAATTTCTATTTGAACTAGTTTGAAACTAATTGGATATTTTCTTGGCAAGACTAAAAAATTTGTTAAAATTTTTGTTCGAACCAATTTAAAACTGGTTGCAGATTTTCTTGTCAGGACTCAAAAATTTGTGAGAATTTCTATTCAAACTAGTTTGAAATTGATTGGAAATTTTCTCGATAGGGCTTGAAAATCTGTTTGTAGGAGCCATAAATGGGCTCTCGATAAATGGGCCATATCTTCAAACCAAAACTATCTATTTTCTTTTGATGCATATTGCATACGTTACAAATTTATCAATAATCACATAAATATTGTGCATTAAGATTCACTATAAAACATTAACACCCTGTTACATAATATTTTGTTACAAATACAGTTTATATTATAACTTATTTCACAACTTCTTGTTACAACAAATTGTAAATTGTAGAAGGCCGCTTTCACATGGACCTAATACTAATACCATAACTTTTTTTTCTCATCACTCACAACCTAGAATTTTAACATGTTGTAGAAAAAATGTTACTAGACTTATTGTATTCCAAATTAATGCATAATAAGAACACAATCTCCCTCCATTTGTTGTGCTAAACCTTCAGTCAAGCATTCTTCTGATTTCGTTGCTTGTTTCTCTATCACATTGGGAGTAAGCATGAGAGATCCATTGGATGCTTGGGAAGAAGTTTGGGAAATTGATTGGGAATTGAATTTCTATTCGAACCAATTTGAAATTAATTCTCGGCAAGACTCAAAAATTTGTTGGAATTTTTGTTCGAACCAATTTAAAACTGGTTGGAGATTTTCTCGGCAGGACTCAAAAATTTGTGGGAATTTTGTTCAAACCAGTTTGAAATTGATTGGAAATTTTCTCGATAGGACTCAAAAATCTATTTGTAGGAGCCATAAAGTAAATATACAAGACTGGATGCACCTAAAGCAAAAATAACCCACCCCAAGATCAGGTTAAGGATGAAGAGGAGTAAGTCACAAGCCAAAGCCCCCAAAATAAGACACACGCTCTTGAAGAATAAGGGAGAATTTCTGTTGGAAGTAGCTAGTACCCACGCTGCCAATGCTGTAGTGAAAGTAACTACATCTATTATTAGGCCTAGCATGATTGCGTTGTGTTCATGGAATAGAATAGCACCTGGGCCTTGATACATTAATCCGATGAGGATAAGCAGATTACTAAAGCTAAAGCCAACCACAGCAAGCCATGCGGTGAAGGAATGAATTTCTTGCTTAATTCTAAATAAAGAACATAAAATGTCTCAGACATATAGCTGAAGGATGGAAATATAAGAAATTAAATGAATATCTTTTTTAATTATACAAAAAAATGAATATCTTTTACATTTCAATAAAAATAAAAACAAAAATTCGAGTTGTGCACAAGAAAAATCTCTGCATTTCAATAAAAACAAAAGAAAAAAAAATTCAAAGATCCTTTAATAAAATATCAATTTTCAAATAAAAAAAAGGAATAATAACATACATATTAAGCCAAAAAAAAAAAAATATAAATATAAACTAAGAAATTTAAAGAACTTAATAATGCAAAATGAAGTCCAACGAATTTTCGATAAATGGTATGGAATCTTCCTTTTACATTAAACATGGTCTGGACCCCTGTCCCTTTTATTTTGTTGTATAATATAACTCAGTCATTCAGCCAAAAAGAAAAGAAAAGAAAAAAAGAAGAAGAATAGTACTACAAAAGATGATTTTACGAACTAAGTTAATGTCTATTTGACAAAATTTTTTTCCTTTTTACTTTATTTATTAATGTACAACTTCTTAAACTCTTATTGTTTTTTTAAAACCATTTTAACTAATTTTTAAAATAAACAAATAAATTTTTAATTAAAAGTTACATTTAGACCCACTAAAATTTAAAATCGTTTTTCATATATTTTTGTAACTATCAAATTATTTTTCATATGTTTTTCATATATTTTTGTAACTATTAAAGAAGATGCGCATGAAAATTAATCAAATGTATATACTTCTCTTGTGTACTAATTTGAAATTTTAAAAAAATTATAAGTTAGTAGGAGTAAATTCTGGTATAAAATCTAGTATTTTTCGGATTGAGGATATAAAAAGTTCAGAAAATTAATTACATCTCAATAAAAAAAAAAAAAAAAAAAAAAAAAAGGAAACAAAACCATTTCTAATACTCTGGCTTGACTCAAAAAGATTGCTCAATGTCTAAAGGTGAGCTCTTTGGATCTTACCCTTACAAGATCCAAATATTTCCAATTTTACAATTCCAATCTTCAACTTTATTGGCAGCCAATGACAAAATTCCACAGAGAGAGAAACTAATGGGCATGTAGACAATGAAAACAGGGGAGAATAAAATCAAAAGAACCAAAAAGATAATGATATGACTATGAAGGGAAATGTAAATAAGGGCAGTTGAGTTACATCAAAATATCATGCGTCATGAATTGTAGTAGTTGCCTTAATTCATCCAAGAAAAAAAAACAAGAATTGTAGTTGCATTAGGCAGTTTGACACTCTGAAATCTAAATCAAAGCCATGAAATACACACATAAATAATGGAGAAGATGGATTCTAGCTTGTGCACCAGAGACTTAATGTAAATGTGGAAGTTACACTGCTTTTGAACTAAACATTGAAGAAGTCACCTCTATCAATGAGTAGAGTTTAACGAACATTAATTGAAGATACATAATCAAAATCTTATTTAGTTAAACATTAAATGAAACTTATGAAAAAAAAAAAACAAAGTACCAAAACAGTGGCCTTGAACAGAACTCTACTAGAATACATGACCAAACTGAAAAATGTAAAACCAAAACTAAATGAAAGATTGCCGGAGTGGTTGTCGTCCATAATCTCGTTGACTGTCTCTGACTCTGAGCGAGGAAATGAACTGGTTTCTATGATATCTCTGTGTTGTTTTTGTGTGTTTTGGTGTTGGTGGTGAGAAAGAAGTAGCAGGGGGCATTTGATTTATAGAGACCTCTGGTGGGTCACCACAAAGAATGGATTAGTACAGCAAGGATTGTCCATTTGTTTACGGCATACTTTATGTTTTTGATTCAATTTTCTATTCGTTTTAAACTTTATAAAAGATCTCATATACAATATTACTCTTTCCAATAATTAAAACTTTGTGCAATTTTTGTAGTGATAATTTAATAGTTACAATAGAAGAATTAAATTTTAGATGTTTTAGTTAAAAACACACAAAAATACTAGTTGAATTGTTAAACCATAAAGTTCTTTGCAATTCACTAATTGTCTGTGTTCAAGTAAATTGTTGCTGGTATTTTCTCACAATATGTGATGTTTAATTTTCAGGTTTTTTTTTTTTTTTTAAAGACTACATATGAACTTAATTTTGTATTTCTATGCTGTGCCTGTAACACAATGTTCTTAAATTCTGCTTTAGAGCAGGTAGGTTAAGAATTTGTATTGGTTGTTAAAAGAAAAGGCAGTAGTCATTTTCAATCCAGTAAGTCAATTTTCAAGCAGGTGCACTTTGTTTTTTAAGTGGGTCTTTCCCTGAGGTTTCATCCATTGTGTTTGCACTTATCAAAACGTCCGTCTTATTAAAGGAGGCGAATTATTCCGCTTCGAATTTTTGTTTTAGTTTGGAACACCTCGTATTATTGAGGATTTTCTAAAGAATAAATAATAGAAAACCATGATTGACTTTTTGAGAAGAAAAACTCTTACTCTTCAGACCCACGCTTCAGTCTCGAACCTCTTTTTGTCATTTTCTCTGTTTTTTTTCGTCGTTAGGTATGCCTTACAATCAAGAATTACATTTCTTGAAACTTATTTTTTTTATCCATTTTGGAATTATGTAAAGGACTTAAATTCTGTGGTTACACTGTTGTTGGGGTAAAAGACTGAAAAATCAAATGGGCTTGGACTAATATTTAGGGACACGGATTTTTTTTTTTTTTTTTTTTGAGAGAGATTTAACATACAGTGTCCACTTCTAATAATAGCTCTTTACATCAAGACCAAGACCACCAATCAATTTTTGGTATAGGTGGGGATTGAACCTTAAATCTCTTATTCAGTCATCAAAGACTTTACTAGTTGGGTTAACTAGAATCCACTAGGAACACATATATTTAGTAAAATGAAATTGAAACTTGATGCACTTTGAGCGATTGATGTTTCTACAAAAATTTTAGGCCAAAATAAATTGTGGTATTTTACATTAATATTTTTCAATCCTATTAAAGTTTCAATTGAGAAATTTTAGACCTAGAGTTTAAAATTTGACATTAGTGGTCATTTATGTCTATTTTTGTTAATTTGCTTGTGTACTGGCTAATGAAGACTATGAAGTAATAATGTAGCCAATATCAAATGACATGAAAGTGATTTTTTTATTAAAAAAACTACACAACTTGCATTTAAGCCCCAATTTCACATTTTCCCCAATTTGCATTCTAAATGAATGTAATATTGGCCTTGATTTTTTTATAGACAGTTCAACCATAATTGATGTAGTTCTAAACAAAAAGATACAAAACCAACAACAAAAATCATAGCTGCGTGCAACGGATACAAGAGATACTGCATTTTGATAAGCAATAATTAGCTTATAACTAGGGGTGTTAATTGGTTAGTGTGGCTAGTTTTGAAAGGGGTTTTTGGGATGCACCACTGACATTGCTTTCCTAAAAATGTGAACTCCGGTCACACTAACGGATCGGTTTTCTGGCAATGCAGTATTGGCTTCCATTGATGGCTACCATCACAGGAGAGAGAGAGAGAGAGAGAGAGAGAGAGAGAGAGAGAGATTTGGAAAAAGCAATCTAGAACTTCCAAGGATTAAATCAATTACCCACATAACTTATCAACCAAAATTAAACCCAAAACCTTATATCTAAATTTCTAAATATCAAAACGCACCTTCCAACCCATACAAGGAGAGTTAACTTAAGAGTCACTCACCTTCGAAGTTTGAGGAGCAAATGAGAAGCAAGTCTGTGTTGATTAGATTGAAGAAGCGGCAAATCTATTTTGTTAATATGTTGATTCAACTAGATCATCGGGAATCACTCACCATTAGTGGTCCTCATCGAAAACTAAAATCTTCTACTGACAACTATACACTTGTTCTGGTCAACATTGGAATTCTAGCAACGCTATTTACCACTGTCTTGTTTGTCACTAGCATCCCCCTCTAGCAATTCTATCAGCTTTGGCTCAGTGACTCGGTCCAGATAAACTTTTGAACACCTTACTTATAATCCTACATCCATTTAATAAGCTTTAAAATACTAGGGGATTTCTCAATAGTTTAAAAAGAAGAATTAACTTCATTGAAGCAGATGTTAAACACTAAAACTCATTTAGTTACTCTAATTAGCAGAGTGCTACATAATTAGTAGAACTAAACGAGGGGTGTACCAAACGGAATTTCCCAATATTTTTTATTCATTCGGGAAAGAAAATGACCATCTAAAAAGACATAAGGATTGATAGAGAATATTTTCACCATCCTAAATATTTTTCTTCCTAAAGTCTTCGGTCCCCAAATGCATCATAAGCTCACCAAAAGTGTCTTTAGTCTTTAAAAGTATCTTCAGTTACCAAGAGCTCATCAGGACCCCAAGGGTTGTTAGGTACCCTCCCTGACACCACATGACACACTCTGTCGTGGGGGCCGTCAAGTACCTAAGGGGTTGTCAGGTACCTTCTCTAACACCATGCAACACATTCCTCCCTGATGGTTGTCATGTATTGAGGGGTCGTCAGGTACCTTCCCCAACACCATGTGACACATTCTGCTCTGACAGTTGTCATATATCAAGGGGTCGTTAGGTACCCAAGGGTCGTCAAGTACCGTCCTTAACACCACGTGACACACTCCACTATGACGGTCGTCAGGTATCCTCCCTAACACCACACCACACGACACATTCTACCATGGGGTTCATCAGGTACCCAAGGGGTCATCAGGTATCTTCCTAGACGCCACGCGACACATTCTGCCTTGATGGTCGTCACGTATCGAGGGGTCGTTAGGTACCTTCCCTGACACCACACAACACATTCTGCTTTGACGATCATCACGTATCAAGGGGTCATTAGGTACCCAAGGGTCATCAAGTACCTACCCTAACACCACATGACACATTCCGCTTTGACAATTATCACATATCAAGGGGTCGTTCAGTACCCAAGGATCGTTAGGTACCTTCCCTAACATCGCGTGACACATTCCACTTTGACGGTTGTCACGTATCA
The DNA here is from genome assembly GCA_032878915.1 of Castanopsis chinensis. NCBI lineage: Eukaryota > Viridiplantae > Streptophyta > Magnoliopsida > Fagales > Fagaceae > Castanopsis > Castanopsis chinensis. The sequence continues at coordinate 1,324,427 of JAVQMG010000082.1, forward strand.
AGGGGTTGTCAAGTACCCAAGGGTCATTAGGTACCCTCCCTAACACCACGCGACACACTTTACTGTGACCGTTGTCACGTATCAAGGGGTCGTCAAGTATCTTCCCTAACACCACACGACACATTTCCCTCTAACAGTCGTCACATATTAAGGGGTCGTCAGGTACCTTCTGTGACACCACGTGACACACTCCAACTTGACAGTCATCACGTATCAAGGGGTCGTTAGGTACCATCCCTAACACCATGCAACACATTACGCCTTAATGGTTGTCACTTATCAAGGGGTCGTCAAGTACCCTACTCATCGCCCAGGACAATACAGACACTAAGTTCTCTAAACCAATGAGACACTTTTGACAGACGACCCATTATACTCATCCAATCAATAGACCAACTTTCTTAGAGATATAATAGCAACTCTTAGAGGATCACTTATCTGGTGCATTACGCGATGGATGAATCGGCTAGGATCTACGACCAAGGACATCAACAGGTGCCTGGTTACTTATTACAACTGTCTTACCATTCGGGTTTGGATTACCCTTCATTCTTTTTTTACCCTTTTGATTTGGATTACTAATCAGTCCCCGTTTACGCTTCAAGTTTGGATTGCCCTTTGGTCTCCTTTTGTCCTTCGGGTTTGGATTGCCATTTAATCTCCTTTTATCCTTTGGGTTTAAAATGCCCTTCGGTCTCCTTTTAGCCTTCAAGTATTAGGTCCCTTTGAGGTTGATTATGACATAACGTTAAACATACTCTCCACTCACATTCACCGTCGGGTAGGAAAGTACCTTTTGGTTACCGAATACCGACAATGAATTACACTTAGTCCCACACCATTTGCCTGTTCTCCACTTGTGTATCCATATGTGGAAAGAACTTGCACACCATGTCCAAAGATCCTTTTACATATTTATATCCTCCTAGTCTGGGAAGTAAGCCCTAAGATCTCAGAACATTAACTATATATCTTCCCTACAAGGAAAGATCCTACGTTCATGAGATCTTGATTAGCCCTACACCACTATATAAAAACCAAGTCTCCTATTCTCCAAGGTATGTAAAAAGATTTCCTAGCTCTCACACTTTTGACTTTTCTATCATTGACTTAACTTTCGGAGGGTTTTTGGCCGGTACTCTACTAATGCTTTTTGTAGGTTCTTCACCCTTTTGTTTTTCAGGTACTTGATTGGCGTGCGTGTGGACAATAAATTCACTGACAATTTCGTGCATCATCAAGGATATTTATATATTAGTCCAACAAGGATTGTCTATTTGTATATGGTATCCTATGATTCTTTATTATGTCAGTTGTCAAAGTCTCATGGTCTGATACTGAAAGCTCAATTAATGTAGAACACTAATGTTTGTTTAGACCCCTAATTTTAAATTACGACTAAATTGCTTGTACTCTAACTTATCTAAGTGTGAAACAAGAGTAAATGAAGCACAATAAACCGGAACTACTCTAGTGCATAAACATGAACAATAAACAATAAATGTAAAGAACAAAGAGTAAGGGAAGAGAGATGCAAACGCAAGATAATACCAAGTCGTGTTATCGAAGAGGAAACCGAAGAACTCGGCGAAAAACCTCTCCGCGACCTCCAAGTAAAAATCAATCCACTAGTGAATAAGTTGGAGTACATGAATATCAAAAAAACCCTCCAAGCCTAATCTACCCAATGTACTTGAGCCCTCTAAACTCCTGTTACCAACGGACTTCTCAGAGTCTTATCTTCACTAGCTTTTCAGATTTCGCAATATCAACCGATTGCATCCACCAAGCCTCACCGGCTTCTTTTGGCAAATCCCCAAAACTTCCCAAGCTTTAAATTCTCTCTACACTCTGAATAGGTGTGGGTTATGTTTGGGTACAAATCTCCTCTCAAGATATAACAATTGGAAAGGGAAGGAGAAGAGACAACAATGATTCTCACTAAAGGATAAGTAGCTCTCTTTAAACAAGGGTGGGTGTGTTATAGAAACCTCTCTAGGGTTTTCTTTGAGTAATCTCTTCTTTACTTTTGTGGGTAACGAGGGTATATATAGTATGGGTGAAGAGTAAGAAAGTTACACTTAAAATCCTCCAGATAGAGAGCTTCCTTGGTACCTCGCGAGATGGCCTTTCTTGTGAAGTACTCGCGAAATGCAGCTTGATACTTGACTCTTTAGCTATAAGCATGTGCTTCTCACGTGGCCTTTTCGCGGGTACCTTTACTCGCGAGCTAGTCGCGAAACTGCACTGTTCTTTATTGCACGCTTGATTCTTCACCAACTTAATACTAAACCCAATACAATAAAATCCCACAAAATACAAGGAATAAAATTAATGCAATTACAACACTTTTTATCATGGAATAAAGCCAACATAAAACATAATTATAAATTACAGCTTTACAATCTCCCCCTTTGGCTATTCCATAACAAAAACTCCTTATAACAAACTCTAGACTTAAACATGAGTTTGGGAACAACGGCAAAACTCACTCAAACCTAAATTTAAAAATTGTGATGAACTTGGAACAAAATACTTGTATCCTAAAACACTTGCACCAAACACATTAGACTCTTAAGGTAAAGCAAGTAATAAAAGGACAAGTATAAAGTAACAAGTAAATAGCGATTAAGTAAAAAAGATGTGAAACATATGAGCAACTTGATCAAACTCAAAAAAGTCATATAGAAATGACTACAGTGATCACATAGTAAAGCAAATGATCATCCAAACATACAATAAAAAAAGCACAATAACATAAGGATATATGCATGTTCAACACATAGACACGACGCGATGAGAACAACAAATTAAAGTATAGATACTAAACATAACTCAAAACATCATATAGAAAAACAAGAAAACAAACATAAAGTAAAACAAAACAAAACTAGGTTTTCTTGATAAAAAGATGTTTTCTCCTCCTTGGTATATGCATCTCCTCCATGGCTTTCTCTCCCTATGAATGTGCATGAGATAGAATTTTTACCTCTGAGAATGTGCACAAGAATAATATAGAAATGACGATACACTCTAGAATACTCTCCCCCATTTTGTCACGAATAGATAAATGAATCAAGAGGAAGGAGGGAAGGAAAAGAAAAAAATGAACAAGGGTAAAGATGCATGAGGGGTACAAGATGAATGAGAAAATGAAGATCAAACAAAATACAAAACACCTTAAAAACAAAATGCTACAAATAGCATAAAATAAATATGACATGCTAGGATGAGGAAACACGAGATAGACCAAGGCATGACAAGTGTAGCAAAGGTGTGTGCTAGAGGTGGTTATGTGCAATGCATAAATAAAGCATAAGAAATGCACATGTGACACAAGGTGTGTAAAATATACAACCAATAAACCAAACATGTCTCTAATGAGGAAACCTGAAAAACACTAAATTTTGGTACTCATCAGAGTCCAAAAGAGAGAAAAAAAAATATCATAAAGGCATTTTATCAAACACCTAGTGTCCACACTATGAACAACTAAGTATTGCAATGCATGAACATGTGAAAATCTACCCTTAATACAAGTTATTTTTGCCAGAAGCTCCAAGCACTATCCATAGCAATAAACATAATAGGTCAAGGATCACACTTAGGTATTTAAACTAAAACAAGTGCACCCACTCTGATACCAATTGAAAGGTCAATTAATGTAAAACACTAATACTTGTTTAGACACCCCCCCCCCAAAATTTTAAATTATAGCATAATTGTTTTTACTCTAACTTATCTAAGTGCGGAACAAGAGTAAATGAAGTGCAATAAACCGGAACTACTCTAGTGCATAAACATGAACAGTAAACAATAAATATAAGGCACAAAGATTAAAGGAAGAGAGATGCAAACACAAGATAACAGCAAGACGTATTATTAAAGAGGAATGTGAAAAACCTCTCTGTGACCCTCCAAGTAGAAATCGATCCATTAGTGAGTAAATTGGAGTACACGAATATCAAAAAGACCTTTCAAGCCTAATCTACCTAATGTACTTGAGCCCTCTAAGCTCCTTCTACCAACAGACTTCTCGTAATCTTGTCTTTACTAGCTTTCCGGATCCCGTAATACCGCCTGATTACATCCACCAAGCTTCACCAACTTCTTTTGGAAAATCCTAAAATCTTCCTAAGCATCAAAACACATTCTACATTCTAAATAGGTGTGGGTTGTGTTTGGGTACATATCTCATCTCAAGATATAACAATGGGAGAGGGAAGGAGAAAAAACTACAATGATCTCTCACTAAAGGATGAGTAGCTCTCTCTAAACAGGAAGGGGTGTGTTATTGAGACCTCTCTAGGGTTTTCTTTGAATAGCCTCTTCTTTACTTTTGTGGGCAATGAGGGTATATATAGCATAGGTGAATGGTAAGAAAGTCATACTTAAAATTCTCCAGGCAGAGAGTTGTACAGGTACCTCGCTAGATAGCCTTTCTCGCTAAGTACTTGCAAAATGCAGCATGACACTTGACTTTTCAGCTACCAACATGTACTTCTCATGTGACCTTTTCGCGAGTACCTTTATTCGCGAGCTAGTCGCAAAACTGCACTGATCTTCATTGCATGCTTGATTCTTCACCAATTTAATACTAAACCCAATACAATAAAATCCCACAAAATATAAGGAGAAAAATTAATGCAATTACAACACTTTTTGTTATAGAATAAAGCTCACATAAAACATAGTTACAAATTACAACTTTACGAGTACAATTTTTTTTTCTTGCTATGCTCTCATGTTAAATCTATACAAAATTACACTTTCCAATAGTTAAATAAATCTTAGTAAGTTTTTCAGTTTTAATCTTTAGTGCGATGGTCACTCCACAAGTATAAGTGCTTGTAGGGTGTGAGGGGCAAGGGCCGGGGTTCAAGTTTCCAGAAGGGAGCTTCACACACATATACACTTAGATTAAAATAGAGTAGAAATTTTATCTTGTATCCCCCCCCCCCCCTAAAAAAAAGTATAAATATGGACAATACTAATATTTTCAAAAAAAATCTTTGATTTTTTGTCTCATTGGTAAGTAATAAGTATGTAAATTGACTTTGATTTCCAGCAAAATGTCACATATATTTTCTCAAAGTACATTATCTGGAAAACTATCATTTTTTTTTCTTTTTGCAATAAAATGGCAGTAGTACTCAAATATATCGGAGGCAGTAGTCCCTTTTTTTTTCTCTGAATTTATCACATAAGAGTATTCTAACATAAGTGAATGCATGGAATATGGATTTAATGATTTGTCATTGAATCACCAAAAAAAAAAAAAAAAAAAACTCACTACTATGACAGTATATATGTGACATTTAATTTTCATTTTTAAGGATTTTTTTTTTAAGGTAAAATGGAAATTTAATTTTGTATTTCTTTGGTGTAAGACAATGCACATACGTATAGTTAACTTTTGGGATCAATATTGCAGGTAGGTTAAGATTTATTGTTGGTTATTACATAGTACACTTTTTAAAGTAAATTCTTAGCCTTAACTCTCAAGTTAAAAAAAAAACTCGATTGTGAGTTTCAATTAATTCAACTGGTAAAGTCTAAAATGGTTGAATAAAAGATCTGGAGTTTAATTCCTACTTACACCAAAAAACCTACTGTTGTCTTGGTCTGATGATAAAGAGCTTATCATAGGTTGAAATTCTCTAGAAAAAAAAAAAAAAAAAAAAAACCAATTATTCCTTTCTCATTTTCATACTCAATTTTCAAGCTATTCTTTTGTAGGGCGACTTTCCCAAGTGTCTACTAGACCTTGCCTATGTGGTGGCTACTTGTATTGAAACCACAGTCTTTTAAAAGTAGCCGAATTTTTAGGCTGTCCAAATTTTTGTTTAAGTTTGGGACGCAGTCGTATTATTGGCTTTTCTTTTATTTACACAAAATCTTACAATCTTTCTATATTATAATCAAGAAAAGAAAATTATTGAACATTTTTAAAAATAAATTTTAGTTTATATATCCATTTCTTTGAATTGAACAAACAAGAGGGAATTTCCAGAAAAGGTTTTCCTTCATTTCTCTCCCATTTTTAGTCATATGTGGGACATATAGTATAAATTTGATTTTTAAATGTCAAGTATCTTACATCAACATAAAAATTGGATTGAATTGAAGGATTCAATGAGAGAGGATCTTGTTCCATACTTGTCAATTTATATGATGCCCTCCTATCGTCTCTCTCCTTTCCATCTTAATATTTAGACATCAAAACAAGGATAGAGATGACTATTCACTTCTCATATTCTCATAAATAGAACCATGATTTTATCTTTAGGGGATCAAAACATGAATAATTTCTTTTGATCTATCAAGAATGAAAATAATATACTGAAATTTCAGTATATTATTGGCCCATATTCAATATTAGAAATATATAAAGCAAAAGACACAAAATTACCATTTTTAATATATTTCAATTTGTTCATCTATAATATATCAAAAATGCTTTTTTGAATTCCAAAAATTATTTATGATTGATTTTGTACTTAATTTTGTCGAATATTCTTTTTAATTTACTAAATCAGAGCTTTTGTTAAAAATCATTTTCTATTTTGTTGGAAAACCTAGTTTTGACAATATATATGATTGAAAATGCTCATTCCATAGTTGTAGTATAAACCAAAATAGTAAGCACACCAATAACCACTTTATAAATGAGTTAGCTAGGTGTTGATTTTTTGGTCCTTACAAGCTATTGGTGTAATTCATAAATATTTAACAAAATTTTAAAATCTAAATGTTAAACTATTTTCTTGATAAAAAAATGTTAAACTATATTATAATTACAATGGTAAAGTTCCATTTTCAATAGTCAATTTTCATAATCTATGATGTCTTATCGATAAACTTGTTTATCAATAAACAAATATCAACCGTTATAAAAAATTCTCTCAAGGATCTAGAATTGAGTTAGACATGTGTTTGTATTGTATTATAGACAAAGACTTTCATCTGGTGCTATAGTGCACTGGACCTATGCTAAACTTTATTGGTATTTTTTTTTTTATTAAGCCATATCTGAAATACTTTCTTATTGGAACAAGAAATAAGGCCAGTTTTGAATCTTTTGGACCGCATCTCTAATTAAGGTTTAACTCGATCATTTATTTTTATTTAAGAGCCCAACTGGTTTTTTAATTGAAGCCCAATTTTCTCATAAAGAATTGCATTGGTGTTAGAGTGCATTAGCCCCATGAAAGCGATGAAGTGACCATCCTCATGCTTGACTCAGCTGGGTTAACTTATTTGGGCTACCTTCTGAACCAATTTTTCAAATTGAATGGGCACATTTTTTGGTGTTTTGCATTAAGCCCCATGAAGCCCAGTTCTAATAAATTTTTGCTCAGAATAGACCTAAATTTGAGTTTTTTGGACCGCATCATAATAAGCATTAAGCCCAAGCCTAGGGCTGATCTTTTTTATTATTGAGGATATTTGTGAACTCTGTAAAAAGGCTCTTGACTCTGGGCTCCATGTTTTATGGGAATGTGGTGTAGCGCAAGACGTCTGGGCTGGTAGCTTTATCAGGTTACAGAAATGCATTCGAGGCCTAGAAATGTGATTCAGTTATTTGAGGACTAGCTGAGCAGAATGTCCACAATTGAGTTTGAATTATTTTTAGTTCAAGCATGGTTTATTTGGAACCAGAGGAATACTGTGATACATGGGGGGAAATTAAAGACACCGGGTTGGCTAAATAAAAGATCAAGGGAATATTTGGAAGAATTTCATCCAGCCCAAGATCAGCTAATAATTCCAGTGATGAATACGAGTGTAAATGTAAATGTTTGGCATCCTCCTCCTGCATCAGTTTTCAAGTTGAATTTTGATGCTGCATTTCTTTCCGGACAGATGTGGAGTAGGTGCAATGATTCGTAATGAGAAGGCAGAGGTGATAGCAGCTATGTCGGCTAAAGGCCCACTGGTGGGAGATAGTGAGGAGACTGAAATTTTAGCCAGTAGAAAAGCGTTGGAGTTTGCTATTGATGCAAGTTTTTCAGAACTGGTTAATGAAGGGCTTAACGCCAATGTCATGTAAACCAGTCTCGGTTAGGCCATATTATTGAGGATATTCAAAGTCTTGCTCATAGACTTGGTTGGGTGAATGTTAGCGCTGTGTAAAACGAGGTACTAATTCGGTGGCTCACTCTTTGGCTAGGTATGCTAGGAATATAATTGAGGATATGTTCTGGATGAAGGACTCTCCTACGCCAGCTTGGTAAGCACCATACTATGATTCCTTATCTTTTCAATGAGTGAAAGTTGAGTTCGTTTAAAAAATATATATATAGTTTGAGCATTCATGGACGTTTAAAGCTCAAACTCATCCACTATATTAACGTCAGGTAAATACAAATTACAAAATCAGGTCACTAGGATGCAAGAGAGTAGATACGAATGGGCTCTCCAATAACTGGGCCATCAATCCAAAACTATTCATTTTCTTTTGATGCATATTGTATACGGTTACAAATTTTATGAACAATCTCATAAATATTACACTTGAGGATTCACTATAAAACATTCACACCATGTTAAATATAACTTTGCTACAACTACAATTTATATCATAACTTATTTCACTATATACTGAGACAACAAATTGTAATTGTAGAATATTGCTTTCACATTGACCTAACACTAATACTAAATCATTTTCTCTATCACTCACAACCTATTACTTAAACATGTTTCAGAAAAAAATGTCACAACCCTACCACTTTAACACTAATACCTAGACGTATATTGTTACTAAAATATATGTATAAGCTATTACTATTAGCTAAGGTTTCTTATTCGTATATAAACTAATACTATACTACGTATTGTACATATACCTATAATTGTAATAATATAGGACCCCTTTTTTTTTTTTTAAGAAACAATAATACTTATTAGAACACATAAACACGAAAGTAATATATAGAGTTTTTTAAACAGACTTATAATACATTACATAACCAAAGTACCACTACAAAATGGCCTAACATTTGTAGTAGTAGCTTGGGGTTAAATATAGGACTTGAGGAAGAGAATTAGGCATATTAGTCAAGGTTTCCCGACTTTAATTCCTACAATTACGCATGACTATTCTTGATTTAGGTGTTATGATGGAAAACAGGGTGAGTTGTTTACCATGCATGCATGAGGAAGTGAATTAGATCATGACGACATAAGAGGAACTCTTTTTTTGAATCAGAGGCTAATTTAAATTAAGGCAACCTATACTTTGTTCTTTCTAATAGGTATTCTATGCACCAAATTCTATAAGTATTTAGCCTGAAATAATATATATTTGACTATATATGATACAAACTGACATGACAATATAGTTGGTAGTTAATGTGGCATGAAAACTAATTTTTTATTGTTCTGTTTGACACGTTAGCATTTTCCATCCGATGAATGATAAAAGAAATTAAATTAACACGACACTAAAAACGTTAGGACCAAATTGACACAAATTGAATTTTGGGGATTAAATTGAAATATGATATAAATTAAAAGATAGGGACAAGCTTTGTAATTTACCCTAAAAATAATTAATTAACGTAATTGTCCATTCTTTTGGGTTTTTCTTTTAAGATACAACATGGCCACTCATTTTTAAGAGAGAGAGAGAGAGAGAGAGAGAGAGAGAGAGAGAGAGAAATAATAATAATTGACCATTATTGAATTAATTAGGTACAATACAAATATATAAAACACTTTTTATTTTTTATTTCTTATAGTTACAATAGGAGAGGGGGATTTGAACCTTATATGTCTCTATTGGAAACATCAAGAAGTATCAATTAAGCTAAAAAAACTTTAACATTTTTTTTTAACAAACAAATATTTAGATATTTTCAAGTATTTGACTATTCTTTTAGGTGTATGTCATTTTTTGTCATTTCTCACAGTAATTTTTTTTTTTTTTTTTTCAATTTGGTTTACATCTATGGATAATAATTTCAAAACACTTTATCACCAAAGTTTGCTAAACACCCCAAACACTAAAACTTTTTAGTGTCAAAACTCAACAATTATAATTATAATATCCTATGTCAATACCAAAAGGGAATAAACAAGACCAAACAATGATATAATATCGTTATTGCCACTATACTATGAGGAGTTTAAAAATAGTAATATGATTTGATAATAGTTTACACATGAAACAAAAAATGAATAAGCACATAATTTATTAATCAAAGTGATTAAATGGATAAAAGTGGTAGGATGTCTAATGATGTAGTTGTTTTTTATTCTAAACATCAACTTTTTGAAATAGAAACGTCATTCCAAGGTCCCATTTCTTCATTTCCAACATATTCAAGTTCTTCAAAATTTGGCTGAACAGGCGAAATTTTTTGAACTCCTTCCAACTCCATCATGATTTCTATCATCGTAGGTCGTTTCTTTCCCTTAAAGTGCAAACATCTTTTTGCAAGGTTAACAATTGTCATGACTTCATCTTTATTACCAACCTTACTTACTTGAGTATCAAGTATATCAAAAAGACGATTCTCTTTTAATGAATGAACGAAATATGTAGATAGATTTCGACCTTCTTGTGATCTCGTCGAAGAAACTGGTTTTTCTCCTGTTAAAAGCTCAACAAGGACCACTCCAAAACTATAAACATCACTTTTTTCTGTAAATTGGCTTGTTTGAAAGTATTCTGGATCCAAGTACCCAAAAGTACCATATACTAGTGTGGTTACATGAGTTTGGTCAATGGCTACTGATTTTAAAGTGCCAAAGTCTGCTACTTTTGCTCTATATTTGTCATCAAGGAGTATGTTTGAAGATTTTATGTCTCGATGGTAAATGGGCAATGAAGCGGCCGAGTGTAAGTATGATAGAGCTCCCGCCATTTCAGTGGCAATTCTTAAGCGCATATCCCATGTTAGTAATGGAAAATCTTCATTTTCTTCATGGAGATACTGAAAAAGTGTGCCATTAGAAATGAATTCATAAACTAGCAAAGGAACTTCTGTCTCTAAACAACACCCAAGTAGTTTAACCACATTTCTATGATTGATTTGTGAAAGAATGATAATCTCATTAATGAATTGTTCAAGATTTCCTTCATCCACTGTGTTGCACTTTTTAATTGCCACAATTCGTCCATCAATTAACATTCCTTTATAAACTGTACCTTGTCCACCCTTACCAAGTATTCTGTTTTCATTAAAACGATCTGTTGCATTTTCCAACTCCTTTGAATTGAATAATTTTGCCTTTTGAACATGTTTTCATTTGAAGATAATTGTTGTTGTAATAACAAACCACCATTCCTTTTGAAGAATTTTTTCTTGAGCTTGATTTTGTTTCTTTTCTTTATCACTTTGTATAACCACCAAGTAATAAGGAGTAGAAACAATAGCCCAAAGCTTGTACATATAACTGCATACATCAAGAAAATAAAATAGAAATATCACATCAACAAAATACATTTTTTTTAGGTTAGAAATATCAGGGTTATATAAAAATATGCATGTGTAAAATAGATTTGAACATAATTACAATGAACCAGAAACTTCTTTCCCACTATAGGTTACTAACTTTAGTTTTTTTTTTTTTTTTTTTACTTTATTATGTTCTCACAATATGCACCGCCTAAATAAGCGTTAGCTCCTAATTAATTTCTTAGGAAAAAGAAAATTTACTATTAGGCACTTGAATTTTCAGGTAATAGTTTAATGGTGTATTGTGTTTTTATTAAATGACAGGGACTTGAGTTAGGGATATTTTTTCGCCAACAAAAATGTCTTTTTTATTTAATTTTGCAACATGTCCCTGGGCAGTGGGCAGTTCTGCCTTAAATGAGCTTAAACACCTAACTGAAAATGTCTTACAAAATTATTTTCTAAAAAACAAAATATTTGTATACTCAGTTTGGCTTACCCTCAGTAGTTTTTCAAATGGACATTCAGTTAATTTCTTCTTGAAATAGAATGATGTGGTAGTATGTTTTAATCTCTATCTTTTATTTATTTAGTGAGTGGTATGGCAATTTCTGATTAAGAAAAAAAAATGCCCAGTTAAAAAATTACTTGAGGTAAGAAAGACCCTTGAATACTAGTGCTCATCACTAAAATCAGCCTTCGCTATTTCTTGGGATTAACCAAAGTCCTTCACTCATTTCTCCTTTACTTTTTTCTAATATTTAATATCTAGAAAATGCTAGAGATACAACTTTTGTCATAACTTATGTGGAAAATTGTGAGTAGTGGAGTAAAAGTGGTGGGTCCACAACTCTACAACTCACAATTTGTCACATAAATAAGTTGTGGCAAAAGTTATAGTCCTAAGCAAGTTGTGGCAAAAGTTCTAACTCCTTAGGCCATTACTCATGAACAATGAGGGAAAAAGATGAGGTTGTCCTCTCTTAATAGTGAAGTGTATCACTTTAGAGAGAATATTTATCTTTTGGACAAGACTTAGGTATAGTATTTAGGTGTTATTCCTTAGATTATCTTTTTAAGATTCTGCCATGTGGATTTTTGCATATGGGATGAAAGTGTATTTTTTACTTAAATAGTCATATGACTAAATCTTAAAAATGAAACTTAAGGAACAGTACCTAAGGTACTGTATCTAAGTTTTGTCCTTATTTTTTCTAGATAGATTTTTAATCTTTGTGGAAAAATAATAAAATATAGAAGAGAACTGAGTAATGCAATTCAGCTAATAATAGTCTAAAACTATCAAGTTATACGAGGTATGATCATATCTTTTGGTGATAGATTGCCTAGAGCACAAAAATTGAAAGCTAATTGACTTTTTATGCGCTACATTTAGTAAGCTAAAATGTATGGAATATATATATATATATATATATATATATATATATATATATATATATATATGTTTCCGTGATATAGCTCAGAAAGGTAGGATCAAGTCCTTCCCGGCCTGTCATGATCTATTGAGTTAAGAAAAACCAATAAACTAAGGTTGCGTTTGGCAATATGGAAAATATTCTTAGGTGAAAATATTTTTCAAAAAGGAAAACATTTTTAGGTGTTTGGTTGCGTTCCAAAAAATTCTTTGGAAAATATTTTATGGTGTTTGGTTGTGTTCTTGAATATTCTCTAGAAAACAAATTTTTATCAGGTTTCTCGCATTTTCTCAGGATCCAAACAAATATTATTATAGAAAATCTCAATATATAAACACAAAAAGAAACAAAAATCAAAATCACATGAGAGAGAGAGAGAGAGAGAGATCAGTTCATGGGTACTTGGTAGTCATGGCGATAGTGGTGACAGGGGCATGGTGGGTCGTTTTAAAGGTTACGGCTCAATCTAGGCATGGGTTGCCCATGGTAGTTCGATCTAGGAATGGGTCGTCATTCACACAGTGGTCAAATCGACTTAAGGGTGGGTTGCTCACGATGGTCCGATTGGCTTCGGGGGGGTTGTTCACTGGGTCAACACGATGGTCTGATCCATTTTCCGATGGCTCTTGCTCTCTCCATGCTCCATTGTAAGTGTTCTCCTCTCTCTCTCGGTTCGGGTAGAAGAGGAAAATGGTTAAATGGTTTGAAGGTAAATTAGAAGTGTAATTTATTTTATAGCCAATGGAAATGATTTTCCATTTGATTGAGTTTTCAGGCCAAACCAAATACTCATCATAGTGTAAAATATTTTCCGTGCTCTTTTTACACTTGGAAAAAACACAGCCTAAAAGTAAAAATTTATTTTCCAAGTAAAAAGGAGAGGTAAGATGGAATGCATTTTCCCTAGGTTGAAACACAAAATACTTCTAAGAGAATTAAATGATAATTAGAATTATAAACATTATATTTGTTAGAATTATGTTGTTAAATAATTAAATTTATGATTTTTTAATAGTTTAGGTTTTTGGAACAGTTATTAATCTATCATTATATCAAAACAGAAAGTATTAAATAATTAAATTTACAATTTTCAAATATTTTTGCACAATTGATAGCGGTAGATGTAACGGACCATGTGCTACAGCACGTCTCAGCACCTCTTGGTCACATTACCATGATCTTATTATTTTTTACTTTTATTCATTTTCCAAATTTAATGAGCATATGGACATACCTATAATGGCTATCTTGAGTATCTTCCATCGAGTCTTTCCCCTGTTGCAATTGTAACTGCCATCTGTATTCTCACAATCTGACTTGTTGGGACATATATTGTCTTTCTCGCATTCATTTATATCTGACAGGAATAGGATAACATGCAAATTAATTTATACATTCATTAATTTTTGTGTGCATTTGGTGCTTACAAGTTACAACATACATATCTTCGCATTCGTCTATATGATATCTAATGGAATTTTGACAGAAAAATTAATAAATTCATTAAAATTTTGGGCACTTTGGGGCTCACTCATATAGGCAAAAGAGGTTTCAAAGGTTCTAAGCGCCAGAAGTTCTTCAAGATTAATTTGGGTTAAATCCAAGGAGATTAATAAATCTCAAACGGCCTTATTAGTACCATTGTCTTGGTTCTTAAGCATCCGTGCTTAGGGTCAGAACCACTCACCCGTCCGGGGAGGGGGAGGGGGAGAGGGAGGGGGGGGGTGAAAATCCTTTTATAGTATGTAAAAATATTGAGCATTTTGAAGATTTAGCTTATAAAAATTGGAGTTGGCCCTCCAAATATTTGAGTTAGTGTAATGGCGCCTTTTAAAAAAAAAAAATGTTTGTATGCTATAAGTTAAGAGGTGTAACAAATTGGACCATATAATTTCATAACTAATAAATTAAGCGTCGGAATTTTAAAAAGAAAGAAAGTATACCCTATAGTTTCAAAAGTAACAAATTAAATCCTAAAATTTCAAAAAGTAACACTTAATTTGTTACTTTTTGGAACCTTCAAGATTATCATGACTAAAATGTTATTATCACAACTTGACCATCCAAACAAAAATTTATGGTTTTGCTAGTGTCCTTATTCCAACAAGGGGAAAACATAAGCAAACAATAAACAATAAACTAAAAATGCCCTTAGAAAAAATTTTTATGGGAAAATGAAATAAAGCATTATATTTTGACAGCTCAATCTCATAAAAGTGATGTTAAAACTTTCCTAAAATGGATTGTTAAAAGCTAATAGTCAATCAAAAATAGTAAAAACTAAAAGGTGGTCGGAGCCAATCATAAGTGAATGGCGATCAACTCAAAATTACTTTAGTTTTCAAGCTTGGTGGCAAAATGCAAGTGTTACTTATGCAAGGGCCTAAAAGGCGGAGATACCAAGAGGTTTAAATAAAGAACTAAAAAAGGGGGCAAATTACAACAACTACCCTTGAGATGTGGTAGGTTTGTATAAATGGGACAGTTAATATGGGTTGTGAGCTGTGTGTTGATTTAGAAGTTTTTAACTTTCTCAAAAAAAAAAAAAAAAAAAAAAAAAACACTGAATTTTTGTGGATCAAATAATTTGGTTTTGTTTGGTTGGTGAGAAGTTACAGAAAATTTTGGCTAAATTTTTACTTTTGATATTTTTTGGGTGAATTCATTTTATGAATAGTTTAAAAAAAAAAACAATTTGGAATTTTTAATTCAAGAAACGATGTTAATGGAAAAATGTGGATGGAGAAATGAAGGAATGCTTAAATTAAATAAAAGTGAAATTTAGAGGACTTAATTGAAAAAAAAAATAAAGTTAGAGGATTGAAATGAATTTTGGTTAAATTTAGATTTAGCTTTTTTGATTATATAGGAAAATTATTACATATAATTGGAAATTTGCATTTTAGCCAAGTATATATACCAGATTATTACCTATAATGGGAAATGTAAAGTTTATGAAATTTTTTAACATTAGAAGTAAATTATAAATGTTTAAAGATCTAATTAACATATTTGATATTTTAAGATTGTGTTGCTAGTAATTAGTGGTGGAAAGTTGAGCTATGATGTATTGAGTGTCAAAGATTAGGATTGTTCATTCAATTTGTTGAATATTGCCTCATATTCCTAATTAGATTTAATTTGGGTTTTCTTGATAAAGAAGTAGTTGGTATTTCTTGTCCATTAAAGAATAAGATTGAAGCCTTATAAATATATGTTTTTGCAAAGGGTTTGATGGCCTTTTCCTAAGGTTCCTTCCATGTGGGGAGAGGAGAAAGTCTCCTAGAAAAACATGAGTGGGTTTCTTTGGAGAATAGTTTGGTAGATTTTTTTTTTTATTGTAAAAGTTTGGTAGATTTTGGGCTTGAAAGATTACTCTCTGTTACGTATTGAGAGTTTGTTTGTTATGTGAGTGTGAGAGAATTATTGGTTGTATTGGGGATTTCAGATTGTGAGTTTGAGTTTGTAAGAGGTTTTGTTTGTGTATTTGTGAGTGTTAATTAATGCCATTGTAATGAATATGGTTGATATTAGATATTGTTGGTTGGTGTTGCCTATGGATGTAGGCATGCAGTTGGCTAAACCACATTAATATTCCTATATTGTGCGGATGTTTTATTTTCTTGTTCATGTGCATGTGTTTCTGCTAGCCTCAATTTATAATAGTTAACGTTAAAGCTTCTTTTAATGCACAACAATTGTGTCTCATTGTCAGACTATATTACATATTCAAGTTTAGTTTATTTTCTTGTTAAACAAACTCAAGCTTGTTCTTGAACAATTGAATTGGTTCATTTTTTTTTTCATATATAGTTAACTTCGCAACTAAAATTTTTCACCT
The DNA here is from genome assembly GCA_032878915.1 of Castanopsis chinensis. Classification (NCBI taxonomy): domain Eukaryota; kingdom Viridiplantae; phylum Streptophyta; class Magnoliopsida; order Fagales; family Fagaceae; genus Castanopsis; species Castanopsis chinensis. The sequence goes on from JAVQMG010000082.1 coordinate 1,341,112, forward strand.
TGTAATAAATTTGTTTCTCATAAAAAAAAAAAAAAAAAAACCGTGTAATAAATTTATGCTAGTAATTAATAACTAAAAAGGGTTGAAATTTCAATTTATTACAGAGAATGGTTTTTGTTTATAAACTTATAAAAATAGATTTATCAAAATTGTATTGTTAAAAAATTATATAATTTTATTACGATATGTGATATTTATATTTTATCAATAAATTAGTAATACTTTGAAATTTTATGAATTTATGTATACATATAAAAAAATAATATTATATTACTTAAATCAAGTTGAATATTTCATAAGCTTGTTCACATATATATTATTATGTTTGAGATTGACTCATTTAATAGTTGAATCTAAAATTGAGTTTGAACTTTGAATCGTTTGCTAAATAAACATACATAAAAAAAGATTTTTCTTAAGTCAAGCTTGAGTTGTCGATGAAAAATTTGATTTATTTACAACTTTACTAAACATATCATTACAAATGGATTACAAATGGGCACTAAATTTTATTCTAAAGATATAGGTGACAAAAACTGATTAAATTCGATTATTTTTGTGGGAGTATAGTAAGGCATATGCTTAAAGTATTGTTGTGAAAGAGAAAAACACATACCAATTATAGAAAATTGTACTTCTATTGTTTTTTTTTTTTTTTTTTTTTTTTTTTTTTTTTTTTTTTTTTTTTTTTTTTTTTTTTAAGAAGGGCATTTTAAAGGTTTATATAGCTAGCGAGGATACTTTGAAACATTAAGATACTGTCGTCATACCGTAATAAATGTAATTATAAAATATGCTACCGATTTAATATATATACATCTAGTACACTAAAAAAATAAAGACAGAGTACTGTCGAATTGATAATTGATTTTAGGACAAATCTAATATGTGATGGTATGTTATTTCAAATCAGATATATATAATTCTTGAATAAAATTTAAAATAACGAGGTATTCTGTATTCTTAATTTTTTATTTTTTTAAAAAGGAAATTTTCATCCTGAAAGGGATATTCTCTATTTCAATGATGGATCATAGCTAGGCCCTATCTTTTGGCGTCCAGTCTAGTTGTTTATCTTTTGTTCCCCTTGATGTAACCTAATCTAATTTCATTTAATATATATAATTACTCTTTGTGAAAAATTCCAACAAAATACCAAGCATTAATTCTCAGAAACATAATTTTTTTTTTTTTTTTTTTGAGAAGGCTCAAAAACATAATTAGTAATGTATAAGATGGAATATGTATAGTTTCAAATACATACATGTTTCATTTGACTCAATATTTAGTTTTTTTTTTTTTTTTTTCTTGTTGTAAAAATATGGCATAAAAAAAGAAATGAAAAAAAAATCATAAATAGACATACATACAAATATATTACAAATTTTGTTGAAAAATTCAAAACTAGGTTATATATGATATAATTATATTTTAATTTAGTCGCATACTTGTATTATCTTAATATTGTATGGGAAATTTGAAAATCTAACTATTAGATTGCATGTTTTTTATATTCTTAACACGCATATTACATTTTTTTCAAATTGGATATTATTTACTACTATTCGATTAATAAACTCATTTTTTATTCATAATTTTAGATTAAAAAAATTTGAAATTTAAACATTTGATTGATGATATATTTATTGTTCTTTGATCTTCTTGAAATTTTGCAAGTATATATTAAATAATAAGAACATGCAATCCAACAATTAAGTATTTAAAATTCATATCCAATAAAAAAAAATATAAAAGGAGTTTGAAGAGAATCTTTTTCCTTATTATCTCATGTTATTATAATTTTAAATGATTTTAAATCCATTATATAGATTACATATGACAATAAGATCTAATAATTCAAATTATAGAAAAACATTACTAGATGAAAAAATTTCAAGATTATAATAAAACGTGAAAACGCTAATGTTTAATATAAATAATAAAACACTCTCCAAAAAAAAATATAAATAATAAAACATGAAATTAAAATATTAATTATGATAAACTAATAGTAACATATAATTAAACGTCTTAAGTCTTAACAAAATAAGTAATTATGCTTTGAAAAAGAGTATTTAAATTTAGTTGAGTTAAATTATTTTGTATAATTATAATACATGAGATGTTTAATACATATTTAATATGTTTAGCGTATTTTTTAGAATTTTTTATGGTAAATGAGATTTTTATTAATAAATACGTACATATGTGCAATATATAGTAAAGTAAGCACAGTGGAAAAAGTCAAAAAAAAAAAAAAAAATTCAGGGGCCCAACCTAAATATAATAAAATTCAAAAATTAAAAAGAGATTAAAAATACTTTATTGTACAACTTAACTTTAACTCATTGCGTGCAACCTTTCAAGGTATCATTTATTACAAATTTGTTAGAACAATAACAAAATTTATAACTTTTATCATAATATGACAAAGTGTGAATAACAGAATAAAAATAGTAGGTCCACAATTTTACCACTCACAATTGCTACATGAATAATTAATTGAGAGTTTTGTTATAATAATAATAATAATTCAATAATAATAATAATAATATATTATTATTGAATTATTATTATTTTTTTTGAATTATTATTATTATTATTATTTTTTGATCTACTAATATCAAGAGTGATCAGGCATGTGATTTAAAAACAACGGGAAAATTAAAGCTGTTGGTAATTGAAGTTTACCTTGACATCCCGTGTTAAGATAAGGATTTCCTTCGTTTCCATAACGGCAATAATATTGCCTGCCGCCGTAAATTAAGTGCCAATCTACTTTCCGTCTATCTGCCTCGGTTGAATTTATGGTAGTGAAGTTAGACACTGTCCAATCCAGCACCGCGGGAACGTCTTCCAAAAGCGGCATTTCGTAAGAGGGATTTGTTATGTTTGAGTCAAACCACTCCTCTTCTGCTAGGAATGCATATTTGCATTTTTCGATGCCATTATTTTTCTCATTTTTACTTTTGAAAGCTACATTAAATACTTGACTCCCATAAGGGACTGAGGTGGTCTGGCAGCAGTTGAAGCCCGAACATTTATTAGCTTCCCTTTCTATCATGGTTCTATTGTCGCAATCAGAATTGCAACCAACCAGCACCGAAGGATCACCACCGGTCATAACGGCCATATTATTGCAACCAACCGAAATAAATTTATTCCGAAAGGATAAGAAAAAAGGACTCCCCGTCATAATCACACCACCATTTCTCGGACCCATACTAGTGCAATTCGAAGAAATAATCGGCATCTTGACTCGAACGAAGCTTGGCGCAAAAGAAGAGAGTGAGTCATTCTGTGTAATATAGATTTCCAGCACTTCCATGTGTATTCTGTGAAGGAAGGCTCTAGCCGAGCTGCCCTTTCCAGTGCAATTAATTTTGAACCAGTCATTCAAGTAACAATCGACTGTCATTCCAAACGGGTATGGAATACTAACAGTTCCACAGAACTCTGTACAATTGGGTTTCACCATAGGTGCTGCTGCTGCTTCTGCTAATCCATATGTCAGAAGAAGTAAGAAAGTAATGCGCATTACAAATTGCACACCCATTTAATTTCTGTATCTTTTGTAGTGCTACAAAGCAAACCATACATACCCAGCCTTTGTATATACCAATATGAGATATGCTACGTCCACAACATTTTTACAACATTTTCACAACAAATCACAGGTGGTTAGTTGTTATTGGTTTAAATTTGAACCTAACATGAAGATTACTTTTTTGCCCCAATAATAACAACCAGTAACCACCTGCCATATAGGATTTGTTGTAAAAATATTGTGAAAATGTTGTGGATATATCATTTCTCATACCAATATATATAGCCTCACAAGAAAAGTATAGCTAGACTATATATTTTTCCGCACCTTCCGCGAAATTTTGTTCCTTCGTTTACTTGACTTTATAACTGGATAGAATCACTGCCGTAATAATTAATTTATTTTTCCGCACCTTCCGCGAAATTTTGTTCCTTCGTTTACTTGGACTTTATAAGCGAACAGAAACAATGCTGTAATAATATTCCATCATGCAAGTCTAAATTGCTGTCCGTGCAATAGACAACAAGGAGAGTTCTTTCTTTCAGACCCTACCTGCGGGAAACAAAAAAATGACAAATATGTTGTACATATTGGCAAAAAGTGTACAATATTTATCACTTTTTGCAAATAAACGCAACATTTGTCACTTTTTGTGTCTTTTACATTATAAGTAAAGCGTAAATATATAAAAATTCAAAACAACTAAGATGAAAAGTGCCTTAATTGTACTATCTACTTGTGTTAGTCATTATCTATCGATGAAAGATCCTACTAAAAATCAGAATTATAGCTAGGGACGGAACTAGAATTCAAACTTAGGGGAAGTCGAAGTTCTTTGTTCAAAGATTTGTAAAAAATTGAAATATTAATAATAGTGGTTGACAACAATGCATTATTAGCATTAATTTTTTAATTATTTGTATTTTTAATTTTGAAAAAAAAATCACAAATGACAATTTATAATCAAGAGTTTTGTAAACTGTGATTTACAATTATGTTTTTTGTTAGCTTTAATTCCGTGTTAAATTTGATTGTAATTATATTCAATCATTTCCTTGTATTTTTGTGGGATTTAATGTAAGGATTGTGTGCAAGAGTCCGGTAAAGATTGTGTGAAAATGAGGATTTCATAACTAGCTCTTGAGTGCTAACTCGTGAAACGGGCCATCCGAGAAGCACATATTGAAATTTGAAGAGTCTTTGACAGGCTAGATTTCACAAGTCATTCGCGACTCAAGCCAAGTCGCGAGTGAAATATTCAAACATTGTAACGTACCATTCATGAAAATCTAAATCATGTAGTTCAAATATCAAAATCATGTAGATCAATATTCAAATATTGTGATTTCATTTCTTTATTAATGAAAATGATGGGATGTTACTTTGATCAAAAAAGAAGAAAATAGCAATTAGAGGAAAGCTGATCAAGAAGTAAAAAGTGAATGTATAAAAGCAAGTCAACGGAATTGTATCATACCATGAGCAATAAGGCTTGTAAGTCTTAACCCAACATAGCAGTAACTCAATAACAAAGAAAAAGTCATTTGCTGGGAAACTTGGGAGGCTAGCTAGCCACAAAATATTTGGTCGCAATTTGCTATTCGCAATCAAATGACATAGAGTTATGACTGAGCAGGAGGCTCATGTGTGATAAAAACACCATTTTTCTACAAAATATTAAAAGCAGTTTATTAGGGACGAAACCAAAATTCAAACTTAGGGGGGTCAAAGTTCTTTGTTCAAAAATTTTAAAAAATTGAAATATCAATGCTAGAGGTTGATAATAATGCATTATTAGCATTAATTTTTTAATTAATTGTTTTTTTATTTTTTAAAAAAATCACAAATGACAATTTATAATCAAGAGTTTTGTAAATCAGTTGGCACGTTCTAATACTTTCAAGGTCTGACCAAGATTAGTTCAATTCTTTATTCTATTGATATTATAAATTTTTTTAAAAAAATTATGTACTCTTTTCACATAATTCTATAACTAATTACTTCATTATGCTATATATATAGTTAAAAGATTCTTAAAAAAAATACAAAAAACTATAGTTAAAAGTTCAAATCTATATCAAGCATTATATAAAATAAAACAACCAAAATAATGGTTAATAATATCATGCATTAATTTTCAGCGTAAAAAAGGATAAGACAATTATTGGTGTCTTGGTAAGGTTGAGAATTTTTCCTTTGAAAAATTGCAAGTTTGAAAAAATAGTAAAGAAAAAAAATATTAAAAGAGATCTATTAAACAATCACATGAAAATGGATGGTAACTTTGATTCTTTAACTAAGTAAATAATAAAGTTTTTCCCGTCATTACATCAATTTAGTTAAGTCACAAAATTTATTACCAATAGACTAATCTCACACATGCTTTGGTGGCAGTTTATGTAAGACACAAAACAATAGATTGTTATTGTTTCGCACGTGTATTACCATTTATGCATGCATGCCAAGTGTGTCCCAAAGTTAATAAAAAATTTTAAAAAAATTCTACTATTAAAAAAAATAGATAATTTTTTTTTTACTGATGAGTTAAAGACACCAACTGATCCAAGTTGTTGGTGATTAACTAGTGTATGGATGGAGTGATCAACAATATAAGAGTTGTCTCTATGTCAATGAGGTGGAGTCATTTGAGAGAGGCATGGAGCTCTCAAATGGGACGGAGAAATTAGGTAAAAATTATTGGGTTATTGTGATTTGTTTTGTTAGAATTTGTAATTCATTTGTTGTTATTATTTTTGCTTAGACCATATTTATGATTTGTCCAAAGATTTTTCTTATTATCCAGATATGTGTTTCTTAAAAAATATATATATTTTTCTTGTAATCTATTTTTGAGATTTATGGGTCATCTTGTCAATTTTTTTGTGGGAGGGGGGCCAAGTATATAAATTTTTGAGCTTAAAATAAATTTTTTGTGTAAATATATATACTATAAGTTTTTTTTTCCAAGGCTGGGGGGGCCATGGCCCCCCTCAGCTAGTTCCGTCCTTATTTATAGTTGTGTTTTTGCTGCGGTGTTTTAAAAAAAAAAATGCAGCCATAGTCAATCTAAAGCCATGTTTTTAACAAACACCGTAGTAGGTGAGTTCCTTCCAATCATTTTCCAAAAGTTTGAAGAATAAAAAGTAGGAAAAGTCATAACTAAAGATTAAAGAACAGTTGGAATCGATTTGATTCTAGAAGACATCTTAATTGATTTGTGCGTTTATAACGATATTTCAACTTTTTAGTTTGAATATAGTACGTGGTTTCTAAATTACCTTCATATGAGTGGACATTGTAAACGATAAATTACCTTCTGCTAGTACTACTGTTTTTGTTCCACCTGCTAATAACATTAAAACTGAGGTTAAAAATATTAAAACTGATTTAGTTGGTAAGAACATAGACATGGGCAAGTCCATCCTAGGAGCACCCCCTAAAATTGAGAAAAGGGAAACTAGAAACCCTAGCACTAAGAAGGCTATCTCTCAAAAGCCCAAACAGAAGAAGCCGCATCTCTGTTATCATTGTGGTGTTGCCGGTCATACTCGACCAAATTGCTACAAGTGGCTAGCCACTCAACAGAGCAATGGCATGATAGCATCTGGGAGCCAGAATCAGCTTCAGACTTCTCTCGCTCCTCTTAGAGACATTCTTAAAGCCCTCATGTTCCTTTTGAACTTGAACGGTTCATATTCTTCTCCCTCTTCACCGGTTCAAGGGTCGACTAAAAGGAAAGGTTCTTCCAAAGTGTGGAAGGCAAAGGGATATAAGTGATAGCAATCACTTCTTCTTCTCTCTCCCTGTTTTATTGTTTGCATTACTTGTGTGTTTGCTTTACTGTTTTGGGTCAGTCTAGTTTTATGCATTGTTTTGCTTTCTTTGGATTGTTTTTGTTGTGTGTTTTCAGTTTTGTGTTTTATTTTTGCTTTTTTGATAAAAATTGAAAAAAAATTGAAAAAATACAAAAACAGTGTGTGTTTGTATACATTGGTTCATGTGAACTTTTGAAATGGCCATTAAAACAGAGTTTTCTAAACTTTGTATCACCTGTACCTTAGATGAGCATTTTTCTGCACAACTAAGCAAGTGAGCTTTGTAGCTCTTTATTTGTGATGAGTAAGGTTAAGTGATCTCTTCTTCTCAATACTCGTATCACTTTTTTTGACGGGTTGAACTAGAAAATCCTAAGAGAAAGGCATAAATAACCATCTCACCACTATTACTCGCCAATCATAATATGACATCTGTATGCTTCGGCATAGCAAAAGTGCAATGTCAAAAACTTAACATAATTGGGTATTTCTTTTCTTTCTCTTGTATGCCCATGCATGATATACTTAATAAAAGAAAATATGCAAAGAAATAAAAAGCAAGAAGATTAAAAATGCTTTAAAATATGGTTGCAAGCATGTTTTCTAGGAGATGTGGGAGTTATAGGATGTACCTCGAAGGTGATAGTCCCCATCAAGCAGTTATGATTGTGTGTGAGTTAAAGTGATTTTTCTCATATCTCAAATCGTCATAACATTAAGACACTTATGCAATCTTGTGATGTTCTCACACACAACACGCAATACTCTTTGCTATTTTTGATACATGTGCAAGTACAATGTGATTTGGCCATCACAAGGTTTACATGCGTTAATGTACGCTTACTAAACTGTCGTAACTTATTTTTGAGATATAAAATTGGTTAGACTTGTTTAGCGTGTGTGTGTGTGTGTTTTGGGATACATGTGCTTTAAAATTCTTGTTGAGAGATGATTTTGAGAGCTTAATGTGTTGCTTGGATCTTTGATTGAGTTGCATGCATGATTGCATTCATGTCTGTGTTTTTCCTCTTTTGAAAAACTGTTTTTAAAGGCATCTCGACACCTCCTCGACACCTCTCGACACCTAGCTGTCTATCGAGCTTCTTAGACTTTTTCTAATCGCAGTCTCGACACATCCTCGACACCTAGTGGATCGATCGAGAAACTTTCTGTCTGCTCGATAGCTTCTCGACAGCTTCTGGATCGATCGAGGTTCCTTTGTGTTTGATCTTTCTTTCTCGACACATGACCTCGATAGCTGCATCTGTCGAAGTGCATTTTCTCGACACCTATCTCGATAGCTGTCTCGATACCTCCGGATACCTCAGCTGTCGAGAATTACTGAAGGTCTATAAAACAGTTCCTCGTGATTTTTTTAGTCATTTCGCTCGACCTCTCTCACTCGATAGCACGAGTTCTATCTCCCAAAACCTCTCTCACTCTTTCCAAACCTCTTCCAAAGGCTTTTTCAAGTGTTCTTCTTGATCTTCATCACTTGGTAAGCATCTTATCTCTCATTTTCATGCATTTCATGGTTTTAAAACCCTAGGTTTTGTGTTTTTGAAAATTTTTGGGATTTTTCAAAATTATTGAGGTTTTCATGAAATTTTTGGGTTGGTTTTATAGATTTGATCTTTAAAACTACATTCATTGCATCACATTAGCATTCTAATTGTATCTTCATGCATTTAGGTGTGTGCAAATCTGTTGTGTGCTGTTAGGTTTGGATTGGGCTGAGCCCATGATGTTTTTATTGTTGCATGTCACATGTTCATGCATTTTCCCATGCATACGTTCTTTCTTTTCAATATTTTCCTACAATATTGAATTGCTTGGGACTTTTCTGTTTGTCTCTTCTTCTTCCCCTTCTCTATGTTTGCGTTAGTAGTGTCTATGGCACCTAAACGTAAGTCCATTCCTTCCCAGAACCCTCTGCGTTCTAAGGATTCTTCTTCTTCCGATTCTACTCCACTTTCTATCCGGTTTCGTGATGAGAAAGCCCATAAGGACTTCTCGGAGAACTTTTCTAAACGAGGTGTTCATTCGGAACGCCACGTTGTCCTGACAGACTTTGCCGACACCGACCTTCCCGATGTCATACACAGTCGGGCTTGGGAGTCATTGTGTGATGTCCCAGTCACATGTCCACTCGTGTTGATACAGGAGTTCTACTCCAACATCCACGGGATCGATTCTTCAGTACCTTTTTTCTACTCTAGCGTTCGAGGTACGCGCTTTGCTGTCACCCCAAAGTTAGTCTCTGAGGTTCTTCATGTCTCTAGGGTGGATCATCCTGATTACCCTAGCTGTGAACGTCTATGGATTGTGTCCAAAGACGAGATGATCTCCGCGTTCTGTGAGCATCCTTCCTCTTGGGGAGATCATCAGTACACACCATGTCGACCTTTTGCTAAAGGTCCTCGTTTCCTTAACATGGTGATGACTTTTGTTTTGCACCCACTTTCTCACTATAACTCTATCACAGAGCCTCGCGCTCGCTTTTTGTTGTCCCTCCTAGAGGATCTCTCTATAGACTTTCCTTCACACTTTATCTTCTCTATCATAGATGTCTATAGAGATACGGCCACCCGTGATAAGCTCATTTTCCCTTCTGCTATCACGAGGATTCTTCGTCGTTTTTCCATCCCATTCCCTTCGTCCGATCCTTACCATGTCATGTCTTCCATAGACGCTGCTACCGTAAAACGTAGCGAGGCACAGTTTAGATCGAGACAGTTAGATGGTGCTACTCCTTCCTCCCGTCCGACTACCTCCAGGTCAGCTCGAGCGACATCTGCTTCTTCTTCGAGCGACGTCACTTTAGGAGACATCATGGCGTAACTTCAGCGCATGGATGCTCGCCTTGATACTCTCTCCACAGAGTTGTATCAGGTGAACGTTCGTGTTGGTCGTATCGCCAGGCGACAGGCGACCATGGGCGGCTTTGCTCTAGAGGCTTCTCCTCCGCCACCTCATGTTTCGACTGAGACTGAGGCTGATGATGACGATGATGACGATGATGCTTCTGAGGATGATGATGATGGAGATGTGAGCTCTTCTGATGAGATGTCTACATGACACTCTACCCTTTGTCACTCGTGACAAAAAGGGGAAGTAGTTTTGGTATGAGAGTAGTCATGCTTAAGGGGAGTGCTAGCATAAGACATTTTTGATAAAGGGAGTGTGGATTGAAGGATGTAGTGAGGAGATCATATGTATTCTTTTTCTTTTCTATCTTTTTAGAGATACATTGATCATGTATTGACATACATTGTACTTATTTCTTGATATATATGATGATGTATGTTTTTCTTTCACCTACCTTTTCATGTGTTGTTTCTTTTCTGTCTCTATACACATGTTTCTTTACTTGTACGTAATCTATTATTTCTGCTTCACACAAAGATGCCTTAATGTGTTTTGTTTATTAGTGTTTCAGAAATACAGGTTGTCAAAGTCTACTTGCCATAAACTCTCTTCTTGCAAAGTTTTTCAAGAGTTTGTGTTAGGATAAATTTTGTTGTATGTAACAAGTGAATATGAGTTGAGTGATTTATGACTTCTCTCATATCTTCATTTGTTTGTTGTGGTTTTGTCACGGATTGCCAAAGGGGGAGATTGTTAGGACATATGTAGTTCAAGTTGTTAACATATGTCACTATTTTATGTAATTGGCTTATCCTTAGACAAAACGCACTTTACTTGTATTTGGGTAGATTTAGGATGTGTTTAACACTTCAAGAAACAGTGTTTCAAGACTACGTGTTGAAGTTATCAAAGTCTGTCTAAGAAACAAGCAAGGAAGTGCAAGTTACTAAAGCTCGACACCTATCTCGACACATGCATCTATCGAGCTTTAAGAAGCTGTTTTGCCCTGAGCCTCGACAGCTTCTCGACAGATCCTCGACACCTATATCTGTCAAGAATTAAAGAAAACAGATTTTCAGTTCTGTTTCAAGTCCATTCTGTGAATGTGTCTTTGGGACTTCTTTTCTCCTAACCCTAGACATATAAAAGGATTGTTTTAAGGGCCGTCAAGTAGATGCAAGTTGCACAAGCATTGAGAACTTCTTGTTCATGCAATTTGTGATCTGAAAGACAAAGTTCGTACCCTAGTTCATCTCTGATGATTTGAAGAACTTTGCAGCCAACATCTCTCTCTCTAGTTGGTGTTTGAAGTCGCGTACTGGGATCCGCGCATCTGGTTAGTCACGTACTTGGGAGCCGTGCATTGAAATGAGAAACTGTCACTACAGAGCAAGTCCAATTGCGTATTGGGGTAAGGGTTCAACTGTAGGTTGGTAAGGTACTTGGGATTCCTTGCTTGTAATCGCTTGCTGTGATAATAGTGGAGTTTCGGGAGTGGTGATCTTAAATCACCTGGTGGGGTTTTTGCCGTCAGGTTTTCCCCATTCGTAAACAAATCACCGTGTCATTTATTTTCCGCTGCATAACTTAGTTTTGGTGATTTGTTTGTGCTGCCACGTGATATTGCATATTAACTTGATTAATTAATAACTAGGGTAATTAATCAATCTAATTTATCACAAGGGGTCAACGCGTTTGTGGCCTGTCATTGCCTAAAAGTGAAATTCCCGACTGATGATGGGGTCGGCGAAGTAAGAGAAGATCAAGTTTTAGCCCGAGAGTGCTACCAGGTTGTTTTAGCTGCAGGGAAAACCGTACATGGACGATAGAAGAAAAAGAAGAAGAAAAGGTAGAAGCCCTGGAAATAGTAGAGTTAGCTGAAGGGGAGACAACCAAAAGGACGAGGATAGGAAAGAAGCTAAGTCTTGAGATGAAAGCTAAGCTCGTCCACTTACTGAAAGAAAACTTAGACGTATTCGCTTGGAGTCATGAGGACATGCTTGGTATATCCCCGGAAGTTATTCAGCACGAGTTAAGAGTGAACCCCGAAATGAAGCCCGTCCAGCAGAGACGCAGAACCTTTGCCCCAAAACGAGACCAGGCAGTGGCAGACGAGGTTAATAAGCTCTTGGCAGCAGGTTTTATTCGAGAAGTATACTATCCAGATTGGCTCGCGAACGTCTTTCTAGTGGAGAAGGCAAATGGAATGTGGAGGATGTACGTGGACTTCACGGATTTGAACAAGGCATGCTTGAAGGATAGTTTCCCTTTACCAAGGATAGACCAACTGGTGGACTCAACTGCTGGAAACAAATTGCTGACGTTCATGGATGCCTTCTCAGGATACAACCAAATAAAAATGGCTGAAGAAGATCAGAAGAAAACTGCATTCGTCACAAGCCAAGGACTCTACTGCTATAAAGTGATGCCTTTCAACTTGAAGAATGCAGGAGCCACTTATCAAAGGTTAGTGAACAAGATGTTCAGGAAACAGATTGGCAGGAAACAGATTGGCAGGAACATGGAGGTGTACGTGGATGACATGCTTGTCAAGAGTAAGGAAGAGCTCTCCCATCTGGAAGATTTGAAGGAGACATTTGCGACCCTCAGGCAGTACTAGATGAAGCTGAATCCAAGCAAGTGTGTCTTTGGTGTAGCTTCAGAGAAATTCTTGGGATTCATGGTATCCTAGAGAGGAATAGAAGCAAATTCGGAGAAGGTGTAAGCCATAATCAATATGGAGTCATCTAGAACTGTCAAAGAAGTCCAGAAGCTAACAGGAAGAACTGCGGCACTGAACAGGTTCGTCTCTAGAGTGACGAATAAAGCCAACCCTTTTTCAAAACCTTGAAGCAGGCTTTCGAATGGACGGACAAATGTGAAGCAGCATTCCAGGAACTTAAGCGTTACTTAAGCAATCCACTCCTCTTAAGCCCAGCTAAAGAGGGGGAGAGTCTACAACTGTATTTGGCGGTGTCAGTCACGACCGTAAGTGCTGCCCTGGTTCATGAAGAAGGTAAGAAATAGCTCCCAGTTTATTACGTCAGTTAAGCGTTCCAAGGAGCTGAATTCAAATACCCGAGGATCGAAAAGGTCGTGTTCGCATTAATAATGGCCTCGCGCAAACTAAGACAATACTTTCAGGCGAATCCCATCTGGTCATGACCGACCAGCCTATCAAAAAGTCCATGAGCAAACTTGAAGCAACCAGGAGAATGATCCAGTGGGCAATTGAACTCAGCCAATTTGACATCGAGTACCGTCCCAGGACAGTCGTTAAGGCACAGATCTTGGCAGACTTCATTGCCGAATTTACTTCAGCAAACAAAGATGATCCCACTAACGACAAGGACCTGTGGACGATATAGACCGACGGTTTGTCAGCCCAAAAAAGGGGCGGAGTAGGAGTAGTCATAATCACCCCTGACGAAGAAATGCTGAAATACGGAGTTCAGTTGCAATTCTCAGCAACCAACAATGAGGCTAAGTACGAGGGGATACTGACGGGGCTAAGACTTGGAAAGATTCATGGAGTGAAGAACCTACTGGTGCAAAGTGACTCGAAACTAGTGACCGAGCAGATAAGGGGAGAGTACGAGGCAAAAGAAGAAAGAATGCAAAAATACCTCAAGCTGACAAAGCGTCTGACTCAAGAGTTCAACGAAGTAAAATTTGATCCGATCCCTCGAGGCCAAAACACGATAGCGGACGAGGTCTCAAAGATAGCATCGTTAGAAGAAGGGTCGTCAAATAATGGATTGGCAATAGAGATCCAGAAAACCCCAGCATTGAAGAAGTCCCAACATTCCTGATCTAAGGTGCAAACAGCTGGATTACTCCTATTATGTCTTTTTTACAAGATAGGCACCTCCCTCAAGACGCCGAGGAGGCCAAAAAGGTAAGGAAAATAGCAGCCAGATTTACGATCCTAAATGACACCCTATACAAGAGAGGCTTCTCTATGCCCTACTTAAAGTGTGTCGATGAAGAAGAAGCCAGATACATCCTGAGGAAAGTCCATGAAGGAATTTGCGGGGACCACGCCGGTCCCAGATCTCTGGTAAGCAAGATCATTCGAACAGGTTATTTTTGGCCTACTACGCAGGTTGACGCCGTTGAACTCATCAAGAAATGTGACAAGTGCCAGAGGTTCGAGAACATCCAACAACTTTCAACAGAACAACTGACGACAACATCATCCTCGTGGCCATTCGCGCAATGGGGAATTGACATCGTCGGCCCATTACCCCCAAATAAAGGTCAGGTAAAATTCTTGCTGGTTGCAATTGATTATTTCACGAAGTGGGTTGAAGCAGAGGCAACAACAACAATCACCGAAGCACGAGTCCGAAACTTCGTCTGGAAGAATATAGTTTGCAGGTTTGGGATTTCAAGGACGATCGTATAAGATAATGGTCGGCAGTTCAACAGCCAAGGCTTCAAGGACTTCTGTTCAGGCCTAAGCATCAAAAACCACTTCTCATCCCCAAGGCATCCGCAGGCCAACGGTCAGACAGAGGTGACGAACCGAATGTTGCTGAAGATCATTAAAGCCAAGCTGGACTATGCGAAAGGTGCCTGGCCAGAAGAACTCCCCAATGTCTTGTGGGCCTATAGAACCACAACAAGAACCCCGATAGGGGAAACCCCTTTTATGCTCACTTATGGCACTGAAGCTGTAATCCCAGTCGAGGTAGGGGCCACCAACACCAGGCGGGAGGTATTCCATGAAGAGGGCAACGACGAATAGCTTCGAATCAACCTAGACTGCCTAGACGAAGTAAGAGACAAAGCTTCCAACAGGATGACGAAGTACTAGCAAAAGATGAGAGAATATTACAATAAGAGGGTAAAGCTCAGACGACTTGAAATAGGTGGCCTCGTCCTACGCAAGGTCAGTACGGCTACAAGAGATTCTGTCCAAGGAAAGCTGGGCCCTACATGGGAAGGACCCTACCAGGTCGTTCACTACTCCAGACAAGGAAGTTATCATCTAGAAACCTTAGACGGGCAAAAACTGCCACGACCATGGAACATTGAGCATTTGAAGAAGTACCACCTATAGATGTAACTAGTAAATGTATTCATATTCAAATTAATAAAGCAATTGTTCAACTAATGTGTCTGCGTCCACAGGTTTGGTCAGTTGAAAGCCAAGAAACCTCAAATCTCAAAAATGGTTAAGTAACAAGATTTCGCCTTGACGGATGTAAGTTACTGACAAAGCCAAGAGACATCGAATCTCGAAAATGGCTAAGTAACAAGATTCCGTCTTGACGGATGTAAGTTACCAACGAAGCCAAAAAACCTCCAATCTCAAAAATGGCCATGTAACAAGATTCCGCCTTGACGGATGTAAGTTATTAACGAAGCCAAAAGACATCCAATCTCAAAAATGGCTGAGTAACAAGATTCGGCTTTGACGGATGTAAGTTACTGATAAACAACGGTTGTACGACAACGAAGTGCCTAAAGGAGTTAAAGGTTCTTAAGCAACAAAGCACGGTTTACTGATGCATAAAAAAAACAAAGGCAATAAATGTGCAAACCACAGAAAGCAAGCAAGTGCATCTAATTAAAGCCCAAAAACAATGGGCAAATTCCACTGTTTTTACAGCTAAAGACCCATAAACACTGGGCCAAACTGATGTTCTTGAAACAGAAGTTCTTACAAAATTAGAACTAAAAAAAAAAAAAAAAAAAAAAAGCAGAGATGAAATTCTTTTTCAAGATCAAACAACAGGGGCGGAATCATCGAGGGCATCCTCAACATTGGCGTTCTCTGTGGCGTCAGGCTGGGCAGCAGATGATTGAGCAGCCTCGTTAGCAGCCATCTCTTGTTCAACCTCCTCAAGATCTAGGCTATCCAGGTCCACTCCAGAAGTATGCTTGACGAGCTACCTCCTTATCAGTTTAAAGCCCTTGAAGTACCTGCTGAACAAGACCGTATTATATTCGTCTGTGGTCTAGAAGGCCTCAACGAACCTGGCAGCAATGGTCTTCAGCTTCTCTCGGGACGCCAAGTGCTGTTCATCCTTCTCAAGGGTCAGCTGGCGCTCGGCCCTAAAATCGTCATTTAATCCCTTCACCCTTTCCTTCAAATTGGTGGCTTCACTCATGGATTCAATCAAGTCCTTCTTCAGGGTGGAGTTCTCTGCCTCCAAGGCCTCCACCCTCGACGAAAAGGAAGCCACCTTAGCTTCTTGGGTCAAATACTCGAAGGTGATATGAAGACTCTCCCCTAAAAGCTGCAGCAAAAAACCGAAATCGTCAGTAAAAAAAAATAAAAAATAAAAAAAATAAAAAAAAAAGAAGAAGAAAAAGTTCATAACTAAATATCTCACTTGAACAAGCTTTTGAACATGACGGCTCACAACGTAGTTAAAAGACACTCCAGAGAGGGCCTTCAAGTCTTTTGCAGCCACAGCCCCATGAGCCCTTTCCACAGCCAACCCCTCATCATCCTAGATAGTGGATGAACGAGAAGCAACCTTCTCCTTCTCCTTCTCGGACAAACGTGGCCTTTTAGTGACGGGCATGGAGAGCTCCTTGACTGAAGTCGAGGGAGAAGCTGTCCTTGTCACCTCGGCCCCAGAAGTGACGAGAGTGGTCTGTATGGCCGGAGAGGCGGGGGCACCCTTCCCGGTGACCCGCACTGTCTTTCTCCCCAAGTTTGATAGCGGCTCGCTCTTTTTCGATCTCATCTTTGCGTACATATCCTTGTTAAATTTTGTCGTCATCCCTGCAAGAGAAAAAAGCGTTCGTCAGGAAGGAAAAGATAAGGAAAAACTGTTACGAACGAGTCTAGCACTTACTCTTTTTTCCTTCAATCCCGATGCTCTGGAGGACAAAGGAAGAAGGTTCTGGTCCAAGACAATAAAAAGCCAAAGTCCTGGGATCTACCAGGTCGTCCCAATTTTTAACCGTCTGTGCATACTCTACGGCTTTTTGCACCCTATCCTTATACCTACTCTTAAGTTTCGATCGCCTCTGAACTGCACGAAACAAAAAGTGAAGGGATCAGCTGCAATGACAATACACATAGAAAAACTGAAGCGACGAGGAAAAGATATTGACGCACCTAACGTCGGGGTTCCCCACCGACGATGTAATTACGAGAGATCACCCCAAGTCTCGCTCAAGGCGGTCTCAAACTCATCCCCAGACACAAAGAAAAATCTGGACTTCCAATACCTGAAAGATGACGGTAAACCCTTGACGATCCTATTTTTCCTCTCCCAGGGTACCAGTTCGTAATACCCGTGCTCCTTAGACGCTTTTAATCGATATAAGTAAACAAGCTCGTCAATTTTGAGCATATCCCCGTCCACGACTACCAGCCATATCCCCATACAGCTAATCACAATCCTCCAAGAGTTAGGCATAAGTTGCCCTGGAGCAATACCAAAATGGTCTAACAGCTCCATCAGGAAAGGGTGAACGGGAAACCTCAATCCACAGATGAAGGCCGCCTCATAGAAACACACCTCCCCTGGGAAGAAGTTACAAGCCCGATCGTCCCTACCAGGCAGACGAAGCCTCACTTGCTCTGGGAATTGGAATCTATCCCTAAACCTCCCTAGTGTCTCGGCGTCTAGGCTACACTCCTCCTTAAGGGTATAAAAAGCTCTAACTTCTCGAAGGGTCAAAACAGCAGTATCACCCCCCGCTAGATCGTCACTAGATGACAGTCCAGTCTCAAGCTCACTAGATCTAACACCAGACATTGTTCCTCGCACTCTTTCCCTACTTCTAAACCAGTCAATTAACTGACGAAGCAAAGGTAGCAAGTCAGCCAATACAACCCCCAAACAGTTACCCTAAAAAACGAAACCTTCTAGGCGTGGAGAACTACCTAAAAACCCCCCCTAAATGCGCAAACAGGAAAGAAATTGATGGGCAAGCTATCCTAACCTCAGAGACACTAACCATGAAAATCTAGGAACAATGTAAGCAGAACAACGCAAGCTAAAACCCCCTATAAAAAAATAAAAAAATAAAAAAATAAAAAAAAAGGGAGAGAAGAAAGAAACGAAAAATCAGAGAAATTGCGAAAAGAAGAAGGGAAAACAGAGCCAAAGGTCGAGAAAATAAATACCTTGGAGGAGAAGCACCATCGCACAAAAGCACCATCGCATAAAAGCACCACCGCATAAAAGCACCACCGCATAACACGCCGGTTCAAGAAAAAAAAATCGCAGGAGGGGAGTTTTTGCAAAGAAAAGATAAGAGAGACTCAGAGCAATAAAAGTCTTTTTGAAAAAAGGCAAAGAACAAAGGAAGGGGGATTAAAGCCAAAATACACAGAAACTGAAAAACAGCAGGAAAAACAAAGAGTTATATGATAGGAGCATTAACTTCACCAACTGAAATACGCCACGTGGCCACGATTAGTACGGTGCCACCACTACGCATTTAATGCGGCACGAAACTCCAAGAGTCGCCTGCCAACTTTTCACCTTCCATGGTCGTCATGACATGTCATAACGACCAAAGAATCTAGGGGCAACTGACAAGACTGACGAGATAAACACGGATGAGGAAAGCAACATAGACGAGGGAAGCAGAATGGATGAGGAAACCGATACAGACGAGGGAAAGGTAGGCAAATGCACTCGAAGGGAGCAGGATCATTCAATATCGTCAATAATGCCCCAGGTTGGCAAAACCAGCTGTACGACCCGTTAGAGATGAATTGAAGCCCTATCATTTAGCAGGGAGTGTTACTAAAAGGGGTATTAAAACCGCAATAACTGCCACAACGGCTAGGGGCAGGAGAAGCTTATATAAAGCCTCCACAAGCACAAATCAAGGGTGAGAGATATACAATAACACACTTATTCTTTGTCATTTTTCATACTGTAAAAGTCTTCCGAGAACTGACTTAAGCATCGGAGGTGTTTTGGCACGCACCACACCGGTGACCACACCAAGAGATCTCCTTCACCGTTTTTGTATCTACAAGAAGGAAGAAAAGAAGGTTTGGTTCCGTCTGAATCCATTTATTCTTAACTGACGAACATTTGCTTCATCATATATACTTTTTTTGTTTTTGTTTTTTGAGATGAAAGATTGAATATTAGGCCATATTTGAAACAACTTCTTATTAGAATAAGGAAATAAGGCCCGATTTTAATCCTTTGGACCGCATCTCAAACTCAATAAGGTTTAAGTCAATCATTTTTTTTTTTTTTTAAAGAGCCCAATTGTTTTTCTAATTGAAGCCCAATTTTCTTGTAAAGAGCTGCATTAAAGGTAGTGTGCATTAGCCCCGCGAAGGTGATGAAGTGACCATTCTCATGGTTGACGCAGATGGGTTAACTAGGTTTGGGCTGGGTATCTTTAAACCATTTTGGGCTACCTTCTGAACCTAATTTCCAATTTGAATGGGCACATCTTTGGGTTTTTTGTATTAAACCCCATAAAGCCCAAATTTAATAAATTTTTGCTTACAATATACCTAAATTTGAATTCTATGGATTGCATCATAATAAGCTTTAAGTCCAAGCCCAGGGCTGATCTATTTTAGTTTAAGAGCCTGACTAATATTTTCCAATTGAAGCCCAAACTCAAATTTGTTTGAGCATTCATGTATGTTTAAAGTTCAGACTCGTCCACTATGATAACAGGTAGGTACAAATTTCAAAATCAGGTCACTAGGATACGAGAGAGTAGATGCAAATGGGCTCTCGACAACTGGGCCATATCTTCAAACCAAAACTATTCATTTTCTTGTAATGCATATTGCATAGACATGGCAAATAGGCGGATTGGGTTGGGTTGAGTTCAGATCGGGTCAATCAGATTGCAGGTCAAAATGAGTCATTTTGAGTAGGTTAAAAACAGGTTCGGGCTAATTGGGTTGCATTTCAGGTTGGGTTGATCCATATTTTTCACATGAATATTTTTTTTTATAAAGAAAGCATGTATTTGCTATTAGAAAATCATGCAACAAATTACTTGATACAAAATGCATTACTTTGAATTCACCACTTATATCAAGAATAAACTCAGTTAAACTTATTAATACTTATTCAATGATTTTAAAATTATACAAATCCCAACATTGCTAACTAAAACAAAATAACACAAAAATAAGTAAAACAAATACACAAGTTTTATTTCTATACAATAACAACATCCCAAATATGAAACGAAATTACAAATGACTTATTTGATAACTCATTTGACAAAAAATAAAAACATATAAGAAATTTACAGTCTTGAAAATTAATTTTATACATATAAGAAATATGATTGGCACTCTATTTTGATTTGAGAATATACATTAAAGTTTGACTGTTTCCTTATTTATATATGGTCTCTTTTATGAATATCATATTATTGTTAAGCAACACACACTCTAGGAAATATCATAATTTATTTTGAAAAACTATTTATTTTGGACATAAATTGTTAAAAAATATGTCTAAGCATTCATAATTTATGTTAATTTGATACTTTGGCTCCACTATTTTCACACTTATAAATGTTTCTCACATATGTTGACAATTCTAAATCTATGTTTTTAACTCTACTATAACCAAATTATCTTGGCATGTTCCTTGATATTTGATATCTAAAAATCTTTATGCATTACAAAATGCTCAACCATTCATCTTTCAATTAATTTGCATGCAGTTATGTAAATGTCTCAATTGTTTCCTTAAAGGTAACAACAAAAAATTAAATCAATATTGTCTTAATTTTATTATTTTTTATAAAAAAGAAAAAAAGGTTTCAAAAAATGGATCGGGTCGAGTTGACATGCAAAAAACACGGGTAGGGTCACGGGTCAACTCATTTTTGCTTCAAATAAAAAAAATGGGGTTCGGGTTAGGTCGGGTCGAGTTAGGTCAAAAAATTCTGACCTGTTTTGTGATGTCTAATTATTGCATATGTTGCAAATTTATCAATAGTCACATAAATATTGTGCATTAGGATTCACTATAAAACATTAACACCATGTTACATATTACTTTGTTATAAATACCATTTATATCATAACTTATTTCACAACTTGTTGCGACAACAAATTGTGAATTGTAGAAGGTTGCTTTCACATGGACCTAACAATAATACCATTTTTTTTTCATCACTCACAACCTACCACTTTAACATGTTGGAGACAAATGTTACTAGACTTGTAGTATTCCAAATCAATGCATAATAAGAACACGGATCTCCCTCCATTCGTTGTGCTTAACCTTTAGTCAATCATTCTTCTGATTTCGTCGCTTGTTTCTCTATCACATTGGGAGTAAGCATGAGAGATCCATTGGATGCTTGGCAAGAATTTTGGAAAATCGATAGGGAATTGAATTTCTATTTGAACCAGTTTGAAACTAATTGGATATTTTCTCAGCAAGACTAAAAAATTTGTTAAAATTTTTGTTCGAACCAATTTAAAACTGGTTGTAGATTTTCTCGTCAGGACTCGAAAATTTGTAGGAATTTCTGTTCAAACTAGTTTGAAATTGATTGGAAATTTTCACGATAGGGCTTGAAAATCTGTTTGTAGGAGCCATAAATGGGCTCTCGATAACTGGGCCATATCTTCAAACCAAAACTATCTATTTTCTTTTGATGCATATTGCATACGTTACAAATTTATCAATAATCACCTAAATATTGTGCATTAAGATTCACTATAAAGCATTAACACCCTGTTACATATTACTTTGTTACAAATACAATTTATATCATAACTTATTTCACAACTTGTTGTGACAACAAATTGTGAATTGTAGAAGGCCGCTTTCCCATAGACCTAATACTAATACCATAACTTTTTTTTTTCTCATCACTCACAACCTAGCATTTTAACATGTTGTAGACAAAATGTTACTAGACTTATTGTATTCCAAATTAATGCATAATAAGAACACAATCTCCCTCCATTTGTTGTGCTAAACCTTCAGTCAAGCATTCTTCTGATTTCGTGGCTTTTCTCTCTGTCACATTGGGAGTCAGCATGAGAGATCTATTGGATGCTTGGGAAGAAGTTTGGGAAATTGATTGGGAATTGAATTTCTGTTTGAACCAATTTGAAACTGATTCTCGGCAAGACTCAAAAATTTGTTGGAATTTTTGTTTGAACCAATTTAAAACTGGTAGGAGATTTTCTGGGTAGGACTCAACAATTTGTGGGAATTTTTGTTCAAACCAGTTTGAAATTGACTGGAAATTTTCTCGATAGGACTCAAAAATCTATTTGTAGGAGCCATAAAGTAAATATACAAGACTGGATGCACCTAACGCAAAAATAACCCACCCCAAGATCAGGTTAAGGATGAAGAGGAGTAATTCACAATAAGACACACGCTCTTGAAGAATAAGGGAGAATTTCTGTTGGAAGTAGCTAGTACCCACGCTGCCAATGCTGTAGTGAAAGTAACTACATCTATTATTAGGCCTAGCATGATTGCGTTGTGTTCATGGAATAGAACAGCACCTGAGCCTTGATACATTAAACCGACAAGGATAAGCAGATTACTAAAGCTAAAGCCAACCACAGCAAGCAATGCGGTGAAGGAATGAATTTCTTGCTTAATTCTAGATAAAGAACATAAAATGTCTCAGACATATAGCTGAAGGGTGGAAATATAAGAAATTAAATGAATATCTTTTTTAATTCTACAAAAAAATGAATATCTTTTACATTGCAATAAAAACAAAAAAAACAAAAAAAAATTCAAAGATCCTTTAATAAAATATCAATTTTCAAATAAAAAAAAGGAATAATAACATACATATTAAGCCAAAAAAAATATAAATATAAACTAAGAAATTTAAAGAACTTAATAATGCAAAATGAAGTCCAACGAATTTTCGATAAATGGTATTGGTATGAGAATCTTCCTTTTACATTAAACATGGTCTGGACCCCTGTCCCTGTTATTTTGTTGTATAATATAACTCAGTCATTCAGCCAAAAAGAAAAGAAAAGGAAAAAAAAAAAGAATAGTACTACAAAAGATGTGTTTACGAACTAAAGTTAATGTCTATTTGACAAATTTTTTCCTTTTTAACTTTTTACTTTATTTATTAATGTACAACTTCTTAAACTCTTATTGTTTTTTTAAACCATTTTAACTAATTTTTAAAATAAACAAATAAATTTTTAATTAAAAGTTACATTTAGACCCACTAAAATTTAAAATCGTTTTTCATATATTTTTGAAACTATCAAATTATTTTTCATATGTTTTTCATATATTTTTGTAACTATTAAAGAAGATGCGCATGAAAATTAATCAAATATATATACTTCTCTTGTGTACTAATTTGAAATTTTAAAAAAATTATATGTTAGTAGGAGTAAATTCTGGGATAAAATCTAGTATTTTTCAGATTGAGGATATAAAAAGTTCAGAAAATTAATTACATCTCAATAAAAAAAGAAAACAAAACAAAACCATTTCTAATACTCTGGCTTGACTCAAAAAGATTGCTCAATATCTAAAGGTGAGCTCTTTGGATCTTACCCTTATAAGATCCAAATATTTCCAATTTTTCAATTCCAGTCTTCAACTTTATTGGCAGCCAATGACAAAATTCCACAGAGAGAGAAACTAATGAGCATGTAGACAATAAAAACAGGGGAGAATAAAATCAAAGGAACCAAAAAGATAATGATATGACTATGAATGGAAATGTAAATAAGGGCAGTTGAGTTACATCAAAATATCATGCGTCATGAATTGTAGTAGTTGCCTTAATTCATCCAAGAAAAAAAAAGGAATTGTAGTTGCATTAGGCAGTTTGACACTCTGAAATCTGAATCAAAGCCATGAAATACACACACATACATAATGGAGAAGATGGATTCTAGCTTGTGCAACAGAGACTTCATGTAAATGTGGAAGTCACACTGCTTTTGAACTAAACAATGAAGAAGTCACTTCTATCAATGAGTAGAGTTTAATGAACATTAATTGAAGATACATAATCAAAATATTATTTAGTGAAACATTAAATGCAACTCATGAAAAAAAAAACATAGTACCAAAACTGTGGCCTTGAACAGAACTCTACTAGAATCCATGACCAAACTGAAAAATGTAAAACCAAAACTAAATGAAAGAGCTTTGTAGTTTGAGCAAACCTTTTGGGAAGATTGCTGGAGTGGTTGTCGTCCATAATCTCGATGACTGTCTCTGACTCTGAGCAAGGAAATGAACTGGTTTCTATGATATCTCTGTGTTGTTTTTGTGTGTTTTGGTGTTGGTGGTGAGAAAGAAGTAGCAGGAGGCATTTGATTTATAGAGACCTTTGGTGGGTCACCACAAAGAATGAACATTAGAGAAATCCGAATAATACGGAGCGTACCAAACCGTAATTTTGAATCATTCGAGAAAGCAAACTTACCACTAGACCAATCCAAAGTCCCAATAAACTTAGGAGTGTTCATATTAGTACAGCAAGGATTGTCCATTTGTTTACGGCATACTTTATGTTTTGATTCAATTTTCTATTCATTTTAAACTTTATAAAAGATCTCATATACAATATTACTCTATTCAATAGTTAAAACTTTGTGCGATTTATGTCAGTGATAATTTAATAGTTACAATAGAAGAATTAGATTCTAGATATTTTAGTTAAAAACACAC
Source organism: Castanopsis chinensis (assembly GCA_032878915.1). Taxonomy (NCBI): domain Eukaryota; kingdom Viridiplantae; phylum Streptophyta; class Magnoliopsida; order Fagales; family Fagaceae; genus Castanopsis; species Castanopsis chinensis. The sequence goes on from JAVQMG010000082.1 coordinate 1,365,957, forward strand.
AAAAATACTAGTTGAAGTATTAAACCATAAAGTTCTTTGCAGTTCACTAATTGTTTGTGTTTAAGTAAATTGTCACCGGTATTTTCTCACAATATGTGATGTTTAATTTCCAGGTTTTTTTTTTTTTTTTTTTGTAAGACTATAACTTATAAACTTAATTTTGTATTTCTATGTTGTGCCTGTAACACAATGTTCATAAATTCTTCTTTTAGAGCAGGTAGGTTAAGAATTTGTATCGGTTGTTAAAAGAAAAGGCAGTAGTCATTTCAATCTGGTAAATCAATTTTCAAGCAGGTGCACTTTTTTTTTTTTTTTTTTTTTTTTAACTGGGTCTTTCCCAGAGGTTTCATCCGTTGTGTTGGCACTTATCAAAACGTCCGTCTTTTAAAAAAGGCGAATTTTTCGGCTTCGAATTGTTGTTTTAGTTTGGAACACCTCGTATTATTGAGGATTCTCTACGGAATAAATAATAGTAAACTATGATTGACTTTTTGAGAAGAAAAACTCGTGTACTCTTCTAGTCCCACGCTTCAATCACGAACCTCTTTTGTCATTTTCTCCTTTTTTTTTTCGACCTCAGGTATGCCTTACAATCAAGAATTACATGTCCTATAACTTATTATTTTGATCCATTTTGGAATTATGCAGAGGATTTGAAGGGCCTTTTTTTTTTTTTTTTTTTTTTTTTTGTAATTATTGTGTATGTATTATGTAAATTCTGTGGTTGCACTTTTGTTGGGGTATTCCAAAAGACTGAAAAATCAAATGGGTCTGGACTAATATTTAGGGATACGAATATTTAGTGAAATTGAAACTTGAAGCACTTTGAGTAATTGATGTTTCTACGGAAGTGTTAGGCCAAAATAATTTGTGGTATTTTACGTTAAGCTTTTTTAAATCCTATTAATGTTTCAATTTAGTAATTTTAGTCCTAGAGTTTAAAATTTGAGCTTTACTAGTCATTTCTGTCTAATTTTGTTAAGTTGTTTGTGTACATGGCTAATGAAATAATAATGTGGACAATATCAAATGATGTAGATCTAAACAGAAAGATACAAAACCAAGAACAAAACTCACAGTTAAGTGCAACGGATACAAGAGATACTTCCTTTTGATAAGTAATATTTAGCTTATAACTAGGGGTGTTAATCGGTTGGTGTGGCTAGTTTTGAAAGGGTTTTTTGAGCTGCACCATTCACGTCGCTTTCCTAAAAATGTGAACTCTCATCACATTATCGGATTGATTTTCTGGCAACATTGTATAGGCTTCCATTTATGGCTACCATCATGAGAGAGAGAGAGAGAGAGAGAGAGAGAGAGAGAGAGAGATTTGGAACAAGTGATTGAACTTCCAAGGATTAAAATCAATTACCCACATAATGAATCAACCACAATCAAACCCAAAACCTTAGATCTAAATTTCTAAATATCAAAATTCACCTTCCAATCCAAACGAGGAGAGAGGACTTAAGAGTCACTCACCTTCGAAGTTTGAGGAGCAAATGAGAAGCAAATCTATGTTGATTTGATTGAAGAAGCAGCAAATCTAGGTTGTAACTAGGTTGCTTCAACTAGATCATCACGAATCACTCACCATTAGTGCAGTCTGATAGGTTCTAAATATTTAGGAATAAATGTTTATGTTCTAATTTTATGTACGTTGACAAACCGAGTACAAAAACATCTCCAGTTTAAGATATTCGTGTCTTAGAACAATGTTAGACATTGCTAAAGTTGGTTCAAGTCAAGATTCAAGAATAGTTAAGCTGTAGAAAGAAGAATTCAGAAACTTTCTTGCTTGACCAATTGAGAGAACAGGTTTTACCAATCGAATTACGTTTTCTACAGATTTTAAATCAAGCCTGAAAGCGTACAAAACATTTAGGGTTTGAGTCCAACACTGTTAGGTATAAAAGGAAAACCCTAAATCACATTTCAGAAGCCTTAAGAAGACTTATGAGTTACTCCTATGAGATTTGAGAGGTTTTGTAACCTTATAACTCAACAAGCATCTACCGAAGATCCATATACAAGAATCGGTGGAGATAAATTATTGCATACAAGATCAACTATTGCTAATGGTCTAAAGCTTTGAGTGGGATTTCAAAGTAAAAAAGGAGGTGTTTGTGCACAACAAATTTAGATAGAAGAGTCTGTAAATTCGGAGCTACGTGTGGTCATGTGAGTAAGTACAAGAAGAGGTAGCATTAGATTTAGGGAAAAATCTATTGTAAAACTTCCACTCTATATAGTGAATTTTTTGCCTTGAAAATTGTTTAGGTTAAATTTTTCCTAGGTTTTTTACCTTGAAACTAGACGGTTTCATTGGTTTTCCTAGGCATCGTATCGCTTGTCTTCTTTACTTTTCTGCACTTAGTGGTATGACTGTTTGTGTTTAACCTAGATCTGAATAATAAACTTAAGTAACAACATAGTTAATTAATTACGTTAAATAATTTGAGTGTACAGGGGTCTAAACAAACTAGCACAGTCTTCGTCAAAAACTAAAATCTTTAGTCGACAACTGTACACTTGTATTGGTTAACATCGGTATTCTAGTGACATTATCTACCACTCTCTTGTTTGTCACTAGCATCCTTTTCTAGCAATTCTATTAGCTCTGGTTCAGTGACTTGGTCCAGATCGACTTTTTAACACCCCTACTTATAATCCTACATCCATTTCATAAGCTTAAAATACTAGGGGATTTCCCAGTGAGCTTAAAAGAAGAATTAAATTCATTGAAGCTAAAGTTAAACACTAAAACTCATTCAATTACTCTACCTAGCAAAGTGCTAAGCAATTACTCTAACTAAACGGAGGGTGTACCAAATGGCTTTCCCCGTATTTTTTATTCATTCAAGAAATCTAAAAGTGACATAAGGAAGACATGGCAAAACGGGTCAAAATTTTTTGACCCGACCCAACCCGAAAAATACTCGACCCGAACCCGATTTTTTTGACCCGAAACAAAAACGGGTTGACCCGTGACCCGACCCGAGTTTTTCAAGTTTTTTGCAGGTCAACCCGACCCGACCCGACCCGACCCGAACCCGAATCACTTTTTTAAAACTTTTTTTTTTTTTTTTGTTAAAAAAAGAGTAAAATTAAGACAATAGTAGTTCAATTGCTTATTGTGAGTTTTAAGGAAACAATTGATACATTTACATATGCAAATTAATTGAAAGATAAAAAGTTGAACATTCTGTAAAGAGTAAAGATTTTTAGATATCAAATAGCAAAGTGCATGCCAAGATAATATAGTTACAGTAGAGTTAAAAATATAGATTTAAAATTATAGACATGTGTGAGAAACATTTACAAGTGTAAAAATAGTAAAGCCAAAGTATCAAATTAGCATAAATTATAAATGCTTAGACTCATTTTTAACAATTTATGTCGAAAATAAACGACTTTTCAAAATAAATTATGATATTTCCTAGAGTGTGTGTTACTTAATAATGATATGATATTCATAAAAGAGATCATGTATAAATAAGTTAGCAATCAAATTTTAATGTATATCTCAAATTGAAATAGAGTGCCAATCATAATTGATAATAGATTATAAAATTAATTTTCAAGATTATAAATTTCTTATATGTTTTTATTCTTTATCAAATGAGTTATCCAATAAGTCATTTGTAATTTTGTTTTATATTTTGAAATGTTGATATTGTGTAGAAATAAAACATGTGTATTTGTTTTACTTATATTTGTGTTATTTTGTTTTAGATTGCAATGTTAAGATTTGTATAATTTTAAAATTATTGAATAAGTATTAATAAGTTTAACTGAATTCATTCTTGATATAAGTGGTGATGTCAAAATAATGCATTTTACATAAAATAATTTGTTGCATAACTTTTCAAATGACAAATACATGTTGTTTTATTTATAAAAAAAAAAAAAAAAAATCATGTGAAAAATACGGGTCAATACGAGTCAACCCAACCCGACCCGAAACCCAATTGACCCGAACCCGTTTTTAACCCGCTTAAGATGACCCGTTTGACCCGCAACCCGATTGACCCGACCCGAACCCGACCCGACCCGCCCGTTTTGCCATGTCTAATAAGGATATTCATATATTAGTCCAACGAGGATTTTTAATTTGTATACGGTATACTAAGATTCTTTATGATGTTAAAGACTCTTGGTTTGATAATGTTTTTTTTTTTGGCTTGCTACGCTCTCATTTTATTTATTTATTTATTTATGAACTCTGCTCTCATGTTGAATCTATACAAATTACACTTTTCAATAGTTAAATGAATCTTAGTAAGTTTTGTCTGTTATTATCTTTTATTTTTTGTCTTATTGGTAAGTTCATAAATTGACTTTGATTTCTAGCAAAATGTCACGTATTTTTTTCAAGTACATTATCTGAAAAACTGTTGGGTTATAAATTAGCCACGGTTAATTAATTTGATTGCCCAAGTTGATTATTCCTGTCAAATTGCATGCAAATTGTGGAGGTACACATAAATCACCAAATAAATTGAAGTGCAGCAAAAAATAAATTGACATGGTGATTTGTTGACTAATGGGAAAAACCTCTCGCAAGGCAAAAAACTTTATTGAGTGATTTTCATGTCACCACTCCCAATAATTCACTAATCAATAATCAAGTGGTTATAAGTATAAGGAATCTTACCACTATCTTGGCCTATCACAAAATACCAACATACAGTTGAACATTCACTCTAATACCCAATTGAACTTGATTTTTTAGAGACTTTCTTCTATATGCACGAATCTCAATATGTGTCAGACTTCCCAACAATTGATGTTTGTTGTTGGATGCAAAACTCTTCACTTTAAAGCACGCTGAAGATCTAGAAGTATTTGGTTATAAAATCCTAAGGCGTATAAGAACGCAATAGCTTCTCTAAGAGTGTATGGGTTCTCTAATCTGAGTCTCTGTCTCTTTGATAACTTACAAATTTTAAAGCCTGTACGAGTTTAGTGAACGAAATCCTAGCAATCCAAGTCACCATGGGCCGAAATTCTGAACTGAGAATTCTAGATTTGCATAGCTCAATAGATTGAGAGGTGTTGAGCTAGTGTTGAGATTCTTCATCAAGTCCCAATAGATGTTAGTGTCGAGTTTGTGTCGAGACTAGTGTTGAGCTTCACTATTTATGCTTTTCTTCACTTGTTTCTTGGTTCAATTTTCATGTTTTCAATGATATCACTTATTTTGACCTATCAACACACTTCTTGATATCCCAAACACATCTTAAATCTACCCAATTACAAATAAAGTGTATTTTGTCAAAAAATATGCCAATACATAATAAATCTAACCCTAACAAAAACTATCATTTATCTTTTCTTTTTTACAATCAAATGGCAACAATGAATTTATCACAAGGCCTACCTTACCAAAGTACAAAATGTTTAAGATTATTATAAAATAAGTGATAGTATGGATTTATTGGTTTATCATTGAATCACAACAAAAAACTCACTACTGTGATAGTATATATATGTAACATTTAATTTTCATTTTTTAAGATTTTTTTTTCTTTAAAAAAATGCAAATTTAATTTTGTATTTCTTTGGTGTAACACAATGCATGTACATTCAACTAAATATAACAAAAATAATATACTGAAAGTCAAAATAAATAAATTCATAAAAGATCAAATTAGCCCATATTCAATATTAGAAATATGTAAATCAAAAGACACAAAATTACCATTTTTTAATATATTACAATTTGCTCATCTATAATATATCAAAAAGAACTCCACGATTTTTTGAATTTCAAAAATTATTTATGATTTATTTTGCACTAAATTCTGTAGTAATATTCTTTTTATTTTACTAAATCAAAACTTTTGTTATAAAATTATTTTTTATTTTTTTGGGAAACCTAGTTTTGACAATATATATGATTGAAAATGCTCGTTACATAGTTGTAGTAAAAACTATAATATTAAGCACACCAGTAACCACTTTATAATTTGTACGGAACGTTACTTCTCTATAAGCCCAATACCCACAAAGCCCATCACAATAATGCCACGAGTACAGAGCCCAAAACTAGTTAGACCTCGAATCCTAAAGTATCAAGCATGAATACATACTCTATTAGGCCACAAACATGGTCCTGGTGATCCTCGTTGCCCCACCAAAAGCCGGGAAGAACTACAAAGCCAGTTACAACTTGAACTGCAAAGGTGAAGTCCTACTTGGTCTGGGAACGCAATTTCTCGAGGATATGAAGGTCTAGTGAGCTCGGTGAAGCCTAAGGAGTATCCATGCAGGGCATTCCATCCAGCGGTGGAACCAGTTCCAATGTCACTCTCACCACCTCTCACTCCCAACTAAACACCCACTTAAGGGTGATAGCATTGGACCTCTCCTCCCCCTCACCATGAAAACAATCATAACCCTTCCACTAGCCTTGGGCTATAAATAAGAGATGTGAATTTAAGTGGGGGGTTGGAAAAACAGGAGGGTAAACACTAAGAAAAGAGGGTAATCATTCTGCAAAAGATAAGGAGAACGATTCTGAGAGCACAGAGATCAAGGGTATTTGGGTTGCCGGGCATAGGATCACCCATTGTAGGAAATCCAAAAGCCTACAAAATAAATAAATTGTGAGCCCAGATAGAAATTGGGCTTTATAGCTCCTTTTGGGCACGCACATAATTATTTCTCAAAAAAAAAAAAAAAAAAAAAAAAACCACTCTATGAATGAGATAGAAAGGAGTTGATTTTTTGGTCCTTACAAGCTATTGGTGTAATTCATAAATATTCAAAAAAAAATTTTAAATCTAAATGTTAAACTATTTTGTTGAAAATAGATGTTAAACTATATTATGATTACAATGGTAAAGTTCAATTTTCGATAGTCATTTTTCATAATCTACGATGTCTTACCGGTAAACTTGTTTATCAATAAACAATTATCAACAGTTATAAAAAATTCTCTCAAGGATCTAGAATTGAGTTAGACACATGTTTGTATTGTATTATAGACAAAGATTTTTCATTGGTGCACTAGTACACCGGACTCAAGCCAAACTCTATATGTATTTTTTGTATTAGGCCATATTTTAAATACCTTCTGATTGGAATAAGAAATAAGGCCAGAATTGAATCTTTTGGACCACATCTCAAACTCAATAAGGTTTAGGTACAGTACCTTAGGAACTATTCTTTAGGTATCCCTTTTAATTTTTTGACATCTATCTAATTAAATAAGTAAACTAACAGACATTAACACCGTCTCTTTTCCATTCTTTTATTGTTTTTTTTTTTCACCGTCTCCTTCAACAAGACTTCTCACGCACAGAACCCAGGTGGCTATTAGGATTCTCACACCCAACCTCTTTAAGTTCTAATCAAAATCAAGCAAAGAAGGACAAAGGGGCTGGTTCATGCACTTTATATCATCAACAAAACTCCTGGATTTCTAATGCACAATCTCAGAAGATCCTGTTAGTTTTTGTAAATCGAGAAACCTTCAACAGTAGCAGGCTTCTCACACTCAAACTATGAAATTTCTTATTGAAATCAAGCAAAGAAGGATAAAGGGGCGATTTCCTCCATTAATCCCATTATTTTCATTATAAAACTAGCCGATTTGTTCCCATGCTTGGTTTACACAAGATCAATGAATGATTGGCCTTGGTTCGTGAGGTTTCGTTCTTCTCCATTATGTTCTTTATTTACATTTGAACTCAACCTGTGTGTTTAGCCCAAAAAAAAAAACTCATCCTATGTGTTTAAAAATAAGTTTTGCCCTCTGTAGAATTCTAGGTTCCAAATGTTCTACTCTTTGAAACCTTTATTGAAGCTAGATCTCATCTTCTTTGGGTGTGAGAATCCAAAATGCCACATGGGTTCTGTGCGTGAGAAGTCTTGATGAAGGAGACAGTGAAAAAAAAAAAAAAAAGAATAAAAGAATAGAAAAGAGACGGTGTTAATGTCTGATAGTTTACTTATTTAATTAGACAGATGTCAAAAAATTAAAAGAGTATCTAAGGAATAGCACCTAAGGTACTGTATCTAAGTTTTACCGTATTTTAATTTAAGAGCCCAACTGGCTTTTGAATTGAAGCCCAATTTTCCATAAATAACTCCATTAGAGTTAGAGTGCATTAGCCCCATGAAAGTGATGAAGTGACCATCCTCATGGTTGACTCAGCTAGGTTAACTTATTTGGGCTACCCTTATCAGAAAAAAAAAAAAAAAAAAAAAAAAAAAAAAAAAAAAAACTTATTTGGGCTTCCTTTTTAACCAATTTTTTCAATTTGAATGGGCACTTTTTTTTTGGTGTTTTGCATTAAGCCCCATGAAGCACAGTTCTAATAAATTTTTGCTTAGGATAGACCTAAATTTGAATTTTTTGGGCCGCATCATAACTAGGGCTGTCCATGGGTCGAGTCGAGTCAGGTTTGTGCCCAACCCAGACCCGACCCGATTTCATCGGGTGGGGAAAAGTTTGAACTGCAACCGACTCGCATAGAGTTTCGGGTCTGGCAGTTCGGGTCATATCGGTTTCGGGTCCATATTGGTCGGTTTCGGGTTCGTAGGAGTGGAGCGAAATCTGGCCTGATTTTGGCTTAAATATTATCAAATCTCATCAGATCTGGTCGGATTTAACGAGTTTTGGACGATATTTCCCTATATCTGTGAAGATCGGGCTGAGATCTAGATGGATCTGGCCGAAATCTACCCATATCGTCGAAGTTAAGAGATTGGACTTACCATTTTTGTCCGAAACTCGACGAGGGAAGAATAGCTCATCGGGCGGGTTGGGTTCGTCGGTTTATCAAATAGCCAACCCGCAACTCGAACCGATGGTCTCGGGTCCTTGCGCCGGCGACCCTCGTCCGACCAAGAACAAGCTTTGATCGGGTAGTTTCAGGTGAAGATGATCGGGTTTCAGGCGGGTTTTCGGGTTCGGGCGGGTCGTGGACAGCCCTAATCATATTAAGCTTTAAGCCTAAGCCTAGCGTTGATTTTTTTTATTATTGAGGATGGTATTTGTGAACTCTGTGAAAAGGCTGTTGAGTCTGGGCTCCATGTTTTATGGGAATGTTGTATAGCGCAAGATGTTTGGGCTGGTAGCTTTATCAGGTTACAAAAATGCATTCAAGGCCTAGAAGATGTGATTCAGTTATTTGAGGACTTGCTGAGCAGAATGTCCACAACTGAGTTTGAATTATTTTTAGTTTAAGCATGGTTTATTTGGCACCAGAGGAATACTGTGATACATGGGAGGAAATTAAAGGAACCGGGTTGGCTAAATAAAAGATCAAGGGAATATTTGGAAGAATTTCATCAAGCCCAAGATCAGCTGATAATTCCAGTGATGAATACGAGTGTAAATGTAAATGTATGACATCATCCTCCTGCATCAGTTTTCAAGTTGAACTTTGATGCAGCAATTTTTTCGAACTTGAATAGTTCCGGAGTTGGTGCAATGACTCGTAATGAGAAGGGAGAGGTGATGGTGGCTATGTCGGCTAAAGGCCCACTGGTGGGAGATGGTGAAAAGACTGAAATTTTAGCCTATAGAAAAGCGTTGGAGTTTGCTATTGATGCAAGTTTTTCAGAACTGGTTAATGAAGGGGATAACGCCAATGTCATGAAATCCATCTCTTCCACTGGTGTAAACCAGTCTCGGTTAGGCGATGTTATTGAGGATATTCAAAGTCTTGCTCATGGACTTCGTTGGGTGAATGTTAGCGCTGTGTAAAACGAGGTGCTAATTCCGTGGCTCACTCTTTGTCTAGGTATGCTCGGAATATAATTGAGGATATGTTCTGGATGAAGGGCTCTCCTACACCAGCTTGGTAAGCACCATACTATGATTCCTTATCTTTTCAATGAGTGAAAGTTGAGTTCGTTTTAAAAAAAAAAAAAATTGTTTAAGCATTCATGGATGTTTAAAGCTCAAACTCATCCACTATATTAATGTCAGGTAAATACAATTACAAAATCAGGTCACTAGGATGCCAGAAAGTAGATACGAATGGGCTCTCCAATAACTGGGCCATCAAACCAATACTATTCATTTTCTTTTGATGCATATTGCATACGGTTACAAAATTTATCAACAATCTCATAAATATAACACTTGAGGATTCACTATAAAACATTCACACGATGTTAAATATAACTTTGCTACAACTACAATTTATATCATAACTAATTTCACAATATATTGAGACAACAAATTGTAAATTGTAGAAGATCACTTTCACATTGACCTAACACTAATCCTATATCTTTTTCTCTATCGCTCACAACTTGTCACTTTAACATGTTTTAGAAAAAAAAATGTTAAAACCCTACCACTTTAACGCTAATACCTAGACGTATATTGTTACTAAAACATATGTATAAGCTATTATTATTAGTTAAGGTTTCTTATTCGTATATAAACTGATACTATAATACGTATTTTACATATACTTGTGATTGTAATAATATAGGCCCCTTTTTTTTTTCGGAAAAAATAATTCTTATTAGAACACACAAACACTAAAGTAATATATAGAGTTTTTTAAATAGACTTATAATACATTACATAACCAGAGTACTATTGCAAAAGGGCTTAACCTTTGTACGTAGTAGTAGCCTGGGGTTAATTCCTACAATTATGCATGACCATTCTTGATTTAGGTTTTATGATGGAAAATGAGGTGAGTTGTTTCCCATGGACGCATGAGGAAGTGAATCAGATCATGGCGACATAAGAGGAACTCTTTTTTGAATCAGAGGATAATTTGAATTAAGGCAACTTGTACTTCATTTTTTTAACGGTATTCTATGCACCAAATTCTATAAGTATTTAGCTTGAAATAATATATATTTGACAATATATGATACAAACTAACATGACAATATAGTTGGTAGTTAATGTGGCATGAAAATTAATTTTTTATTGTTTCGTTCGACGCGTTAGCTTTTTCCATCCAATGGATGACAAAAGAGACTAAATTAACACTACACTAAAAATATTAGGAACCAAATTGACACAAATTAACTTTTGGGGATTAAATTGAAAAATGATATAAATTAAAAGATAGGGACAAACTTTGTAATTTACCCTAAAAATAATTAATTGACGTAATTGTCCATTCTTTTGGGTTTTTCTTTTAAGATACAACATGGCCGCTCATTTTTAAGAGAGAGAGAGAGAGAGAGAGATAATAATATTGACCATTATTGAGTTAATTAGGTACAATACAAATATATACAACATTTTTTCTTTTTTGTTTCTTATAGTTACAATAGGGGAGGGGGATTTGAACCTTGGATGTCTCTATTGGAAACATCAAGAAGTATCAATTGAGCTAAAAAAACCTTAACATGTTTTTTTTGAACATTAGATATTTTCGAGTATCTGATTATTCTTTCAGGTGTATGTCATTTTTTGTCATTTCTCACATGTAATTTTTTTTTTTGGTCAATTTGGTTTCCATCTATGGATAATAGTTTCAAAACACTTTATCACCAAAGTTTGCTAAACACCCCAAACACTAAAACTTTTTATCGTGAAAACTCAACAATTATAATTATAATATCCTATGCCAATACCAAAAGGACCTAAACAAGACCAAACAATGAATTAATATCATTATTTCCATTATACTATGAGGAGTTTAAAAATAGTAATATGATTTGATAATAGTTTACACATGAAACAAAAATGAATAAGTACATAATTTATTAATCAAAGTGATTAAATGGATAAAAGTGGTAGGATGTTTGATGATGAAGTTGTTCTTGATTCTAGGCATGAACTTTTTGAAATAGAAACGTCATTCCAAGGTCCCATTTCTTCATTTCCAACATATTCAAGTTCTTCAAAATTTGGTTGAACAGGCAAAATTTTTTGAACTCCTTCCAACTCCATCATGATTTCTATCATCGTAGGTCGTTTCTTTCCATTAAAGTGCAAACATCTTTTTGCAAGATTAGCAATTGTCATAATTTCATCTCTATTACCAGCCTTACTTACTTGAGTATCAAGTATATCAAAAAGACGATTCTCTTTTAATGAATGAACGAAATATGTAGATAGATTCCGACCTTCTTGTGATCTCGTCAAAGAAACTGGTTTTTCTCCTGTTAAAAGCTCAACAAGGACCACTCCAAAACTATAAACATCACTTTTTTCTGTAAATTGGCTTGTTTGAAAGTATTCTGGATCCAAGTACCCAAAAGTGCCATATACTAGTGTGGTTACATGAGTTTGGTCAATGGCTACTGATCTTGAAGTGCCAAAGTCTGCTACTTTTGCTCTATATTTGTCATCAAGGAGTATGTTTGAAGATTTTATGTCTCGATGGTAAATGGGCAGTGAAGCTGCTGAGTGTAAGTACGATAGAGCTCCCGCAATTTCAGTGGCAATTCTTAAGCGCATATCCCATGTTAGTAATGGAAAATCTTCATTTTCTTCGTGGAGATACTGAAAAAGTGTGCCATTAGAAATGAATTCATAAACTAGCAAGGGAACTTCTGTCTCTAAACAACACCCAAGTAGTTTAACCACATTTCTATGATTGATTTGTGAAAGAATGATAATCTCATTAATGAATTGTTCAAGATTTCCCTCATCCACTGTGTTGCACTTTTTAATTGCCACAATTCTTCCATCAATTAACATTCCTTTATAAACTGTACCTTGTCCACCTTTACCAAGTATTCTGTTTTCATTAAAACGATCTGTTGCATTTTCCAACTCCTTTGAATTGAATACTTTTGCCTTTTGAACATTGTTTTCATTTGAAGATAATTGTTGTTGTAATAACAAACCACCATTCCTTTTGAAGAATTTTTGCTTGAGCTTGATTTTGTTTCTTTTCTTTATCACTTTGCATAACCACCAAGTAATAAGGAGTAGAAACAATACCCCAAAGCTTGTACAAATAACTGCATGCATCAAGAAAATAAAATAGAAATATCACATCAACATAATAAATTTTTTTTTAGGATAGAAATATCAGGGCTATATAAAAATATGCATAAGTGTAAAATAGATTTGAACATAATTACAATGAATTAGAAACTTCTTTCCCACTATAGGTTACTAGCTTTAGTTTTTTTTTTTTTTTTTACATTATTATGTTCTCACAATATGCACCGTCTAAATAAGTGTTAGCTCCTAATAAATTTCTTAGGAAAAAGAAAATTTACTATTAGTTACTTGAATTTTCAGGTAAGAATTTAATGGTGTACTGTGTTTTTATTAAATGACAGGGACTTGAGTTTGGGATATTTTTTCGCCAACAAAAATGTCTCTCTTATTTAATTTTGCAACATGTCCCTGGAACACCTAACTGAAAAAGTCTTAAAAATTATTTTCTAAAAAACAAAATATTTGTATACTCAGTTTGGCTTACCCTCATAGTTTTTCAACTGGACATTCAGTTAGTTTCTTCTTGAAAAAGAATGATGTGGTAATATGTTGTAATCTCTACCTTTTGTTTATTTAATGGGTGGTGTGGCAATTTCTGATTAAGAAACAAAAAAAAGTCCAGTGAAAAAATTACTTGAGGTAAGCCAGACCTTTGAATACTAGTGCTCATCACTAAAATCAGCCTTCACTATTTCCTGGGATTATCCAAAGTCCTTCACTCATTTCTCCTTTACTTTCTTCTAATATTTAATATCTAGAAAATGTTAGGGACACAACTTTTGTCATAATTTACTCACGTGAAAAATTGTGAGTAGTGGAGTAAAAGTGGTGGGTTCACGACTCTACAACTCACGATTTGTCACATAAATAAGTTGTGGCAAAAATTATAGTCTTAAGCAAGTTGCGGCAAAAGTTCTAACCCCTTAGGCCCTTGCTTATGATTAATGAGGGAAAAAGATGAGGTTGTCCTCTCTTAATAGTGAAGTGTACCAGTTTAGAGAGAATATTTATCTTTTTTACAAGACTTAGGTACAGTACTTAGGTATTATTTCTTAGGTTTTCTTTTTAAAATTCTGCCATGTGAATTTCTACACCTGAGATGAAAGTGTATTTTTTAGTTAAGTAGTCATATGACTGAAGCTTAAAAATGAAACTTAAAGAACAGTACCTAAGGTATTGTATTTAAGTTTTGTCCTTGTCTTTTCTAGATAAATTTTTAATCTTTGTGGAAAAATAATAAAATATAGAAAAGTACTGAGTAATGCAATTCAGCTAATAATAGTCTAAAACTATCAAGTTAACGAGGTATGATCATATCTTTTGGTGATAGATTGCCTGGAGCACAAAAATTAAAAGCTAATTGACTTTTTATGCGCTTCATTTAGTAAACTAAAATGTATGAAAATATATATATATATATATATATATATATATATATATATTTTAAAGTTGTTTCCATGCTATAGCTCGGAAAGGTAGGATCAAGTCATTCCCGGCCTGTCATGATCTATTGAGTTAAGAAAAACCAATTAACTAAGGTTGCATTTGGCAATATGTAAAATATTTTCTGAGAAAATATTTTTAGGTGAAAATATATTTCAAAAAGAAAAACATTTTCAAGTATTTGGTTGCATTTCAAAAAATGCTTTAGAAAATATTTTATGGTGTTTGGTTGGTTCTTGAAAATGCTCTAGAAAACATATTTTAATTAGGTTTTTCACATTTTCTCAAAATCCAAACAAATATTATTATAGAAAATCTCAATATATAAACACAAAAAGAAACAAAAATCAAAATCACATGAGAGAGAGATATTGAGTTATAGAGACAGAGATCGGTTCATGGGTGACTTGGTAGTGGTGGTGGTAGTGGCGACATGGACACGGTAGATCGATCTAAAGGTTACAGCTCGATCTAGGCGTGGGTTGCCCATGGTAGTTCGATCCAGGAATGGGTCGTTCACACAGTGGTCAAATTGACTTAAGGGTGGGTTGCTCACGGTGGTCCGATTGGCTCTGGTGTGGGTTGTTCACTGGGTCGGCACGATGGTTTGATTCATTTTCTAGTGGCTCTTGCTCTCTCCATGCTCCATTGTAAGTGTTCTCTCTCTCTCTCTCTCTCTCTCTCTCTCTCTCTCTCTCTCTCTCTCTCTCTCTCTCTCTCTCTCTCTCTCTGTGTTCGGTTTGAAGAGGAAAATGGGTGTAAATAGTTTGAAGGTAAGTCAGAAGTGCAATTTATTTTACATCTCAGGGACTGATATTTTACATTCAGTGGAAAAGATTTTCCGTTTGATTGAGTTTTCAGGCCAACCCAAACACTCATCATAGTGTAAAATATTTTCCGTGTTCTTTTTACACCCGAAAAAAACACAGCCTAAGAGTAAAAATTTATTTTCCAAGTAAAAAGGAGAGGTAAGATGGAATGCATTTTCCCTAGGTTGAAACACAAAATACTTCTAAGAGAATTAAATGATAATTAGAATTATAAACACTATATTTGTTAGAATTATGTTGTTAAATAATTAAATTTATGATTTTTTTTTTTTATAGTTTAGATTTTTGGAATAGTTAGTAATCTATCATTATATCAGAACAGAAAGTATTAAATGATTAAATTTACAATTTTCAAATATTTTTGCACAATTGATAGCAGTAGATGTAACGGACCATGTGCTACAGCTGCCTCTTAGTCACATAACAAAGATCTTATTATTTTTTACTTTTATTCATTTTCCAAATTTAATGAGCATATGGACATACCTATAATGGCTATCTTGAGTATCTTCCATCGAGTCTTTCCCCTGTTGCAATTGTAACTGCCTTCTGTATTCTCACAATCTGACTTGTTGCGACATATATTGTCATTCTCGCATTCATTTATATCTGGCAAGAATAGGATAACATGCAAATTTATAAATTCATTAATTTTTGTGTGCATTTGGTGCTTACAACTTACAACATACATATCTTCGCATTCGTCTAT
This sequence comes from Castanopsis chinensis, assembly GCA_032878915.1. NCBI lineage: Eukaryota > Viridiplantae > Streptophyta > Magnoliopsida > Fagales > Fagaceae > Castanopsis > Castanopsis chinensis. The sequence goes on from JAVQMG010000082.1 coordinate 1,381,831, forward strand.
ATGATATCTAATGGAATTTTGACAGAAAATTAATAAATTCATTAAAATTTTGGGCACTTTGGTGCTCACTCATATAGGCAAAAGAGGTTTCAAAGGTTCTAAGCGCCAGAAGTTCTTCAAGATTAATTTGGGTTAAATCGAAGGAGATTAATAAATCTCAAACAGCCTTATTAGTAGCATTGTCTTGGTTCTTAAGCATCCGTACTTAGGGTCAAAACCACTCACCCGCCCGCGCACACGCGGGGGGGGGGGGGGGGTGGTGGTGTGGGGTGAGAAGTTAAAAGCTAAAAGTAAAAACTAAAAAGTGGTCGGAGCAATCATAAGTGAATGGTTGATCAACTCAAAATTGCTTTAGTTTTCAAGCTTGGTGGCAGAATGCAAGTGTTACTTACGCAAGGGCCTAAGAGGCGGAGATAACAAGAGGTTTAAATAAAGAACTAAAAAAGGGGGCAAATTACAACTACCCTTGAGATGTGGATCAAATAATTTGGCTTTGTTTGGTTGGTGAGAAGTTATAGAAAATTTTGGCTAAATTTTTACTTTTGATATTTTTTGGGTGAATCCATTTTATGAATAGTTAAAAAAAATTGGAATTTTTAATTCAAGAAATGATGTTAATGGAAAAAATTGGATGGAGAAATAAAGGAATGGTTAAATTAAATAAATTTGAAATTTAGAGGACTTAATCGAAAAAAAAAAGTAAAGTTAGAAGATTGAAATGAATTTTGGTTAAATTTAGATTTAGCATTTTTGATTATATAGGAAAATTATTACATATAATTGGAAATTTGCATTTTAGCCAAGTATATATACCAGATTATTACATATAATGGGAAACGTAAAGTTTATGAAATTTTTTAACATTAGAAGTAAATTATAAATGTTTAAAGATCTAGTTAACATATTTGATATTTTAAGATTGTGTTGCTAGTAATTAGTGGTGTAAAGTCGAGCTATGATATATTGAGTGTCAAAGATTAGGATTGTTCATTCAATTTGTTGAACATTGCCTCATATTCCTAATTAGATTTAATTTGGGTTTTCTTGATAAAGAAGTAGTTGGTATTTCATGTCCATTAAACAATAAGATTGAAGCGTTATAAATATACGTTTTTGCAAAGGGTTTGATGGCCTTTTCCTCAGGTTCCTTCCATGTGGGAAGAGGAGAAAGTCTCCTAGAAAAACATGAGTGGGTTTCTTTGGAGAATAGTTTGGTAGATTTTTTTTAAATTTTTTTTTTATTGTAATAGTTTGGTAGATTTTGGGGTTGAAAGATTACTCTCTGTTACGTATTGAGAGTTTGTTTGTTATGTGAGTGTGAGAGAATTATTGGTTGTATTGGGGATTTCAGATTGTGAGTTTGAGTTTGTAAGAGGTTTTGTTTGTGTATTTCTGAGTAAAATTTTTCACCTAAAATTGTTCACCTTGTAATAAATATGTTTCTCAAAAAAAAAAAAAAAAAAAAAAACCTTGTAATAAATTTATGCTAGTAATTAATAACTAAAAAGGGTTGAAATTTCTGTTTATTATAGAGAATGGTTTTTGTTTATGAACTTATAAAAATAGATTTATCAAAATTGTATTGTTAAAAAATTATATAATTTTATTACGAGATGTGATATTTATATCTTATCAATAAATTAGTAATACTTTGAAATTTTATGAATATATGTATACATATAAAAAAATAATATTATATTACTTAAATCAAGTTGAATATTTCATAAGCTTGTTCACATATATATTATTATGTTTGAGATTGACTCATTTAATAGTTGAATCTAAAATTGAGTTTGAACTTTGAATCGTTCGCTAAATAAACATACATAAAAAAATATTTTTCTTGAGTCAAGCTTGAGTTGTGGATGAAAAATTTGATTTATTTACAACTTTACTAAACATATCATTACAAATGGGCACTAAATTTTATTCTAAAGGATATAGGTGACGAAAATTGATTAAATTCGATTATTTTTGTGGGAGTATAGTAAGGCATATGCTTAAAGTATTGTTGTGAAAGAGAAAAACACATACCAATTATAGAAAATTGTACTTCTATTGCATTTTAAAGGTTTTTTTTTTTTAATTTTTTTTTAAGAAGGGCATTTTAAAGGTTTATATAGCTAGCGAGGATACTTTGAAACATTAAGATGCTGTCATCATACCGTAATAAATGTAATTATAAAATAAGCTAACGATCTGATATATATACATCTAGTACACTAAAAAAATAAAGACAGACTTCTGTTGAATTGATAATTTATTTTAGAACAAATCTAATATGTGATGATATGTTATTTCAAATCAGATATATATAATTCTTGAATAAAATTTAAAATAACGTGATATTCTGTATTCTTAATTTTTTTAAAAAGGAAATTTTCATCCTGAAAGGGATATTCTCTATTTCAATGATGGATCATAGCTAGGCCCTAATGTAATTTCATTTAATATATTTAATTACTCTTTGTGAAAAATTCTAACAAAATACCAAGCATTAATTCTCAAAAACATAATTAGTAATGTATAAGATGGAATATGTATAGTTTGAAATACGTACTTGTTTCATTTGACTCAATATTTACATTTTGTTTTTCTTGTTGTAAAAATACGGCATAAAAAAAGAAATGAAAAAAAAAATCATAAATAGACATACATACAAATATATTACAAATTTTGTTGAAAAATTCAAAACTAGGTTATATATGATGTAATTATATTTTAATTCAGTAGCATACTTGTATTATCTTAATATTGTATGGGAAATTTGAAAATCTAACTGTTGGGTTACATGTTTTTTATATTCTTAACACGCATATTACATTTCGTTCAAATTGGATATTATTTACTATTCGATCAATAAACTCATTTTTTATTCATAATTTTAGATTAAAAAAATTTGAAATTTAAACATTTGATTGATGATATATCTATTGTTCTTTGATTTTATTGAAATTTTGCAAGTATATATTAAATAATAAGAACATGCAATCCAACAATTAATCTATTTGGAAATGCATATCCAACAATTAAGTATTTCATATCCAATATAAAAAATTTAAAAGGAGATTGAAGAGAGTTTTTTTCCTTATTATCTTGTGTTATTATAATTTTAAATGATTTTATTTTTTTTTATTTTAAATCCATTATGTAGATTATATATGACAATAAGATCTAATAATTCAAATTATAGAAAAACATTACTAGATGAAAAAATTTCAAGATTATAATAAAACGTGAAAATGCTAATGTTTAATATAAATAATAAAACATGAAATTAAAAATATTAATTTTGATAAACTAATAGTTATGTATAATTAAACGTCTTAAGTCTTAACAAAATAAGTAATTATGCTTTGAAAAAGAGTATTTAAATTTAGTTGAGTTAAATTATTGTGTATAATTATAATACATGAGATGTTTAATACATATTTAATATGTTTAGCGTATTTTTTAGAATTTTTTATGGTAAATGAGATTTTTATTAATAAATACGTACACATGTGTAATATATAGTAAAGTAAGCACAGTGGAAAAAGTCAAAAAAAAAAAAATCAGGGGCCCAACCTAAATATAATAAAATTCAAAAATTAAAAAAAGATTAAAAAATACTTTATTTTACAAATTAACTTTAACTCATTGCGTGCAACCTTTCAAGGTATCATTTATTACGAATTTGCTAGGACAATATATAACAAAATTTATAACTTTTATCATAATATGACAAATTGTGAATAACAGAATAAAAATAGTAGGTTCATAACTTTACCAGTCACAACCTGCTACATGAATAATTAATTGAGAGTTTTGTTATGATAATAATAATAATAATAATAATAATAATAATAATAATAAAAATAATTCAAGAAAAAAAATTATTATTATTATTATTTTTGAATTATTATTATTATTATTATTTTGATCTACTAATATCAAACTATTAATATCAAAGATTAGTAAATAACTAATAAAATATAAATAAATTTAGAGACTATTAATGTTAACAATCATATTTTATTATTACTGCTCCACTACAGTACTACACGCACTAAATTTTAATTTCTGATTGAACTACTCATCTACTCTACTCCTACTCCTACTGAGTCATCACATACACTAACAAGCACCAACAATTAATAAAATAATAATATAATTAACAATTTTATCATATAAGCTACTTTCTCCTTAATAACTTTAGTACGTTTTTTTTTTTTTTTTGATAATCAATAACTTGAATTGAACACGCGCTAGATTGTACTAGTGACACGGCATCGACGGCTTGAGTGGAGGCTGATGTTGTTTTCATTTTTTATTATTTTTATTATATTATTTAGTTCGTTTTGCGACAATCGTGGTGTTTTTTTTTTTTTTTTTTTTTTTTTTAATGGAAACAGGGTGGGATTTGGGTCTAAATATATGAGACTTTGTTTTGTTTTTATTTGGATGAGTCTTAATTTAGAAGGGATTTGAGTTTTTGTTTTTTCAAATTCTTTATTGTGATTTTTTTTTTTTGTTTTTGATAGGATTCTGATATTGTGCCTATTAAAATAAATAAAATTGTCATATTGTGAACTTATTAAAACTATATTGTTGCTTGTAATGTCTTGTATTTTGGAGGAGCTATGGGAGCTGGGCCAGATTTTAATTCGTTTTAATTTGAATATTCTGAAACTATTTTAAGATCTAAGAACTGATTATATATATTCAAAATTCTAGGGGCCGGTAAGATTTTTTTATTTTTTTTAATTTTGAGAAAATTCCTTCTTTTACAAGGCCCCAGCTCCCGCATAAATTTTGCCAATATTAATTTTTTTGCTACTAGAATTTAAAATTTATTTGCAATAGTACGTCATAGTGAATGCAACCTTAATCATACCGAATAGTCCATAGCTAAAAAAATTTTAAAAATAAAAATAATAAAGTGATGAACGTAGAACTCAAGAGTGATCAGGCATGTGATTTAAAAACTAAGGGAAAATTAAAGCTGTTGGTAATTGAAGTGTACCTTGACATCCCGTGTTAAGATATGGATTTCCTTCATATCCACGACGGCAATAATAATACTGGGCGTCGTAGGATCCGTAAGTTGTATAGTCCAAATATGCTTTCCGTTCAGCTGCCTCGGTATAACTCATGGTAGTAAAGTTAGACACTGTCCACTCCAGCGCCACGGGAACGTATTCCAAAAGCGGCACTTCGTAAGAGGGATTTGTTATGTTTGAGTCAAACCATTTCTTTTCTGCTAGGAATGCATATTTGCATTTTTCGCGGCCATTTTTTTCCTCATCTTTTCTTTTGAAAGATGCATTAAATACTTGACTCCCAGAAGGGACTGTGGTCTGGCAACAGTTGAAGCCCGAACATTTAGCTTCCCTTTCTATCATGGTTTTACCATCGCAATCAGAATTGCAACCAACCAGCACCGTAGGATCACTACCGGTCATCACGGCCATATTGTTGCAACCAACCGAAATAAATTTATTCCGATTGGATGAGAAGTAAAAAGGACCCCCCGTCATATTCACACCACCATTGCTCTGATCCGTACTTGTGCAATTCGAAGAAATAATAATCGGCATCTTGACTCGAACGAAGCTTGGCTCAAAATAAATGTATGAATCATTCCTATATGGATTAGTAATATTGATTTCCAGCACTTCCATGCTTATTCTGGGAAGGAAGGCTCTAGCAGAGCTGCCATTTCCAGTGCAATTAATTTTGAACCAGTCGTTTAAGTAACAATCGGCTGTCATTCCAAACGGGTATGGAATACTAACATTTCCACAGAAGTCTGCACAATTGGGTTTCACCATAGGTGGTGCTGCTGCTTCTGCTAATCCACATGTCAGAAGAAGTAAGAAAGTAATGCGCATTACAAATTGCACACCCATTTAATTTCTGTATCTTTTGCAGTACTACAAAGGAAACCATACTTACCCAGCCTTTATATACCAATATATATAGCCTCACAAGAAAAGTATAGCTAGACAATATATTTTTCCGCACCTTCCGCGAAATTTTGTTCCTTCGTTTACTTGACTTTATAAGTGGATAGAATCACTGCCGTACTAATAAATATATTTTTCCGCACCTTCCGCGAAATTTTGTTCCTTCGTTTACTTGACTTTATAAGTGGATAGAATCACTGCCGTAATAATATTCCAACACGCAAGTCTAAATTGCTGTCCGTGGAATTTTCTTAAGAATTTTCTTTCAGACCCTACTTGCGGGAAACAAAAAATGGCAAATGTTGTTGATATTAGCAAAAAGTGTAAAATATTTATCACTTTTTGCAAATGAGTACAACATTTGTCACTTTTTGTGCCTTTTACATTATAAGTAAAGCCATGTTTTTAACAAACACCGTAGTAGGTGAGTTCCTTCCCATCATTTTCCAAAAGTTTGAAGAATAAAAAGTAAGAAAAGTCATAACTAAAGAACTGTTGGAATTGATTTGATTCCAGAAGACGTCTTAATTGATTTGTGTGTTTATATCGATATTTCAACTTTTTAGTTTGAATATAGTACGTGGTTTCTAAATTACCTTCATATGAGTGGACGTTGTAAATGATAACGATGCATATAAAGTATAAATCAATTGAATGAAAGAAAGGTAAACTCTTGCATTCAATCTGAAATTACAATACAAATGGCTTCAAGAGAACGCCTCGATTGGTTCTAGCTAATTGCCTATTATTGATATAGAAACTAGTATATTTACTAGATAGTAGTTCGTATCGTGTACGAAAGTTCCGTATTGTAAGAGTGTATCAGAAGTATTCATGAAACGTACTCTCTCTCTCTCTCTCTCTCTCTCTCTCTCTCTCTCTCTCTCTCTCTCTCTCTCTCTCTCTATATATATATATATATATATATATATGTAGAGGTGCATATTGTATTAATCGTAATGTGTTGTAAAATTGTACATATCGTACAATACATAAATATATGAGTTCAAATGATTTTTTTTTTTTTTTTTTTGGGGTTAAATTTGTGATTTTGAGACCAACAAGTTATTAGACTTATTTTTAATACAAAATTATTGAGATACTTAATTAAGCCGAATAAAATAACATGTACATGATTTTTTTTTTTTTCTTTTTCATTTGCAAAATTTGAACTACACACTTGACACTTCACTTTTATATTTACAAATTTCAATTCAATATTATGAATAAGGTATTAAACAACAATATAATTATTATTTTTTTGTTTTAATTATTTTTTTTTAAGTCTAAGAAGCAATAATATCAAGAAGAAATATAAATATAAAATTATTAAAATATATAAAATAACAATAACACATAGTAAATTTTGATGATGAAGTAAAAAAATATCAATGAAGAAATAATTTCTCAAGATGAACATGATGACATTGATTTAGATGGAATTGATTAGGCAAGATGATGAATATGATAACAACACTATAGTGGTATAATAATTAATGGTAGTTATTATCCATAAAAAAAGTAGTTATTACAAGATGAACATGATAACACTAATTATTTTGATAATTTCATTAATATTTTGTAAAATGTTTTTTGCATAAATTTTGAATTTTTTTAGTCGTATTATTTTTTAAACTAATTTGTGCATTGTATTGACATAATACTAAAATAAAAATTATAAATAATGTAATTTTAAATTATTTTAAAGTTTTATTTAGAGTATCCACGTCGATGGAGCTAAAATTTTTAGCACTTAACACCATAAAAAGCTACTTTATCTATTTTAATAAATAATTTCACAACACTATTCAATGGCCTTATTTTTACCCTTAGCCAAACACTATTCATTTTTTCATTAATTTTTAATTTTTTCTCACTTCCTCTCTGCCACCAAACCCAAAAAATGATAAAGTAATAATTTTCTTTTATACCGCCTTGCTACAATGAATTGCTAGTCTTGGCAATTCACAGTAACAAAAAGGCAAAATAATTTGTCTTTTTCTCTACTAATGTTGGCACTTAAATGGAGTTTGAGGTGGTAAAATAGATAAAATACTATTTTACCACCACCAATGATGATTATGTTAGCACTGATAATTTGAAAAAATAGATATAGGCATTATACATTTATAGTGGTATAATAATTCATGGTAGTTATTATCCATAAAAAAAAAAAAAAAAAAAAAAAAAAAAGTAGTTATTAAATATATTGAAGGTAGTTATTATCCTTCTTCTTCTTTTTTTTTTGGAACAAATTATCCTTCTTCTTTTGTGTTGGGTTTAGATTTACGGGTTGAATTCATTATTTGTATTTAGCCAAAAAATAAAAATAAAACTCTCCCTCAAATTGTAACCATATTTTAAAACTCAATAGACACAATTTTGATAACTTTCATAATTTATCAACATTTTATTAACTTGAATTATTTCATTTAAAAGTAATACCAAAAAGTAATAAGACTATCGATGTCTCATTTTTAAATTCAATTTTTTAAAACACAAACAATAGGGGAATTGCATTTTCACTTTATTTATTTATTTTTATGTTGCCCTGGATAACGGAATATAATTGATCAAAGATTATTCCTTAGATAGTTCACCAATTAAAAATCACTATAATAATTCTCCTTTAGTTTGAATTATATTTTAAATTTTTTGTTTTGGTAATAATTATATTTTAAATTTGTACCATATACTTTCAGGTTTTGGATTGTTCTAAATTGTACCATATACTATATTGCTTTTGAAATGATGGATGCATAATGGCTTGCTATCCATGCTTCCTACTGGAGTTTAATGTACAATACTATTAGAGCCTTAAGTTGCACATTGCTATGTTCCGGCTATCTTTGCTGTTGTCGCTGTGCCTGTTGCCAGTATACAAGTTTGTCATTCTGGACTTTTGCGCTGTTCAAAAGCTACTTCGGTAGGTAGGGAAAAATTCTATATAACTGTAAATAAATTTCAGCAATCATAGTGAAAGCACAACTACACAAGAACACAAAGATTTACGTAGAAACTTTTTCTCTTTGAAGTGAAAAACTACGGGACAAATTCCGAATAATTTCACTATATTAAGTAAAGATTACAACACTTTGAGATACAACTTGAGAAAAAAAAAAAAAAATTCTCTTTTTCTTTTCACTCACTACTCTCTTCTCTCTTCCTCACTGTGTATTTCTCACCATTTTCTCTTACTCTCTCTATTTATCTCTTCTCTTTTACCTGCTCTAACTCACACAGTTCTTCAAGACGGCACCAATCCTCACACTCTCTGGGACTTCACTTCTCCAAAAGACCTCTCCTTTTATTTCTTCATCTTTACCTTCTTTTCTCCCTTTCATACTCTTCACATCTAGCCATAGTAAATGCAAGCCACTTATCTTGATTTTGCTTCAACCAAAATCTCTTTCTTCTGCTCTCCCTTAGGCCGAATGACCCTTGCCTTTTGCTTCTTTCTTTTCGTTCTTCCTTCCAATGTGTCTCACAAGTTTAACATCACATATTCATTTATGTGGCTTGACTTTTGTACATCCCTTTTTAAATGTTGCTGTACTTTTGTACATAGTTATCTTGCTCTCATAAAAAGATAAACAACCAAAATTCAACAACTCTTTCAAGAACAAACTGCAAACAAAACCATTTCACTAAAAGACTGACTGACAAATCTCAGCACTTGTCCAATAAGCTCATTTAATGAGTTAAGACAAAATGTAGGCTGGAACATGGTGCAATGCACCCAACAACTTCTGCATCAATAGAAAAAGAAAAAAAAAAAAAAAAAAAAAAAAGTAGCTGCTGTATTTGGAGAAAGGGGAAAGTAAATTAAAATGCTCATTGATGTATTGTATAGTTAGTCAGAGTTAGTAAGTAGTTAGCATGTATCAAAACTACCACTTTGTACTAAATTTTAAATCTAGTTAATTTGGTAAGTAAACATTTTTAGTTGGAACTAATAACAACATATAAATTTTGTTATGATTTTTGTGAAAATTGCAAACAATATTATACTTTTTTTTGAAAATAATAATTTAAATATAGAGGAAGAAAAAATCAAGATTATTGTGGCAGTGGCAGTGGCGGCGGCGGCGACAGCAACGGTAGTGGTTTAATGAAAAGTCGGTGCGGTGTAGCAGCAAAGTGGTTGTGATTGTTATTTATTGTAGTTGATATATTATTTTATTGTATTGGATATATTGTTTTATTGTAGTAGATATATTATTTTATTGTGATGTTTATATTATTTTATTGTGTTGAAAGTCAACATTCATGACTCAACCATGTTTTGTAAATGTGTAAAACAGTAATCAACAGTGCATAAAAAGTGAGATTTTAGAGGAAAAGTAAAACCAATTCTTCTCTTTCGGACAAACACTTTGCACTTCTCAGCACTTGTCCAACAAGCTCATTTAATGAAAAGACAAAAGGAAGAACAGAAGAAGTGAAGAAGAAGTAGAAAACTGTTGTATTTAGTAATAAAACACAAAGTTACATAGTTAGCAAAGTTCATGTATCAAGGTAATTAGCTTTGTACTAAGATTATTGTTTTTTTTGGACATTTATTAAGTGAATTATATTGAAATAAACAAATTTAATTCTATACAACAATTAATCCAATACAATCATATTAAGTTCATGAAAATTGAGGAATGCTTTGATTTGGTTGGATGAAAACTTTTGCTTTAGCTAAGTGAATGTATTTTGCATAGCTGTTTTTTTTTTTTTTTTTTTTTTTCGTTTAAATAGTAATATTGCTACAATAATTTGATGATTTTATTGGTATTAAATAAAAGGATCTGATACGGTTTATATTTTGTTTTGTTGAACTAAGGTTTACATGGTTTGGTAGATTGGAGTCTCATGCATTCCATGATTTTTGTTTTTTTTTTTTGTTTTAAATTGAGATCCACTCAAATTCCACATGCCTCTATTTATTTATTTATTTATAAGATAACAATATATTACTCAATTATTCTGCTCTTTTCTCTATTTGGTTGATTAGAAATTGTGAGAAAAGAAAAGGAGAAGATTGAGTTTTTGGAATTTTAATGTTATTCAAAATTTGAGTCAATGTTTTTGTAAATTTTACTTAATTTGATAAGATAGTAGTCCATACCCATAAAATTGAGGATTTTTTTTTTTTTTTTTTTTTTTTTTTTTTTTTTTTGCTTGGTTAGTGTGGAAGTTCGAGAAGCTAAAGGAATATGATTTTGGTCATATTCTTGATTGTTGTGAACTTTGAGGTAGGTCTAAGACTTTGAAGCTTGAAAATTTTTCTAAGAAATTAATGATGTTGGGTGGTTATTATAAGTTGATGCTTGATATGATTATTTTTGCATATAATATGTCACCAATTTGTTATGTTTTGGTATGAAATAGGTATAAAATAAATTTTGAATTTCTTGGATCCTGCATTTACCCTTGGATTAAAGGCCTATGGCATTAGAGCTTTTTTTTTTTTTTTTTTTTTTTACTTTTTTTGTTTTTTTACCAGATAGAATTCTACTCGATCTAGCTTAATCTAAGTGTAAATGTGTGTGAAACTCCCTCTTGGAGACTTGAACCCCGGCCCTTGTCCCCACACCTCATAAGTTTTTATACTTGTAGAGTGATCACTGCATCATAGGTGCGTGATAGTGGTATTAGAGCTATTCTTAAATATGAGGTATGTTGACTGAATTTTAAGTTTGAAATTTTTTGTACAATATACTCTGTGACATGCAATGTAACTAATGAGCGATGTTTTACTATGTCATAAAAAAAAGTTTCTATTTAATTCAATTAAAACCGCATAGGTTGTTAGGAAAAATCTTGCGACCATTCAAAGTATATTCATCCTTTCATTTGCTTATCCCACTGAGAAGACTTTTTTTTTTTATATAATTATTACATATATACCATGTGTCGGTTTCTGGAGTGCCTAATTCGACAGTCGATTTTATGTCATTAATGTGCTACCTAAGCTTTTGATGATAGATGTTTCTATTTCTACTACCAGATTATAATAGTACTTCTCTTTGCATTGCTATGATTCTTGATTCTGAAGTTAGGTAATTATCAAATATATGCTATTTTGTTCTTTAGAAAAAGTATTAATTTGAGTTGCTATTGATTGTCTTCTGCTATTTCACTAGCTTAGCACCTGATATGCTGTGATGTGCTAAAAAGTACCCAAAAAAGTACTTTTCTTTGTATTGAAGACTAAATGTGGGAAAAGTCTAAGACTACAAAATTTTTCACAACTTCTTGCCACAACTATGATGTGACAAAGCGTGATTAGTGGGAAAAAAATGGTAAATCCATGTGTAAGTCATAATTAATCACTCACAATCTGCAATGTCAGAGTTATGACAAAAAAATTGTAGAATAACTAGTATTATGCCCATGCGATAAACGGCTTAATCAAAAATCCTGTATAAAGTAATTAAAATAAAAAATTTTAAATTTTAAATTAATTAAAATTAAATAGATAATAAAAATAAAGAAATCTTTTGCTCTATTTTTTTTTTAAACGAAGTAACCTTTCACTTTAAGTTATATAATGAATGCATATTGTGTAAGATTAAGTTTTTATAATAAAAAAAAAAAATCATATATAGGTCCAAAATTAATTGAATGGAATACAGTAGATAACTATGCAACTAATATAAAAGGAGATGCCTGAAAAATTAAAGGAAGTTTGCATAATTAAAACTCAAGTGTAAATTTAAATGAAAACCTTAAATTCAATAATTAAAAAAAATAATTGAAAGCATATATAAATGGTAACCTCAATGTAATAGTTAAGAATTATGAAGAACCCAAATTACTAAACATTAAAAAATAAAAGTAGATAAACTTATGTAAGAATTGAATTTTTGTCTTTGAAAGTGGGGGAGGAGGCATCGAATTTCACCCTATCAAAACAAAATATGTATATATAAACTTCAAGAAATTTTTTTGAGAAATTTTTTTGATTGAGTGCTTCAAATAACCCTAAAAAAATGATAGATACTTGGATGTTTAAAATATTAATTAAAAAAATATATGAATCTGGCCTAATTACTTATAATGACCTGATCGAAAATCTAAATATGAGAGCTATGGTATAATAAAACTATTATCCATAATCATTCCTATATTTATCTAACAAACAAAATTTCAACCATGGTAAACTTCAACCCCCCGTCCCCCCCCCCCCCCCCCCAAAAAAAAGTTGATAAGAAATTTTTTCTATTTAAAAAAAAAATTTTAAGTTGTGAAATATTTGATATAAGCAAAAAAGAGAAGGAATTTATTTAAAATCATATACCATAAAATCAAGTTGTTAACATTAATTACAATTTTTTCCCAATTAAATGGTAAAGATCAAGTTGTTAACGTTAATAGTTTTTTTTTTTTTTTTTCCACTATCCAAAAATTTGATATTTATCCAAAAAATAAATAAATTATATATATATATATATATATATTTGATAAAAAAAATTAGATAACAAAGTAATTATTAATTCCTCCCCATGTGTATATCCTCCCAATGAAAGTGGTTTTTGTTTTTGTTTTTTTTGTTTTTTTTGTTTTTTTTTTTTTTTTTTTTAATTCATGGGATTAGCTACATACTTCTATGTACACAACTATACATTTTAATATTTTATGCCTGGATTTTTTTTTTCTTTCTATCCTATTATTTTAGGCTTTGTTGATAATATTTAGATAGACACAATTGTAGGTTGTAGTTGTATGGCACCAACAAACTAAATTTACTTCTCAAAGAAGAAAACCAATTACATTTAATCTCTTTTTAAAATTTTACCTTTTTGTTAACTATAGGTTGCATGTTTTGTTAAAACACTTATTTTTTAATGTAAGTTGCATGTTTTGTTAAAATTGCTTTTTTTAATAATATACTACATGTAAAAATAAGGATTAGGTGAAGAATTTGGATTGTAATCAAATTAAGATTTTTATCAATTTAGGAATTATAGTACATGGATTAGATGAAAATTTTGGATTATAATCAAATTAAGATTTTTATCAACTTAGAAACTATAGGAGAAGAAAAATTTTATTATCTATCTATATATATATACATATATATATATACATATATATATATATATATATATATTGTTAGGTTCTAAAAGTTTAGAATAATTGGCAAACCGTGAACACAAACTTGTCTAGGTATAGATCTTAGGGTTTATAGAGTTTATTAGACAATGCAAAAAAAAGAATTCAAATTCAGTGAAATCTGATTGATCAATAGAGGCGGCTCTATAGCCATCTTAGGGGGGTTCAAATGAGCCCCCTGAATTGGCCAAGAACCAAAAATTATATATAAAATATTTTAATTTTTTTTGACCCCTAAAATAAAATTTTGAACACTCTAACTCTAAATTTTGTTTAATCCCAATTGAAACAAGTTCGAATATAATCATTTTAGTGCTATTTTCACAATAATTTTACAATAAAAGCTAAGTAGCAAATTTTAGTTAGTTTCTATCTAAACCCACAAATGACATCACTTTTTTATATATCTCTAACAACTTGCTACCCAAATTTTGTTGTGAAAGTGTTGTGTCAGTAGCTAGCTGTACTCTTAAAATTGCTACTTCATTTTTAAAAATAAATAAATAAATCATCTCTCTAGACTTTGGCTTACTTTGCTATTGGCTGCGAAATAAAATTGTTTTTATTTGCATTTTTCTTCTTCATTAGCAAAAAAATCAAACAACTTGTAACACACAAAAATTACAACACTATTAACCCGCCCAGTAAAAAATCTTGAAAATTCAAGATTGGAGAATATTCATTTGTAAAATGAAAAAACTGGAAATTCGAGTTCTAGAAATTTCTTTATGAAAATTCAAGTTTTAGGATTTTCGATCGGTCAAAACTTCTGTTCGATTAATCAAAATGATTAGGAAAAGTTTTTGCTTGTTTCGATTAGTGTTCGATTCCTGTTCGATTTATTGAAAAGATCTTTCGATTGATGCTTGATTCCTCTTGATCGATCGAGACCCATGAAAACTGAATTTCTGCAAAAATTTATGATAATTGTTTTGAATGTTTGAAAATGTTTTAAGCCTTGTGAACAGTTTTATAAAACATTTTTAACTCTCCATTTGTTTGAATGGGTATAAATAGTGATTCATGTTCACTTGATAAAATGGGTTCTCTCTCCCTTAAAATAGTTTTTAAGAAATACAAGAAATCGTGGGAGTATTCTCCAAAATTACTATTTGTAGAATCCAATAAATTTGGTTGTATCCTAGGGGCAAATTTGTAGAAACTCTTTAGCAACCTACATATAGGGACAAATATTGTCTAAGGATAACATTCAATTGTATTTCAAAGTTAATCATAGTTTCCGTTAGGATTGTAAACTATTGTAGTTGTATAGATTCGAGGTCAGCTATGGCCTCCAAGAATTAGGAAAGAAAATAGTGAGAGAAAGAAAGATAAGGAAAGAAAAGAAAATCATATCAGATTAACAATTTGCTTGGTTTCCAATGTACAATTATGTGGCTTCTTAAAACCACCACACAGCTATCCCCAACCCACTAACTCTAACTAACCCTTAACTACCCTTGCACAGTTACTAACCAATGTCACTAACTAACCCAACTAACTCGTGTAGCCTCCAACACTGATATTCAAACCCCAAGCCTCTTATGTACACATGTGCACTCAATTCACTAACACACAACATTATTATTCAGACACTACCCTACAACATACAACCCATCATACAAATAGAACTATGCTTAACAATACCTCCCCCATTAAAGCACCTTGCCCACAAGGTGAGGAAATTGTAACTGCAATTGAAACAAATTCTCCCAAGTAGCATTCTCAAGACCTTCTCCATGCTACTGAATTAAGACTTGAGTAATAGTCCTATTCCTTAACTGGTGGGATCTCTCCTGCAACACATCACTGGGTTCAGGGCTAAGGATGCCTTCTGAGTTTACAGGTGGCAGAGTAGGAAGTGCTAAGACATGTGACCCAATTTTGCCTTAAGACAGGAAACATGAAAGGTTGAGTGCAGCCTGGAATTTGAGGGCAAATCCAACTTATAAGACACCTTACCAACCTTCTTCAAAATTTGGAAAGGTCCATAATATCTAGGAGACAACTTTCCCATCTTGCTCTGCCTCAGGGACTTTTGCTTGTAAGGAAGCAGCCTTAAATACACCCAATCTCCCACAGCAAATTCTCTTTCAGTCCTGTGTCTGTCAGCATTGACCTTCATTCTTTCTTGAGCTACTACTAGGTTCAATTTTAACAATATTAATAACTACTGTCTAGTTCTCAAATGTACATCTACACTGTCAACCTTAGTAGTGTCAGGTATGTAGTCCAGTAACCTTGGAGGGGGATAACCAAATAAGGCTTCAAAAGGAGATAGTTTGGTAGAGGTGTGAAAGTTGGTATTAAACCAAAATTCTGCCAAAGGCAACCAATTAACCCAAGAGTGGGGCCTGTCAGCTGCAAAAGCTCTCAAATAGTGCTCCAAGCTCTTATTAACCACCTCAGTCTGCCCATCTGTTTGAGGGTGGTAAGCTGAGGACATGGCTAGCTTCACTCTTTGCAATCTCATCAGTTCTTGCCAAAAATGTGAAGTAAACACAGGATCCTTGTCACTCACAATGGATGCAGGCATTCCATGCAGCTTAAACACATAATGCAGGTACAAATGAGCTACCTTGGTAGCAGTGTAAGGGTGGGACAATGGAATGAAATGAACAAACTTGGTCAGCCTGTCCACCACCACTAGAACCACTTCCTTTGACTGTGACTTGGGTAAACCCTCTACAAAATCCATGCTCACATCAAGCCATGGTTTCTCAAGTATAGGTAAGGGCTACAATAATCCAGCTACATTACAAGTTTTAGCTTTGAGTCTTTGACATGCATCACATTCTTTGACATGCTTCTTTACGTCTTCTCTCAACCCAGGCCAATAAAAATCCCTCCTAACTCTTTGAAAAGTCTTAAGAAATCCAGAATACCCTCCCAAAGGACTATCATGGACCTGTTGAAGTATAGCCCTTTTTAAAGCATCACAAGAACCCAAATAAATTCTTCCTTTATACAGAACTAACCCATTCTAAATTGCAAACCCTTTAAGAAGTTCCTCACCCAATTGAGAAGCTTGGAAGATAGCTTGCACCTTCTGGTCAGAACCATAACTTGTCTTAAGGTCAGTCAACCAAACTGGAGTTGGAAAAGAAATCATGCATAAAACTCCTTCCGCATCATTACCCTCAGGATTAAAGCCTTCACCCTCAACCTTCCTGGACAAGGCATCAGCCACCAACTTGTCCTTAACTTTTTTATACTCAACTACAAAGTTATACCCCAACAACTTGGCAAACCATTTTTGCTGAGCTGGAGTACCAATCTTCTGCTCTAATAGGTACTTTAAACTCTACTAATCAGTCTTAACAGTAAAGGGTCTTCCCACTAAACAAGCCCTCCACCTCTTGACAGCAACAGCCAAAGCTAAAAGTTCCTTCTCATATGTAGACAATGCTAGATTCTTACCCTTAAAGGCCTGGCTGTGATAGGCTATAGGTTTACCTTGTTGCATTAGAACGGCACATATTCCTCTCCCTAAAGCATCACACTCCACCACAAATGGCATGTCAAAATTGGACAAGGTTAGCACAGGTAGGTGAACCGTAGCTTCCTTAAGCTGATGGAAAGCCAGTTCAGCTTCCTTGGACCAACAAAATGAGTCCTTCTTCAATAAAGCAGTCAAAGGAGCTGCAATAGTGCCATACCCTTTGGCAAACTTCCTATAATATCTTGTAAGACCCAAAAATCCCCTTAAAGACTTGATATCCTTAGGAAGAGGCCACTGCTGCATTGCAGCAACCTTCTTTGGATCAGTATGCACCCCTTCAGCAGTGATCACATGCCCCAAATACTCCACTTTAGTGCAAGCAAATATACACTTAGATCTTTTAGCATATGAGTGGTTATTATCTACAGTCTCTAAAACACTTCTAAGGTGAATAACATGTTCAAACATAGATCTACTATAAACCAAGATATCATCAAAGAAAACTAACACAAACTTCCTCAGGAAGGGTTTGAATACCTGGTTCATCAAGGATTGGAAGGTGGAAGGAACGTTTGTTAGGCCAAAAGTGACCCTCATAAGTCCTAAAGGCTATCTTGGGTATATCTTCATCCTTCATCCTTATTTGGTGGTATCCAGACCTTAAGTCTAGCTTAGAGAAAATAGCTGCCCCATGCAATTCATCCAACAACTCATCAATAATTGGGATTGGAAACTTGTCCTTGACAGTTATGGAATTCAATGCCCTGTAATCAATGCACATCCTCCAGAATCCATCAACTTTCCTAACCAACAACACAGGGGAAGCAAATGGACTGTTACTATTTCTGATTGACCCCACTGATAGCAATTCCTTCACAATCTTCTCTATCTCATTTTTCTGATAAAATAGATACCTATAAGGCCTTTGGCATTTAGGCTGAGCTCCCTCTTTAAGCACAATGGAATGCTCATGACCCCTTAGTGGAGGCAGCTCAGTAGAAGTCTCAAAAACTTGTCTAAACTCTTGTAACAAGGCTTCTACTTCAGTAGGAATACTAGCCTCTAATGCATCTATCTCCACACCAGCAATCTGTAACAACAACCCCCTCTTCACTGGGGCTTTAAAGAATGTCTTACAATCTACAAGAGAAGAGCCTAAAATTGGACTCAATCCTTGCAACAATATCTGTTTGTCCTTATACCAAAAACACATAGTTAAAAGCTTGAAATTACATTGAATTTCCCCCAAAGTGCTTAACCACTGAGTACCCAAGACTGCATCACAACCTCCTAATGCCAAAACATGGAAATTAATGCAAAACTCCACTCCTTGGATAAACACAGGTACAAGACTGCAAAATCCTTGTGTCTTGACAATAGAATCATTAGCTACTTTGACTTCCAACACTCTTGAGACATCCACCCTCAACTGTAAACTCCTGACCAATGATGCATCAACAAAATTATGGGTGCTACCCGTATCTATAAAAATTACTAACCCACATCCATTAACTCTACCCTTAACCCTCATTGTGCCAAGTGTAGGTGTTCCTGTGAGAGCATACAAGGTTATCTCAACCTCTTCATTGAGATTAGACTGCACATTCTTATCAATTTTATTACCTACCTCACTATTCACCTTTTATTCTAATTTAGTTATCTTCACCCCACAATTTTCCCCATAAGCCAAATAAATTCCCTCCAAAAGAAACAATTTAGCACTCCTACACTTATGTCCTGGTCCCCACTTCTCATCACAGTTGTAACAGAGACCCTTCTTCCTCCTTTCATCCATCTGTGCAAGGGTTATCCTCTTAATAGGTATACTAGGCTTAGTTTCTATCATACCACTATGACTTTTATTTTTTGGCACACCCAAGATAGAATTCTTACCTGAATCTTGCTGATACTTAACACTCCTTTTGCAACTCATCATGTACTCTTCTTGAATCTTGGCCAATCCAAAGGCTGCATTCAAAGATTGAGGGTTGAGCATTCTCATAAGTAACCGTGTATCATCCTTTAAGCCATTCAAGAAACAACTGAGCTTGTGTAATGGGGAAAGCCTTTTGATTCTGTTTGATACTACTTCAAACTATGCCTTATATATAGCCACTATAGTAGTCTGTCTCAATCTTGTCAATACCTCCATGGGATCATCATAGGCCGTTGATCCAAACCTCACGTATAGATCTTGCACCAAGGATTCCCAATCAAAAAATACCCCAACCTCCTCTGCTTCCTGGAACCATATCAACGCCTCCAATTCCATGTGAAAAAAAGCTATCAACAACTTTTCTGCAACTGGGGTTTGATAATAACCAAAATACTAGTTAGCTTTATAAACCTAGCTAGCAAGATCGACACCAGAGAATCGTGGGAAATCCAATTTCACAGATTTTGCAAGCGACAAGGTTGAAGAATTTGGATTTGGACTTGAGTGTACATTCCTCTGAGGTGAGTTTTGACTTACATCGATGGAGTTAAGCTTCTGTAAGATGACATTGATGTTTTGATTCATCTCGTTCAAGGTTCTGGTATGAATATCTTGAATCTTTTATATTTCTTGTATCTCTCTGTTATGGTCATCCGATGTAGTGCGTAGGGAAGCAATCGCGTCATTCACCATGTTCATGGCAGTGGCTTGTGTCTCAGTCATGGCAGCGCATGAATGATGCTCTGATACCAATTGTTAGGATTGCAAACTATTGTGGTTTTATAGCTCGACTCAAGGTCAGCTATAAGCCTCCAAGAATTAGGAAAGAAAATAGTGAGAGAAAGAAAGAGAAGGAAAGAAAAGAAAATCATATCAGATTAACAATTTGCTTGGTTTCCAATGTACAATTCCGTGGCTTCTTAAAACCACCACACAGCTATCCCCAATCCACTAAGTCTAACTAACCCTTAACTGCCCTTGCACAGTTACTAACCAATGTCACTAACTAACCCAACTAACCAGTGTAGCCTCCAACACTGATATACAAACCTCAAGCCTCTTATGTACACCTGTGCACTCAATTCACTAACACACAACATTATTATTCAGACACTACCCTACAACATACAACCCATCATACAAACAGAACTATGCTTAACAGTTTCAGTTTCATTACTGTATTCAATTCGTTCTTTTGTTATTACTCCTTGGTCTGGTGAAATTCCCAACAAGTAACTAACAGAATTTACAAACAATCAATAATTTATCTACACGTGTTCTAATCCTATTCTAATTACAAAAGCCACACACGTGTTTTTCACACGCTTCTTTATTTATTTAAACGCACCGTTTTAATCTCATCTTCTTTCTTTTAAGTGAAATGATATCATTTCATGCTACTTTGTTTCTTCACAAAACGACTGTGCTTTGTCCAAAACTTCTGCCTTCTCTTCAAAGACTTGATCTGCTAAAGAAGAAGCTTTTGTGCTTGGAGCAAAAATATCAACCAATCACAATCTATTCATCATTATGGAAAAGGCGGTAGACCCATTAGAGCACCCACAGCAGATGTGGGATATGTGCCAAATGGTAAATATTTGGCACATATCCCACACCAAACACCATTTGACCCTATTTATCAGATGTTTCAAATGGCATATTTTTTGCGACATGCTACAGTAAAATCACAAATTTACAACAGTACGGTCAGCTGTGGCATATGGATTTATGAATTTTTTATTCCTTTCTCTCTCACGTCTCTTTCATCTTCTCCTTCAGCTATTCAGTATTCATCGCCTCCATGAAGATCGGCGTGCGAGCGCTAAGCAAGGTTCGCGTGCGAGCAGTGACGGCAAAGCCATGAAGATCGGCGTGCGAGCAGTAAGCAAGGTTCGTGACGGCGAAGCCATGAAGATCGGCGTGGGTCTTTGGGTTGTGGGTCTGGGTTTGGGTTGTGGGTCTCTCCTCTCTGTTCTATCTTGGTGCCAGGGACGGCGAAGCCATGAAGATCAGCGTGCGAGCAGTAAGCAAGGTTCGTGACGGCGAAGCCATGAAGATCGGCGAAGCCATGAAGATCGGCGTGGGTCTCTGGGTTGTGGGTCTGGGTTTGGGTTGTGGGTCTCTCCTCTCTGTTCTATCTTGGTGCCAGGGACGGCGAAGCCATGAAGATCGGCGTGCGAGCAGTAAGCAAGGTTCGTGAGGGTGAGGTCCGCCGCCGGAGTGTTCGTCATGATCTTGCTTGTCGATGACGGTGGAGCCCGGTTTTTATTCAGGTCGGGCCGTGGTGTTGGGGTTCGGATCGAAACGAATGGAATGGGTTTGGTTGCAATCAGTTCAATCTGTAGGGTTTTTTTTTTTTTTTTCCTGCAATTTGGGTTGATCTGATAGTGTCATATTGTGGTGGTTGGTTTGTAATAGAGGTGTTATTGCGGCAGTGGATTTGGTGGCCGGTGGTTGTGCCATTGACGTTGTTGCTGTGGATGATGTTAATGGGAGAAGATAATATATTATTTTAATGTGTAAAAAATATTATTTTAATATATAGAATTGAATTATAAAACATCTGATAAATGAGGTATTGTAAAATAATGTGGTAAAATATTAAAGTAGGGTTTTGATGTGGTAAAATGGCATAATTTTTGCAACGGCTGCTACAGATGCTCTTACATCTGCTACTTGAAGATTGCTTATGACAATGAAAGGTTTTTATTACTCCTACGATTTTGTCCCTAACAAGATGACAATCCACCTCTATATGTTTTGTTCTCTCATGAAAACCGGGTTCGCTGCTATGCAAAGCAACTTGGTTATCACAGAACAACATTGCACTTTTAGGATGATCAATTCTTAAGTGCCTAAGCAATTGAAGTAACCAAACCAGTCCACAAGTTGTAGTTGCCATAGCTTTGTACTTTGAATCAGCCGAAGAACATGAGATTGTATTCTGCTTCTTTGACCTCCAAGAAACCAAAAACTCTCCCAAAAATACATTATAGGCTGTTAGAGACCTCCTAGTGTTTGAACATCCTACCCAATCAGTATCACAAACAGCTTTAAGTCTGAATTCGTAGGAAAGAAGAGAACTTTTCCAGGTGAACCTTTTATGTATTGAATGAAACCAAAGTTCAGAATGGCATATGAAAATTTGACAAACCATTGCCTAGAAGGCTGATTTAAACCAAATAACTCTTGTTAAGTTTGCATACCATGCCACTAACATTCTCTCCCTTGCTATGAAAGCCTGGACGAAGAGACATATAAACCTCCTCATCCAAATCCCCATGGAAGAAAGCATTGTTGACATCCATTTGATGAAAATACCAACCTTTCACAGCAGCCATGGAGAGAACTATTCTGACTATAACTGATTTGGCCATATGAGAGAGTATCTGTGTAATCCAAACCTTATTTTTGGTTGTATCCCTTAGCAACAAGTCAAGCCTTATACCTCTCTATAGTGCCATCTAAATGATACTTAATCCTATACACCCATTTACACCCAATAGGAATTTTACCAGGAGGTAAGCGAGTCAAGGTCCAGGTATAATTAAGTTCTAAGGTATGGATTTCTTTATCCATAGCAGTTTCCAATCTGGAGATTGAATTACTTGAAGGAAAGAAGTAGGTTCAGTAGGAGTGGCTTGGACAGCAAAGACAAAGTGTTTGTAGGCTGTGATAAGGTGAGAATAGGTATGAAAACTAGAAATGTTTAGGACAAACCTAAAGTTGGTCTAGTGGTAACAGCTTAACAAGAATTGTCTCTAAGATAGGATGGGGTTTTGTGAGGTCTAGTGGATTTTCTAGTAAAAGGTAGAGTAAGAGGTCTTCTGACAGAGGAAGGAACTAAATCAAGTTTAGAAACATGCTTAGTAACAGGTGCAAGTGTTGGTGAATGAAGGAAACTATCGATAGATGTATTATGTACAGTGTCAACAAAAATAGTATCTGCAGAGAATTAGGGACTGCAAAATCAGTCGAAATAGGTGGAGCAATATAGGAATGATTTGAATTGGAAATGGAATGAAAAGAAGAAGTATCAAGAATACAACTTGGGAAAACAAAGGAATTAATACCAAGAGAAGTTGGATTAGAAGGGGAAGATGGTGAATGAATGGAAGCAAAAGTAAAAATAGTTTCATAGAAAATTGTCTTTTGAAACAAAAATGGTGTTTGAGTCTAAATATAAGACTTTGTAACCTTTAACACCAGATGGATAGTAAAAAAAAAACACATTTTATGGCTCTTGGAGCAAATTTATTTTTGTTATGGGAAAGAGTAGAGATGAAACACAAAGAACCAAAGGTTTTCAAATGATCATGAGGATGATTAAACAAAACTTCATAGGGACTTTTATTGTTTAAAACCTTAGAGGGCAACTGTTTTATGAGGTAAATAGCAGTGAGAAAACAATCACCCCACAAAGTCAAAGGTATGAAGATTGAAATTTTAGGGCTCAAGCAACATTTAAGATGTGTTGATACTTTCTTTTAACAATGGCATTTTGTTTAGAAGTATCAACACATGTAAATTGATGCAAAATCTCTTTGCCTTTGAAAAAATCCTTCATGATAAATTCTATTCCATTATCACTTCTAATATATTTAACCACGGTATTAAATTGTGTTTCAACCATGATGGAAAACTATTGAATCAAGAATTGAGTTTCAGATTTAGTCTTTAACAGATAAACCCAATTATACTTTGAGAATCATCAATAGTGAAGAAAAATCTAAAACCTTCAGCAATGGGAACAGAAAAAGGACCCCATAGATCAACATGTATGAGTTCAAAAGCTGATAAATAAACATTCATACTCGAAGGAAATGATAACCCTTTTTTCTTAGAGAAATGGCAAATGTCACAGCAATGTGACTTGTTTACATGTACATCAAGCACAAGCTTATTCAACAAAGATAATTTGGCATGGGAAGGATGCCCTAAACGAAAGTGCCACAATTGAAAATGTTCGAAACTGAAAAAGGATATAGATGGACACCCAAAATGGGCATATCCTTCTGTATTCCTCATCCAAGAGTTATGGAGTAATAGAGTAATGGTTTGGACCGTTACTCTACCTCACTAAGTCCACTATCCCACTCAATATTAATGGAGTGGTGTGTATATAAACACCAAGAGTGGTATCCATTGAGGAGTGAACGAATTCTGCATTTCTCATAGTGTTTACAGTGTGTTGTGAGGCTCTTAGGTTGTGGGTTATGTTTGCATCACTCTAGTAGTGTGCAACACCGTCGGAGAAACGTTTTTGGTTTGTAGATCATACAAACTGGAATTTAGAACGTTCTTGAATAGCTAGTTTGCGTGGAGGTTGGTTCTAGACAGCGTAGAACAATCTCAAAGCTCCTGTGTGATCATTGGTTTAGGGCAAGAGAGGTATGCCAAAAAACTAATTACTTATATTCCACTGCAAGTTTCTATTTCTAACAGAAAAGCATTACAAGAAACTGGAATTTGTGAAAAACTAGATGAAGTTCCAAGAATTGAATGAGCTGAATGTGCAGTTGGACTGGCTTGCAGCAAGTGGAGCCCTTTTGATTCCTTACCCAGACCAATCATGTTCCAATGAACAAGGTCCTAGATAAAACAAGAGGAACCAAGAAAAATAAGGCAACAAAGAGTGAGATAGTTATTTGAATGATACCATGAGGTTAAAGAAATATAACTCCAGTTAATGTTTCTGAAATTTGAACAGTGCCTATATGAGTAACAAGATCCTTTTCTCTATTAGTAGATATACAAAACTGTGTAAAATGGAGGTGATGGTGGTTAAGAGAGATACTGAATGTACCATGTGGTTAGTAACTCCAGTGTCTATGATCCAATCTGAAGACTTATAGGCTGTTTTATCAATTATGTGGGCAGAAAAGACTGAATGAGACATATCAGGAGGGTACCAAAAGGGGTTACCTGAGAAGTTGTTTGAGGGCCTGTGAAGTGGACGCACCAGAGGCATTAAGGGGACTTATGACAATTATAGCTTGATGATCACCAGAATCTTCTTTATAGGACTGAGACTGAGAAGCCATAAAAGATATTAGTTGTTCACGTTGTGACTGTGAAATTGGGCATTGAGGAGCACAAAATTGAGGTTGTGGCATCTGTGATCCATTGAAAGGAGGTTGTGAACCACTAAACTGTGGCTGTGGGTTACTGAATTAAGGGGAGTAATTCATCACATCAATCAGATTTGTAGAAATAGCTTGAGAATTGAACTTCCCAAAGCAACCATTGATAGGCATAGGATTTCCAAAATTTCCATTGTCTATGATCAACTGATGGTTTTCCCTTTGGTTTGAACTAGGTGGATATCTATGCAGCTTGTAGCATTTATCTGCAATTTCACAATATGTGCAAATAGGTCCCTCTTTCTTAGAATTTCCCCCTTTTCCACCTTAATGGTTTACGCAAATAGGTCATGATTTCCTCCTTGATCATTCTGATTTCCACCTTGATAGCGTTGATAACCCTTAGGATGATTGGAATTGTTTGCATGTAAGGTTATTGCCTCAACAACTATTGTTTGCATTTACTTGACCAATATGCCTTCTTTTCTCTTGTTGAAAAATCAAAAACACTTTGCTAATAGAGGGAAGAGGTTTAGTCAACAAAATCTAAGTTTTAACATCCCCATAGCTATTGTTTAGACCCATATGAAAATGTAAAACATGATCCTTTTGCTGTACATCTAATTGAGACTGTTGAGCACCACAAGTATAAGTGCAAGTAGGAAAAGGTTGACAATTCACAAATTCATCCCAAAGAATCTTGAATTTTGTGAAATAGGAACTTACAGAGTTGGCCTTGTGAAAATTTACTTAGCAATCTCCTTCAGATCGAGCATTTCCTTGTGCAAACCTATCTCTCACATCAATTCAAAGATCACACTAGCTGCAATTTCTTTGCTCAAAGAACTAGTTAGCCATGAAAGAATGATTGTATTGGATCTGTGCCAGGCATTGAAGAGAGGAGACGAAGGTTCTGGCATAGGAATTGAGCCATTCACGAACCTAAACCTGTTCCATACACTCAATGAAAGAAACACAGCTCTTGACCAACTTGGATAATTCTTTCTCAGTACCAATCAAAGGCTGAGAAACAAGCACAATTACTGGATTATCAGCAAGTGAAAGAAAGTAAGGGCTAGAGGGATTTGAGTTAGAAGTGTTTAAAAAAGGAATTGGAATTTTAGAATCTGTTTCTGTGTTTGCGCTGGAAGCCATTGATGAGTTTTAGAGCTCTGATACCATAACAAAATGAGAGAGCTCTCTAACTGAATCAAAACTCTGATCAGAATGAAAAAAAAATGCGAAATAACTCACATGCTCTATTTATATAGCTAACTAAAGAGCGGGAAAACAAAACAGAAACTAACTAACTAACAGAATTTAGAGATGACCAATAATCTATCTACACGTATTCTAATCCTATTCTAATTACAAAAGAGACGCACGTGTTTCTCACACGCTTCTTCATTTATCTAGACGTATCGTTTTAACCTAAGCTGAAACGATATTGTTTCTTGCTACTTTGTCATTCTTCTTTGTTTCTTAACAAAATTCAAGTTTGACAAAGGTTTGGGTGAATTCACCCTCCATAATTACGTGTCAAATTTATTATTGTTATACTTATATCCCACATACAACGTCATTTAATTATATCCCACGTAGTACTCCTAATTATTTTAATACTTAATAAAAGAAAATAAATATGCAAAGTGTAAAGTTTAACAATATTAGTTAAAACTGTATTTTGAAGAGACTTGAGTGTATTTTAATTGGAGTTCAAGTGATAGCTAAGGGGTATATAATGATATCTTTGTTGTGTCTCATATTTGAGATTTGAACATGATTTTATTTTATTACAAAAATAAAATAAATACCCTCTTACTATTATAAATATTTTTAATAAATATACACAACATAATAATCTCTCAAAAAATATAATATTACTTTTGATAAAAGTCATAAAACTAAATAAAAATAATGCTTTTAAGTTGAAACTGGTGGTCTTCACCTAAAAGAAAAAGGGTTCAAACAGGTAGTACAAGAAAAAACAAAAAATTTAAAAAAATTTAGGAAAAAAAAAAAAAAAAAAAACCTATTCGGCACTCTCAACTTTTTCTTCCTCAAACAAATCAGAACCAACCACTCTAATTCTAATTCAAGACTTTTGATTGAAAAACGAATTTGCAGCAAAGTGGACCTCAATTGAGCCTGGGTTCGTTCTGGAAAGTTCGACCTACCACTTTAATTCAAGACTTCTTTTGATTGCTAGTGGGGCAGTGCAACCCAGTACCTGAAAACAAAGACACACTTTGTAACATAAGGATATGTCTTCGTGTCTTAGAATTTGCTCACCTTGTAACATAATTGATCTGGACTTCTCTAATTTATAATTTATTTAAGAGACCAACTAATCTTTTAATTGAATCCCAATTTTTTCAGAGTGCCATAGGTATATAGTTTTAGAAAAGCGATGGCATTAAAAGTTATATTAGGCTTATGAAGTCAATGAAGTGACCAAATTCGTTGACTTAGCTGGTTTTGTAGCAGAATGACCTTGTAGCTGAATTAACATATCTTCATACACGAAGTGATTAGAGGGTTTAAAAGAAAAAGAGTTTAATTATGAGGTTCACAATATATTGTAGTTATCTCTCCCAAAAAAAAAAAAAGGTGTTGGGTTTTAGGTGGGATGCCTTTTACTTATTTGGGCTACCTTGTGAGCTAATTGCCCAATTTGAATGGACAAATTTTCTTTCGGTGTTTTGCATTAAACCCCATAAAGCCCCATTTAAATTAATTTTTCTTAGAATAGGCCTAAAATTTAATTCTTTGAACTGCATCATAATAAGACTTAAGCCCAAGCCCAGCGGTGATCTTTTTTTTTTTTTTTAAAGGCCTGACTGATTTATTATTATTTTTTTTTTAGTGGAAGCCCAATTATCTCTTTTTGGGTATGCAATTCAGCATAAGGAGAAAGTCAATTGCATTAGAGTGTGTAAGCAAATTTGTTTGAGCCTTTATGAATGTTTAAAGGTCAAATTTACCCACTATAAGAACTTCAGGTAAATACAAAATCAGGTTGCTAGGATGCCAGAGAGTAGAGGAATGACCTCTCCTATAACTGTTCCATATTCTCATAAATATTGAGCTTGAGGATTGACTCAAAAACATTAACACCATGTTACATGTAACTTTGCTATCAGTACATTATTACACAATTTATTTCACAACTTGTTGAAACGACAAATTGTAAATAGTACACGATCACTTTTACATGGACTTACTAGTAACCATTAATACAATACATCTTGTATTTTTTCATCACTCAAAACCTACCCCTTCAAGAAGTTGTAAAAAACGTGTAATAAGACTTACTGTATTCCACATCTATAAATATAAGAACATGCTCTGCCTCCATTGTCTGTGCTTGAGATAGGCAGAGAGGAAATCAAGGCAAAAATTCACTCAAACATTCTCCAATTCTGTCACTTGTTCGTCTACCACATTGGGAGTAGGCATGGGAGATCCATTGGATGCTTGGGAAGATGATTAGCTGCTTGATTGGTATTGGAATTTCTGTCGGAACCAGTTTGAAATTGATTTCAAATTTTCTTGACAGAACTTGAAAATCATTCTGTACGAGCCATAAAGTAAATACACAAGAATGGAAACACCTAAAGTGAAGAAGACCCACCCCAAGACTGGGACAAGGATGAAAATGAGTAGGTTACAGGCCAAAGCTCCGAAGAAAAGACACTTTTTGGAAGAAATGGAAACAATTTCTGTTGGTTATTGGTAGTATTGCCGCTACCAATACTGTAGTGAAAGTAACTAAATCTATCATTAAGCCCAACATGATTGCATGGTGTTAGTGGAATAGAGCAGCACCTGAGCTTGGATACTTAAATCCAACGAGGGTGACCAGAAAACCCAAGATAAAGCCAAACAGAGCAAGCAATGCAGTGATGGAACGGATTTCTTGCTCACTTCTAGTTCTAGATAAAGAACACAAAATGCATCAGTTTATGTGCAACATATAGATTAATGGTGCAAATAATGAAGATCTCAGCTGCTTAATGCATAAAATCTTAAGTAATTTGGGTAATTTATAAGATTGTAGAAAATTTATGATGTTCATTCATTGTGAGAGTAAAGTTTAATGAACATTAATTGAAGACACATAAACAAACTCATTTAGTGAAACATTAAATGATGAAGCAGGTTTGGGAGCCAAAACAGTATTGCTTGTTTATAACCATGAGTGAAAAATTTTTAGTACAGAAACTATGGAGTTTTGAACTACAAGATTTCAGGGCCAAACAGAGAAATGTAAAACAAAAACTAAAGCAAAGAGCTTTGTAGTTTGTGCTAACCTTTCATTGCCCGAATGGTTGGCATCCATTCTTGATGACTCACGATTATCTCTGATTCTTAGCAAGGAATTGAGCTGGTTTATATGATATCTCAGCTGTTTTTGTGTGGTTTTGGCCTTGGAGGTCTGTGAAGAAAAATGGTGGGCATTTTTTATTTTATAGAAATGGTAGTGGTGGACCATCCCTTTCACCCTATGGAAAATTATAAGAAAATTTCATTTTTATAAGGCATAGACTTCTGACAGTCTGAATAATGCGGCGACGTACCGAATTGCTTATCCGTAGTTTTGATTAATTCGGGATAGCAAACTTAGCTTTGGTACTCTAAAAATCTACGTGAACTGAGGAATATTCATACATTGGTACAGCAAGGATTGTTTATTTGTGAGATTTCTGTCTGTTTTAGCTCCTATAGTTTGACTGAGTGATCAGTTGAGTTCATTGATTGTTTTTATTTCATGTAAAATGTTGCTGTCCCTGTAACAACGTATAGGTTGTGGGCTCAATGAATTTGAAAACTGTATGATAAATTTTGAAGTCTTAATTTTTCTTAAATATTTTTAGATAGAGAGTGTAATAGTCTGACCAAAGATTAAGACACTATTTCCCTATATTTTCTCAAATAAATTTGAAAGTTTCAAGATTTATCTATTACATTATCTTCCATTTTCCCAAAATAGTTAATAATGTTATGATATAAGTGTGTATAGACTTAGAGATTGTATCGCTGAATTGCAAACAAAAACATATTACTGTGACTGTGTGACATTTAATTTTCAGTTTTTTTTTTTTTTTTTTTTTAATTCAATAACATCCAAACATACTTTTGTATTTCTTTGCAGCAACACATTCTGTTTTTGGGGTCAATTTTAAAGGTAAGTTAGGAATTTTTATTATTTGTTAAAGAGTGCATTTTATTTTTACATAAATTGTAAGCCCTTGAATTAAATAAAAAAGCAAGTTATTCCATTCTCACGTTCAAGCAGGTTCACTTTTCAAACTAGATGTGACTTCGTCTGATGTTTCCCCAATCCTCCTTCCTGTATCAGCATGTGTCAAAAAGACCGTATTTTTAAAGGAGACGACATATTCGGCTCCGAAATTTTGTTTTAGCTTGGGACAACTTGTATTCGTGCCTCTAATCTTTCTATATCATTGTCAAGAAAAGACAAAAAAAAAAAAAAGAAGCTATAATGACTTTTTGAGAGGCAAATCTAGTGTGAAAACGTTATTCTTCTAGCCCAGATTGCTTTAAGCACAAACCACTTTTCATTTTCTATTTTTTTCTGGCCCGTACTCCTTACAATGAAGAGAAACTTATTAATTTTGACCCATTTCTGAAGTATTTGGGGGATTTAATAATTTAAAAACAAAGATTGAGAATGTAAATTGTGGTTACGATTTATTGGGGGTATTCCAATAGGGAAAAATCAAATGGGTCTAGACTAAGATTCAGTGACAATTACAAATCTATGTTTGAAGTTCAACTTGATGCACTTTGAGCGATTGATGTTTTTAAGAAAGTTCAAGGCCAAAATACACAGTTTTGGAGTTAAGGACTTTTAATCCCCAATGTTTTAAATGAGCAATTTTAGTCCTAGAGTTTAAAAAATGAATTCTTTTAGTCTTCCGTCTAGTTTCATTATTGTTATTTTATTTATTTTTTTTGTATGTAACTAACTAAAGAATGACATGGACGAGATTTTTTATTTATTTTTATTTTTAAGAAAGTTACACAATCAGTGTATTGTTAGAGCTCTTGAATTTTCTTTAGAAGTTGGAGTTAACTAGGTCATTGTAGAAGGTAGCTCAGACTCTCAAAGGTGATTATGATTTATGAAGGCATTGATAGTGGCAGAAACTTCAGTGACTTCATCTGGTAATTTGATCCAAGAAGCCAAAATTATCTCAAAATCATTTAGATAGTTGAGTTTTTCTCATTCTAAACATGTATTTAAGCCCCAATTTCACATTTCACCTAATTTATTTTCTAATACTGAAATGAATGTAAAATTAACCTAGATTGTTTTTTTTTTTTTTAATGACCATTCAAATAGTAGAAACTTACTTATGAAGAAAATAATAACGTTACAGCCATAAACTATTTTACAACATTTTTTTCTAAATATTGATGTGAACAATTTTTTCTAGTTCTCATCTAGACCTATTATTAACATCACTTTTTCACTTACCAATTACCACTCACCACATCAACACTTTATAAAAAAATGTTGTAAAATAGTTTTTAATTCTAGTATTTTCGTGAAGAAAAAGATACAAAGCCAACAATACAACAAAATTCATTGGTTGGTCCAAGTCAAACACGAGTAACAAAATAGAAATGTTATAGAAGTTCCTATTCTCAATCTAGGATTGTGAAGTCGAGCCAAATACTAAAAGTTTAAAATTGTTTAATTAATTTTTCATTTCTAACACATGTCAAACTCGAGCTCATACCAAATGAGCTCGAAAGTGCTAGTGGGTGGATGGGTGGGACTGGGAGGTCGGATTTTGAGTTTGGTTGCATGGCATGGTGTTATTGGGTTGGGTATTTTTGTTGGCATAGGCCCAAATATGAATTATTTGTATCGCATCTCTCAACGCCAAGCAAGCGTTGATTCTTTTTCAACTTTTATGAGCTCGACTATTTTTTGAATTGAAGCCTGATCATATCCACTTTCTTTTTCTTTCTTTTTTGGGTCAGCAGCTCATTACAGTGTGTTAATCGAGATACAATATCAAGTGAGTGAGATGTGAGATCCAGGCTATATCTTTAAGCTAAGGTTATTCATGTGTATTTGAGAACATATTATTTAACTTTTTTTACTGAAAGTGTGCTAAAATATACTTATACTTTAAAAAAGTGAAAAAATGTATAAAAAAAAATGTGAAGTTTTAAAAAGCTATACATTAAAGTTAAAAGATAAAATTTAGTTTATAATCTAGTCTCAAATACATGTAATTTTGATACAAATCATTAGAAATACTGAATAAGTGTATTGTATTACTCATTGAATAAAATATACAAAAGTGTCTTCTATAGGAGCCATAAGAGTGCAGTACAAGTATGTGTGATAAGCAAAACAACGAAAGTGGGCCTAAAGCCCAAGTCTCTATGCAAGATTTTGTTTTAGGATAGTCTCTATACAAGTTAACATAAACATTATTTTTTTTTTTTTTTTATCAATAATCACATGAATATGGCACTTGAGGATTGAGTAAAAAACACTAACACCATATTCCAATGCATAACAAGAACATGAACATCTTCCATTCACTATGATTGAGAAGGTGGCATCTCATAAGATGGTATTATGAGACCACATTCTTACAATACACACGTGTTAGTCTCATATGTTGTGAGAGAGTAATCTCACAAGACCTTCTCATCCAATAATTTTATGTTCTTGAGCAAGAGAGAAAATTAAGGCAAACTTTCAATTAAACATTCTTCCAATTTTGTCACTTGTTTCTCTATCATGTTAGGAGTAAGCATAGGAGTTCCATCAGATGCCTGGGAAGGTGCTCGCCAAATTGATTGAAACGGGAAATTGTTTTTGAACCAATTACATAAAATGTGGCAGGCATTAGAAGTATAATGTGAAATTGATTGGAGAATTGCTTGACAGCACTTGAGAATTTGTTGGTGAGAGGCATAAAGTAAACATATAAGAACAAGTACACCTATAGCAAAGGTGAACCACCCAAAGGGAGGGAAAAGGATCAAAAAAAGCAAGTCGTAGGCAAAAGCTCCGGAAATAAGACACACTTTTGAAGAACATGCGATAACTTGTGTTGGAAGTTGATTGTATCATCACTGCCAATGCTACAGTGCAAGTAAATACATCTATTATTATGAGCAATACGATTGCGCCATGTTCGTGGAATAGAGTAGCCCCTGAACTTTGATACTTCAATCAGAGGAGGGTAAGCAGAAAATTAAAGAAAGTGACGAACAAAGGAAGCAATTGCGTGAAGAAACGAAGTTCTGGCTCACTTCTAGACATAGAAACATAAAATGCCTCATATTGATATTATTTGCAACATATAGCTAAAGGCAAAAAAATATAAGAATTGAATGAATATTTGTCACATCGGCCTTTGGGGTTAGGTTGCTAACGAGTGTTTAACTGGACATCTTTTTGTATGTAAAACACAATGAAGATAGCCTCAATTTTAAACAAATTTGGACATGGATTGTTAAAAATTTATCCTACATTTAAAGATGCCAAATAATTTTTTATTTTTTATAATTCAATAGTTGGGAGAAGATGGATTTGAACCATGAATTTGAATCATAGATGTCACATCTGAAAATACTAAAAAATACCAACTAATTGAGCTATAAAGGTCTTTTCCTAAATCTTAGTGTTGTGTCAAACTAATTGAGTTATAATTGACCTAGACTTCTCTAATTTATTTAAGAGCCCAACAAATATTTTTTTAATTGAAGCCCAATTTTTTCAAAGTGCGATAGGTATATAATTTTAGAAAAGTGGTAGAATTAAAAGTTATATTAGGTTTGTGAAGTTAATGAAGTGACCAAACTTTGATTTAGTGTGGTCATGTAGTTGAATTAACTTGGTAGCTGAATTGACATATATATATGCACAAAATGCTTAAGGAATTTAGGGGAAAAAGAGCTAAAGTGGGGAGTTAGTAGCATATTGTAATTATTTATAAAATAAAATAAAATAAACAAAAAGGGTAAATTGCAAAGTACACCCCGAACATTTGGGGTGATTGGTTTTTATACTCCTGCGTTTTAGAACTTTGATTTTACACCCCCAACGTTTGGTTCCGTTAGCAAATCACCCCCCGGTTAGTTTTTGCTGATGTGTTTTTTTTTTTTTTTTGGGCCAAATAAGCCCCAAAACGATACAGTTTCAACTAATAATAAAAGCTTACCTATCACAGTAAAAACGGTGGCGTTTTCCACAATGCTAAAACACAAAAAATCTAATCATAAATTACACCATTTCATCCTATTTCTAAAATCTCAAACCAAAACTGAAAACTCACGAAGGAAGCAGCTATGAATCCCCAACAAATCCAAATCCAACAATAACAAGAAAAGAGAGAGAAATAGAGCTGGAGAGAAGCAAAAGAATCTCACTGTGGCTGCCACTGTGGCCGCTGTTGTAGATTTTACGATGGGTCTCTGCCTTGTGAGTTGGGAGGGAGCTGCTTCCTTCGTGGGTTTTCAGTTTTGGTTTGGGATTTTAGAAATAGGATGAAACGGTGTAGTTTATAATTAGATTTTTTGTGTTTTAGCATTGTGGAAAACGCCACAGTTTTTACCATGATAGGTAAGCTTTTATTATTAGTTGAAACTGTGTCGTTTTGGGGCTTATTTGGCAAAAAAAAAAAAAAAAAAAAAAAAAAAAAAAAAAACCACACACACACACACACACACATCAGCAAGATGACATGGCAATTAACAGCAGAAATTAACCGGGAGGTAATTTGCTAACGGCCAAACGTTAGAGTGTAAAATCAAAGTTTCAAAATGTTGGGGTGTAAAATCCAGTCAACCCCAAAATTCAAAAGTTTAATTTGCAATTTACCAAAAAAAAAAAAAAAAAACTAGGTTTTAAGCCGGATACCTTCAAACTTATTTGGGTTATAGTTAATAGTCCAATTTGAACGTCCACATTTTCTTTCGGTGTTTTGCATTAAACCACATAAAGCCTCATTTAAACTAAAATTTCTTAGAATAGGCCTAAATTTGAACTCTTCGAATTGCATCATAATAAGATTTAAGCCCAAGCCCAGCGCTGATCTTTTCTTTAAAAAAAAAAATTAATGACAGACTGATTTATTTATTTATTTATTTTTATAATGGAAGCCCAATAATCTCTTTTTGGGTATGCAATTCAGCATCACAATTCACGAGAAAGTAAATTGCATTAGAGTGTGTATACAAATTTGTTTGAGCCTTTATGAATGTTTAAAGCTCAAATTCATCCACTATATAAACGTCAGGTAAATACAAAATTAGGTCACTAGCTAGGATATGCTAGAGAGTAGAGACGAATGGGCTCTCCTCTAACTGGGCAATATCTTCAAAAAAAAAAAAAGTATTCATATTCTTTTGATGCACATTGTATACGTTACAATTACAACTTTTATAGATAATCTCATGAATATTGAGCTTGAGGATTAATTCAAAAACATTAACACCATTTTATCAAAAAAAAAAAAAGAAACATTAACATGTTACATATATGCTACCGATACAATTTATATTACAACTTATTTTACAACATATTAAAACAACAAATTGTAAATAGTAGACGATCACTTTCACGTGGACTTACTATTAATACCATATATCTCCTTTTTTTTTCATCACTCAAAACCTAGCCCTTCAAGAAGTTGTAGAAAACGTGTCATAAGACTCAACGAATTCCACATCTATAAATAATAAAAACATGCTCTGCCTCAATTCTATGTGCTCTAGACTGAGAGAGGAAATTACGGCAAACCTTCACCCAAACATTCTCCAATTGCGTCATTTGTTTCTGTCACATTAGGAGTAAGCATGGGAGATCCATTGGATGCTTGGGAAGATGATTGGCAGCTTGATTGTGATTGGAATTTCTGTCGGAACCAACTTGAAATAGATTTTAAATTTTCTTGACAGAACTTGAAGATCATTCTGTAAGAGCCATAAAGTAAATACACGAGAATGGATACACCTAAAGTGAAGAAGACCCACCCCAAGATTGGGACAAGGATGAAAATGAGTAGGTTGCAGGCCAAAGCTCCGAAGAAAAGACACACTTTTTGGAAGAAAAGGAAACAATTTCTGTTGGTTATTGGTAGCATTGCTGCTACCAATACTGTAGTGAAAGTAACTAAGTCTAACATTAAGCCCAACATGATTGCATGGTGTTGGTGGAATAGAGCAGCACCTGAGCTTGGATACTTAAATCCAACGAGGGTGAGCAGAAAACCCAAGATAAAGCCGAACAGAGCAAGCAATGCAGTGATGGAACGGATTTCTTGCTCACTTCTAGTTCTAGATAAAGAACATATAATGCATCAGTTTAGGTGCAACATATAGATTAACGGTGCAAATAATGAAGATCTCAGCTGCTTAATGCATAAAATCTTAACTAATTTGGGTAATTTATAAGATTGTAGAAAATTTATGATGTTCATTCATTATAAGAGAAAAGTTTAATGAACATTAATTGCGGACACATAAAAAACCTTATTTAGTGAAACATTAAATGATGAAGCAGATTTAGTAGCCAAAACAGTCTTGCTTGTTTAAAACCATGAGTGAAAAATTTCTAGTACAGAAACTATGGAGTTTTGAACTACAAGATTTCAGGGCCAAACAGAGAAATGTAAAAACCAAAACTAAAGCAGGGAGACTTGTAGTTTATGCTGACCTTTCATTGCCGGAATGGTTGCCATCCATTCTTGATGACTGTCTATGATTCTTAACAAGGAATTGAGCTGGTTTATATGATATCTCAGCTACTTCTGTGTTTTTGGCTCTGTGAAGAAAGACTGGTGGGCATTTTTGATTTTATAGAAATGGTAGTGGCGGACCATCCCTATGGAAAACTATAAGGAAACTCCTTTTTTTAAAGGCATAGACATTTAACAATCTCAATAATACGGGCACGTACCGAAAGCCTTCACCGTATTTTTGATTAATTCGGGTGCCATTTGTACTCTTAAAATATTAAGAGAACTGAGGAATATTCATATTGGTACAGCAAGGATTGTTTATTTGTTTACGGCATGCTTTATGATGTCAAAAAGTCGACACTTCCGAGACAAAATTATCCTCTTTTTAAATTTTCTGAGGATCTCGTATACAATATTAAATCTATACAAAATTACACTTTTCAACTGTTAAACCTTGGTGAGATTCCTGTCTGTTTTTAGCTCTTATTTTTTGTCTGAGTGGTAAGCTCTCTAATTGTCTTTGAGTTCATGTAAAATGTTACTTTCCGTTTAACAACATATGGGTCGTGGGATCAATAAATTTGAAAGATATACCGTAAATTTAGAGGTCTCAAGTTTCATTTACTACATTATTTATCTTTATAATTTTTATAGCGTCCCATATATATGTAGTGAAATAGTTTTACCAAAGATTAGAACATCACTTCCCTATATTTTTCCAAATAAATTTGAAGGTTTCAAGTTTCATCTATCACATTATTTTCTTTTTTCCCAAAATGTTTACTAGTTTTATGAGATAAGTGTATATATGAACTTAGTGAAAGTATCACTAAATTAGAACAAAAACATATTACTGTG
This sequence comes from Castanopsis chinensis, assembly GCA_032878915.1. Classification (NCBI taxonomy): domain Eukaryota; kingdom Viridiplantae; phylum Streptophyta; class Magnoliopsida; order Fagales; family Fagaceae; genus Castanopsis; species Castanopsis chinensis. The sequence goes on from JAVQMG010000082.1 coordinate 1,419,945, forward strand.
ACTGCGAGTGACACTTTAGTTTTTTAAACAATAACATCTAAACATACTTCTGTATTCTTTGCAGCTACACATTCTGTTTTTGAAAGATCACAATTTTTTTTTACATAAAATTTAAGCCTTGGATGAAATGAAAAAGTAAGTTATTCCATTCTCATATTCAAGCAGGTCCACTTTTCAAACTAGATGTGACTTCCTCTGATGTTTCCTCAATCCTCCACACACCAATGACTGCATCTGCGTGTACCAAAAAGTCCGTATTTTTAAACAATGCGAAATATTCGGGCCCCGAATTTTGGTTTCAGTTTGGGACAACTTGTATTCTTGGCACTCCAATCTTTCTATGTATCATTGTCAAGAAAAGACAAAATAAACTATATTGACTTCTTGAGAGGCAAATCTAGTGTGAATACGCTATTCTTCTAGACCGGATTACTTTTAAGCACAAACCACTAATAATCAAGAGAAACTAATTTTGATCCTTTTGGACTTATGTAAAGGATTTAGTGTATTTTTTAAGGACAAAGTCTAACTCAAAATTGACTACAGGCTACAACCATACTCAATATCTTTTTATTAAAAGTGAATTTTGACAAGTCTACAATTAGATTACATTTTCTTTTTATATCCTCCATGTTTGCAAATTTTTTAGAAAATTAAAGCTCAATAACTATAATATCAATAAATCAATAAATTGTTTAAATTGTAAGTTTTTGTAGTATAAAATTATATATAAAATATAAACTTCTAGACCATATAATAATAACATCTGATTGACCCAAAATTTGACATGTGTAATAAGAGCGTAAAGAACATACAATTAAATAGTTAGATTTTTAAAATATATAGTAATGTTTATTTTATTGAGTAAGGTTATAGTTTTAGGTTACAACCAATTTTGTTGCTAAACATTTTCCAAACATAAAATAAATATTGAGAAAGTAAATTGTGTGAGAAATACCTTGGACTACCGATGGTTGGGGGGAAATCTAAGGTTAACACATTCAAAGACTTACAGAAGCGAATTACCAAAAGAGTAATGGGGTAGAAAGAAAAATTCATTTCAAAAGCCAAAAGAGAGATTCTAATTAAAATAGTTGCCCATGCCATCCCTACTTACTCTATGGGGATTTTAAAAATCCCAAAGACCTTATGTGACACCATAAAATCTACTTTGGAAAAATACTAGTGGGGGTAGACAAAGGTTGAGAAGAAAATTCACTGGATCAGTTGGAAGAAGCTGTGTACTCCAAAAGGAAGAGGCTGCATGGATTTTAGAGATGTTCGAGCTTTCAATTGTGCTATGTTAGCTAAACAAGCTTGGAGGCTGATCATAATACTTGTTATCTTTTCTACCGGATTTACAAATCAAGGTACTTTCCAAATTGCTCTTTTATGAATGCTGATTGGGCAACAGCCCTTCCTATATGTGGCGAAGTTTATTGGCAACTAGAGATATTGTTAGAGAAGGTACACAACGGAAGGTGGGGGATGGCAGCAATTTTGAAGTGTCTACCCACTGCTAGCTTTCACACAAGCCAATATTTTTAAGGAAGAGTTAGTTGAACTTGTATGTGCGGGACTTAATAGACGCTGCTACAAAGTAATGGGACTGGGAGAAAATTTTTGACTTGTTTTATCATCGAACAAGGACGGATATTTTGGCCATTCAGTTACCGTCAAGGTTCACTCATGATGCTCTGGTATGGAAGGAAAACAAGTCTTAGACTTTCTTTGTAAAGTTCGCTTATCAGGTAGCTATCAGAATAAAGGAGCAGCCAATGGTTGAACACTCGACATCAAACCTAGATCGAGCTACATGGCCAAAATTTTGGTCCCCAAACGTGCCCCCTAAGGTCCGAACCTTTGTCTAGAGAGAATGCTCGAATATCCTCCCTACACGAGATAATCACTATCGCAAAAAATTGAAGGTTGAGCCATAGCAGTGGTGGACCATCATAAGGGCCAAAGGGGGGACCTTGGCCCCCCCAAATTTTTTTAAGAAAAATTAATGAATTTTTTTTTTTTGGAATTGTCCTAAATAATTTAAAATTTTTTAAAATAACCTTATCATTTTGGCCCCATACTTGAAAATACACACACACACACACACACACACACACATAATAAAATCTAAAAATAAACATAACTTTCATTTAAATAGAAGAATAATTTTAGAGGTATAAACTATTTTACAAAAACTATTACAAATTGCTGATATAGTGAGTGATTATTAGTAAATGAAAAAGTGATATTAATTGCAAGCCTAAATGAAAACCAATAAGAGGTAGGCTAAATCAACATTTTGTAAAAATATTGTAAAATAAAATACAATCCAAAATCTTTTTTTTTTTTTTTTTTTTTTTTTTTTTTTTTTTTCTTTCATTTTCCCACTGCTGCTGCAGTTTTGTGTTTACAATATAAAAGTAAATGTTCTATGTGACTAAACTTGACAAGAAAGAGTGAAAGATAAACTTGAAACTTCCGTTGGCCCCTCACCCATGTATAGTATTCCTTTGTTACTTTACTTTTCATTTGCTTTCTCTTTTATTTTCCTTATAATATAATATTTGTTATTATAAAAATCAATATATTATATATTGTATGATATTATAATTTATAAATGTACTTGATTAGTTTGACTAAAATATACTGTATATACTACTATATTTACATGTATTTAGCGCTTCAAAAAAAATTAGCATGTATTTAGTTGTTGTTTATAACACATATTAAGTTTTAAAGTATTGTACATTACTATTTAGATTTCATACATTCACAAATTTTTATAGACGGCCCCTCAAAGATAAATTCTTGGCTTTGCCACCGAGCCACAGTGTGTTCTTTGCTGCTAGGAACCCGAAACTGTAGGACATTTGCTATGGGAGTGTCATTTTGCAAGGAATGTATAGGCTAAGGGTTCATAAGTGCCAAAATGAAGTTTATGACTTTTTTGCTTTGTTCAAACTAATGATTGCAAAGCTCCCCCAAATTGACGTGGAGAGATGGCGGTGACAACATGGATAATCTGGAATGCTTAAAACAAATTCTATTTTGAGAAGTCTCAAGAACATCCCTAGAAGCATATTGGAGGGGGCCTTTGGTTTTCTGAATGAGTACTAGCGGCTTGGGGTTGCATAGCGACACACTTAACCTTTGTTTCTTTCTATTGTTTTAGTTTGTCTTTCACTGCTACTATCCTATTTTGGGCACATACCCAGGAATTACCTTGTAATACTTTTTCTTTACTCATTAATATAATTTCCGTTTGTTACGTCAAAAAGAAAAATTGTGTGGTTGCAAGTTATTATGTTAAATTACTAAATAACCTGAAAGTTTAATTGGTTGAAAAATAATAAATTTAATCATTTAGCCATATATATATGTATATATATTTTTGAAGAAGGTAAGCTAAATTTTATTAAAAAAAATTAAACTAAATCAGATTGGAATACATCCTTCAAATTACTAGGCAATTCTTCTACCTATACATTAGTGTCAGCAGATAAAACTGCTCTTCTAGCCAGGCCATGAGCAAACCTATTCCCCTCTCGTCGGACATGTTGAAATTGACAGAACTGCATCGGGCATCCCAGCCATTTAGTTTCCTCAATGACATGTCTAAATAGAGTCTTGCATGAACTAGAGTTCTTCAAAGCCTAAATAGTCCGAAGACAATCTCTTTCGAAAATAACATCAAACAAACTTAACTTTCTAGCTAGAACCACGGCCCTTCTAGCTGCCAATGCTTCAGCCAATTGCACCGAAGAAGTGTGATCAATCCGTTGGCTTAAAGCAGCAATGACATTCCCTGAAGAGTCCCTAAACACAACACCAATTCTAGCACAATCTGAACCATCAAAAAGGGCAGCATCAAAATTACCTTTGAAGCATGTGTCAGGCGTGGAGACCAACAAACTAATGTCCGTCAAACCGGATTCCTTGCTTCTTGTTTGTGAACCTCCCAGAACTCATGAACCAACGCCAAAGCTTGCTCACCAATCTCATGAAGGTGCCAGGAAGGTTGGCGCTCCCTCACCCTGTTGCGCCGTTGCCATAAGCACCAGGCCACTGCAGCAAACAAAGCAACTCTAAAGCTAGAGCCATTCTTAAGCACCTCCTCCAGCAAATCTTGCACAGATCGAACCTCCTTTTTAAATAAAAAACTAAAACTCAGATCCGATCTCCAGACCGACTTAGACTGATCACACAGCCATAAACAGTGCATTATCGACTCTACATGATCTCCACAGCCATCGCAAATATCATCCATTGAAACATACCTTCTTTTCAGATTATGCAATTTATGCTTGGTAGGGAGAGAGTCCTCCAGAGCCCCCCATACAAAATGCCAAATTTTATTTGGGACCTGTATCTTCCAAATGGCCTTCCAAAATGCTTGGGAAGGATTTGAAGAAGAAGAACTCGGCATAGAACTATTCTTCGCTGAAGCAAGCATACGATAACCACTACGGACACTGTACTCACCATCTGAAGATAACAGCCAAATTAAAGTGTTATCATCCCAATCTTCACAGAGGGGAATCCAAGCCACCATCTCACCCTCCCAAGGAAGGAAACATGCCGCCAGACGCCCAGGATCCCAAATCCGTGTACCAGGATGGAAGAGATCACAAACTCCAATCATTGAAGAATCAGTCCTAAGAGAGATGATCTTGCTACAAGCCGGGTTAGGCAGCCAATGATGGTTCCAAATATCTATTAGTTGACCACTCCCCACCCTCCAAATTGCCCCTTGATTAATAATATCTTGAGCTTGCAAAATACTCCTCTAGGCATAGGAGCACTTTGGATGAACAGGAGCCTCAATGATAGTACCGTTAGGAAAATATTTAGCACTGAGGACTTTAAAAAGAAGCATATTTTTTTGATGAAGAAGGCGCCATACTTGTTTGGCTAGCAAAGCATTGTTAAACTTTTGGAAATCACGAAAACCCATACCTCCCACTGACTTAGATGAACATAATGAACTCCATTTAACCTAATGAATTTTCCTCAAATCCCCACTGGCCCACCAAAATTTCTAAATTATTGCCTCAAGGTCTTTACACAAACCAATTGGGAGTTTGAAAACACTCATAGAATAGGCAGGAATAGATTGAACCACAGCCTTGAGCATGACCTCCTTTCCAGCCTAGTATAAGAGCTTTTCCTTCCACCCTTGCATCCTTGCCCATATTCTTTCTTTGATTTGAGTAAAGCACGCCATCTTGTTTCGTCCCACAAGTGAAGGAAGACCCAAATACTTCTCATAATGCTAAATAGCTGGCACATTTAAAGCCACTTTGATAGCCTCTCAAGATTGCTTGTCTGTGTTCCTACTAAAGAATAAGGTAGTTTTCTCCTTCTTAATCATTTGGCCTGAAGCTAATTCATAATAGGCAAGAAGCTCTTGAATTTTGTTACACTCCTCCAAGGTAGATTTACAAAAAATCAGAAAATCATCTGCAAAAAAGAGGTGGGTCAGTTTAGGTCCATTCCAACAAATAGAGAATCCTTGAATATCTCCTCTAGAAGCGGCATTACAAAACAACGCATTTAACCCTTCCGCACAAAACAAAAACAAATAAGGAGAGAGAGGATCTCCTTGTCTTAGACCTCTTGATGGTCGGATTAGACCCTTTGGTTCTTCATTCACGAGGATAGAATAAGACACTGTAGAAATACACTCCATAATTAAAGCCCTATGAATCTTGAAAACCCAATTTGAGGAGGATCTTTTTCAAGAAAACCCCACTCCACCTTATCATAGGCCTTACTCATATCCAGTTTCATTGCCATGAACCCTTTCTTTCCTGTATAACAAGTCTTCATATGGTGCAAAGATTCAAATCCTATTAAGATATTATCAGTAATCAGTATATCAGCAACAAAAGCACTTTAAGTCTCTCAAATAATAGAATTAAGCATAGGCTTAAGACGATTAGCTATCACCTTACTGACAATTTTATATATTACATTACAAAGGCTAATAGGTCAAAAATCAAGAACTCTCTCCGGATTATTAACTTTAGGGATCAAAGGAATGAAAGTATGGTTGATATATATATATATCAAAAGTTAAAGCTCAAAGAAAATCTAATTAAATTTTTATTGGATTCTTAATTTTGAGACACGTGTCCCATTTGATTTTTAATTTTTGAGCTAAGTGAAATATTGAGTGTAAAAATTGAAGAGTCCGAATCTAATTAAATTTTATTTGGAGTCTAATTAAGTGTCACATGTCAATATTTTTGTGGCAAGTGAATTAATAGGTATAAAAATTGAAGAGTATAAATCCAATTAAATTCTAAATCATATATATATAATAAGAAACAATTACATATTTTAGAAATATTTGGTTTTAAAAATATGTAAACTAATACTATGTATAATTTGAACCATGTAATTGTGATTGTTTTAAATTTTTACCCGTGCATATGAACGAGGTTACACTCTAGTTTAATTCTAATGAGAGGTATTACAATAGTGAAAAACCAAATGGTTCTGGACTAAGATTCAGTGACATTTATTTAATTAATTAATTAATTTTATTTTATTTTAATAACAAAGGTAAGACAGTGACATTTAAACTCAATGCTTCAAGTTGAACTTGATGCACTTTGAGCTATTGATGTTTCTAAGAAATTCTAGGCCCAAATACACTATCGAACTCTAAAATTAGAGTTAATCATGTTTAATCTTCAATTTTTTAATGAGTAATTTTAGTCCTTCCGCATAGTGTCGTTAATTTTTTGTGTATATACCTAACAAAATAATGAGGTGATCTGTTTTTAATGACATAGACCAGATTTTTTTTTTTTTTTTTTTTTTAAAAGAGCTACACAATCAATGTAGTACCTAAACTTGAATTTAAGCCTCATTTTCACATTTCCCTTAATTTATGTTCTTTTTTTTTTTTTTTTAAATTTTGTTTATACAAGATATAATTTTTACTCTAGCCTATTCTAAGTGTATATATGTGTAAAGCTCCTTCCTGGAGACTTGAACCCCGGTCCTTGCCCCCCCACACCCCATAAGCATTTATACTTGTAGAGTGACCACCGCAGCAAGGGAGGGCTGTGGTTCTTAATTTATGTTCTAATTTTGAAATGAATGTAACCTAGACTACTTTTCTTTGAATGACCATTCAACAGAGTCTAAACCTAGGTTTGAGTTTGGGTCATTTGCTAAATGAACAAATATAAACAAGTTTTTTCTTGAGTTGAGCTCGAGATATTTATAGGCAACTTTACAGCCCTACGGCCCTACGCCTACCAAAGCTAATCAAAGTAACATATGGACAAGTAAACATCCTTGACAAGCAAAGCAAAAAAATTATTACATAGCACTTTGCTAATTAGATTAATTGAATGAGTATGTGTTGAATATCAACTTCAGTGTGCATATCAAGAGAAGGTGTCTCCTAAGTATGAACACTCTAAGATGAAAACCATGAATTTTTATGTTCTACCTTTAATAATATTCTTGAATAGTTTTGGGGTAGATCAAGAATGTAATTGAGTTAATCCTATCCCTGTAGTTCGGAAATTAAAGAATTAATCCTATCCCTTAGTCATTTCTTTGTTGCCCAAGATGGGTAACGAGGGGGGTAAATACTAAATACATTGGTTTAGTCAGTTCCATTATATGTTGAATGACTAACATATGTTAGTAAACCATTTTAGGAAATGTTTTATGGAAAAATGATAAATTTTGAAAACTTTTTCAATTCTCTATAAAAACTTACTTAAAATGAATTATTAATGTATGTCTTTAGAGCATATATTAAACAGACCCATGTTAAATAACCAGGGTTGTATTATGCAAATTGAGTTTTCCCCATTATTAGTTTATTACTAAAAATATGGAGTATACACATCACTTAAGAGAGGCCAAAAGGCTCTCACTGTTTGAATAATTGTTTTCCTTTTGTTGGTTTCTATTCATGCGCATAATATTAGTTGGTGTTAGGGTCCTAGGATAAAAAAAATTTGAAAGTTATCTTTGGCTTGTGAAGGAGATGATCTAATCTAAGAGCTGATCTTTTATTTTTATTTAAGAACCCAACTAATTTTGTAATTGAAGCCCAATTTATCAAAAAGTACTGCATTAGAGTCCAAGTAGGAAAAGACTAGGACCACATAATTTTTCACAACTTCTTACCATAACTGTGACATGGCAGAGTGTGATTGATAAAAAAAAAATAATAAATTCATGTGTAAGTAATAATTAATTACTCACAATCTGCTGCGTCAAAATTATAGAAAAAAAAAAGTTATGAAATAACTTGTGATCCGAGAACTACTAGTGAGAATGCGTTAAGTATATAGTAATTTAGAAGATTCAATGGTTGACTGAGCTGGGTTAACTATGCAAGATGGGTTTGGGCTGGGTATCTTTTAACTTGTTTGAGCTACCTTCTGAATTTTGCAATCAATGGGCACATTTTTGGTGTCTTGCATCAAGCCCCATTTTAATAAATTTTTGCTTAGAATAGGCCTAAATTTTAATTCTTTGTTCCGCATCATAATAAGATTTAAGATCCAGCCCAGCACTGATTTATTTTCTTTTTACAATTTTAAGAGCCTGACGAATTTTTTTAATCGAAGCCCAAACTCAAATTTTTTTGAGCATTCATGATTCATGAATGTTTAAAGTTCAAACTCATCCGCTAGTAAGGTAAATACAAATCACAAAATCAAGTTACTAGCATACGTTACAAATTCTATCAATAATCTCATTAATACTGCACTTGAGGATTGACTCAAAAACATTAACACCATGTTAATTAATTACTTTGCTACAAATATCATAACTTATTTCACAATTTCCTCAAAAAAGAAAAGAAAAAGTGTTTTACAACATTTTGAGACAAAAAATTGTGAACGGTAAACGATCACTTTCATATAAATATATATATATATATATATATATATATATATATATCATCATTATCACTCAAAACCTACCCTTTCAAGAAGTTGTAAAAGGTGTCAAAAGACTTATTGTATTTCACATATGACAAATATAAATAATAAGAACATGCTCTGCCATTATTCTCTGTGCTTGAGATGGATAGAGAGGAAATTAAGGCAAACTTTTTGTCAAACATTCTCTAATTCCGTCACTTGTCTCTCTATCACATTGGGAATAAGCATGGGAGATATACTGGATGCTTGGGAAGATTATTAAAAGCTTGATTGGGATTTGAATTTCTGTTGGAACCAGTTTGAAATTGGTTGCAAATTTTCTTGACAGAACTTGAAAATCCTTCGGTACGAGCCATAAAGTAAATACATAAAGAATGGATACACCTAACATGAAGAACACCCACCCCAAGATTGGGACAAGGATGAAAATGAGTAGGTTGCAGGGCAAAGCTCCAAAGAAAAGACACTTTTTGGAAGAAATGGAAATAATTAGTGGCAGCTTTAGTAATTTTTTTTAGGGTGGTCATTAAAAGACTTAAATTATACAAAATTTAATAAAGAAATAATTTGAATATATCAACGTCACAAAAAAAAAAAAAACATGCAAGTACACAAAATATTACAATTTTTTTATACTAACAAAGAGAATAAGAAAAAAAAAGACTAATAAAAGATAAAATACAAATTGAAAATGCTAATATGAGAATAATAAAGTGATCACAATAATTTCATAACAAATCTTATGTAACAAGTTGTTAACATGTTATTGGTCGGTAAAACATGTCAATATAATCCGAATTAAGATTAGTAACAGCTTACCATATAAAATTTATTGTGAAATTATTGTGAAAATCTTATGAATGTACTCTTTATATTTATTGAGCTCAAATTCTTATGAGTCTGAAGTAAAAATGTTCAAAATTTTTATTAGGGTGGTCAAAATAGATTAGTTTAGTAAATAATATATTTTTATGAATTACATATATTTCAAGTCAAAGTGGTCACAAAACATATTAGTTTAAAATAATTATTTATATAAATTATTTTTGCATGTAAAAATTTTTTTTTGACAAGTGAGGGACCACCCTCACATACAAGTAGAGCCGCCATTCTATTGGTTATTGGTAGCATTGCTGCTACCAGTACTGTAGTGAAAGTAACCAAGTCTATCATTGAGCCAAATATGATTGCATTGTGTTTGTGGAGTAGAGCAGCACCTGAGCTTAGATACTTGAATCCAATGAGGGTGAGTAGAAAACCCAAGATAGAGCCAAACAGAGCAAGCAATGCAGTGACAGAACGGATTTCTTACTCATTTTCCAAACAAAATGTTCTTTTGTTTTTTTGGAGAACATAAAATGCTTCCGTTTATGTGTAACATAAAGTTAAATGGTGCAAATAAGAAGAATTAACTAAATATCTATCACTTTCTTTTTCTTTTTTGGGCTAGGGGGCTAGTTAGTATGTAACTTTGACATGTTTTATTGTATGTATATATAACATAGTGAAGATAGCCTTAATTTTAAATGAAGATGGACCAGGACTGTAGAAAATTTATCCCATTTATAAAGATGTCAGCTTCTTAATGCATAAAATCTTTTAATGTTGTGCCAAAAATTTTAATTAATTTCGGTAATTTATAAGATTGTAGATAATTTATAATGTTCATTCATTGTATGAGTAAAGTTTAGTGAACTTTAATTGAAGACACATAAACAATATTCTTTTGTGTACTAACCTTTCATTGCCAGAATGGTTGCCATACATTCTTGATGAGACTGTCTCTGATTCTTAGCAAGGAATTCGGCTGTTTATGTTTCTTTTTTGGCCTTGAAGTTCAGCGAAGAAAGAGTTAGGGACATTATTTATTTTCTAGAAAATGATAGTGGTAGACCATCCCTTTAGAAAACTATAAGAAAACTTCTTCTTTTTTAAGGCATAGACATTTGGCAACCTGAATAATACGGGACGTACCGAATGGCTTATCCGTATTTTTGATTAATTGGGGAAAGCAAACTTACTATTGGTACTCTAAAAATCTAAGTGAACTGAGGAAGTATTCATGTCAAAAAGTCTAAAGTTCTGAGACAGAATTTTTCTCTTTTTAAACTTTAAGGATCTAATATACAATGATATATCTATACAAAACTACACTTTCCAACAATTAAATCATCGATTGTCTTTTTCAAAAAAAAAAATCATCAATTGTCTTTGATTTCAAGTAAAATGTTACTATCCCTTTTAGGCCGGCCCTAGACATTTTGGAGCCTAATGCGAGAATTAAAATGAGGTATTTTTTATACTTATGTGTTAATTAAATTAATTTTTATTTAATATATTTATATTATAATATATTTCATTTAAAATCTATTTTTGGTGAATTTCTTGGTCATTTGTGATATTTTCATCTAAATTTTATGTTATATTTTGTTTATTACTAATAACAAATTTATCTATTGATCCTTTTTGAGACTCAATTAGTTTTTCTTTCTTTTTTTTTTTAAGTTTTTCATATCTAGATGCATATTTTTTAGTAGATATTTCTAATCAAACAATATATTTATAAAGACTAAAATAAAAAATAACTTTCAAGTGTAGAACAAATGAGAAATAGAACCTGATTTATATAAAAAGTATTGTTATAGTTTCACTGAACAGTAACAAGTTTTTAGCAATCTCAGTCTGCATAAATAAAAATTTATTCATTATATTATCAATAACTAATATATATATATATATATATATATATAAACACACAATATTAAAATTAAAGATAAAAAATTAAGTACAGCCATAACGAAAGTACATGCCCAGCCCAACCTAGCCAAGAAGATGTCAAGATGGCCACATAAGTCTTATTAATAAGACCCATCCACAAAAAAACACAAAACAAATCCTATTACACCCATAACCAAAAAAAAAAAAAAAAAAAGAAACCTTGAAGGCCCAAACGTCCAGCCATAACTCAATATAAACAGGCCCAGTCTTAACAAATAAAAGGTAGAGAAAGCCGAGCCTTATACCACAAAATTCAAAACTCATCCATCTGCAGAATCAAAACGCAGCAGCGTCCCTATATACATGTGTGTGTTTCTCAAAAAAAAAAAAAACACAGCAGCAAATAAAAAATATAAAAAAAAGGCAGTCAGCAGTCCTCACTCCTTAGTCAGTTCAGAGTTTTCAGGTCGGATGATACAAGACACGTGGCTTCCCCCTCTAACAGATTTATCACTTAACCAACTCTATTAAGCTGCATGTCGTTTATCTTAACTACTCTGGCAGACTACACGTTGTTTTGTCTGATGCACCACTGCATTGGCTTGAGATGAACAATCTTGATTAGTAGCTGATAGCTTTACAGTCTTCACCAAATAAAAAATAAAAAAAATTTCAAACAGGTAGTTTAAGAAAAAACAAAAAAACAAAAAAACAAAAAAATTGAAAAACGAATTTGCAGCAAAGTGGACCTCAATTGAGCCTAGGTTTGTTCTGGAAAGTTCGACCTACCACTCTAATTCAAGACTGCTTTTGATTGCTAGTGGGGCAGTGCAATCCAGTACCTGAAAACAAAGACACAGATCACAAATGCCAGTCCAATCTTAAGGATATGCTTGAGATGTTTGTACTTAAAGAAATAAGGAAGAGTATGTCTTCGTGTTTTGGAATTTGCTCAGCTTGTAACATAACTGATTTAGACTTCTCTAATTTATTTAAGAGCCCAACTAATTTTTTTAACTGAAGCTTAATTTTTTTGAAGTGCAATAGGTATATAATTTTAGAAAAGTGGTGGAATTAAAAGTTATATTAGGCTTGTGAAATCAATGAAGTGACCAAACTCTAATTTAGTTAGGTTTTGATTTAGTTGGGTTTTGTAGCTCAATAGCCTTGTAGCCGAATTGACATTGTAAGGGCGGGTTTTGGTTCTTAAGCCCACAGACGAATAGACCCAAAGAGCCCAACACAATGAATTTGTAGAAAGTTGGCCAAAAAGCTAGGCTTGAATGGAGTGCCCTTCATGGGCTTAAAAATAGTAAGAGAGCGAGTGGAAGCAATGAAATGACAAATTTAGTGTGCAAAAATTTCTCCCCGGCAATGTTAGAGGAGAATAGTCCTAGAATATATTTCCCTTAGATTAGATTACAGTTGCTGTTCCTGATGCTACAATGTTTCCTCTACAGATTTTCCGATCCCATGCCTGAAGGATCTTCTACACTATATAGCTCCCTTCAAACAATCTTGGCCCTCCACCTGTTGATCATCCAGGCCGCTACTTGAGTACTTGTCCCATTAGACTCTTTCCTAAAACCCCTTGTGAGTTATGGCAGCCAAGACGGCACTATCCAGGGGTCTTCACATAAATGCAGTTAGGAGGTTTGGTGGGATGCATTAAATGTGATGGCAGCCACTATCCCCTCAGTCAAGTCAGGGTTAACCCCTTCCCCGAAGCTTTTCCTTTATAGTATGACCTTCTCTAGTCACGTGCCACTGGCGTGGCCTTGCTGTCCGAGTGTGTGGGCTCCTCGGTGTAATCATGGGCTCCTCGACCATGGATATGACACATGGCATAAGCACCTTACCTGAATTCTTGTGCCCCACAATAGCCCCTCAAAACTCCGATTTTTCTTTCTTATTTGAGGAGAAAAATGCGGTTTTGACTTTGGCACTATAATTCTGCACGTTTCTTTGACTTCCACACGTGAAAGCGCCACTTCGCATGTCCCGCACCATTTTAGCGCTTTAGAGTCTACAATGTCTCATTAAATGCTCCAAGCAGCACTCTATTCCCCACATCCTATGGTGAGATGGAGATCCTACGGCTGGCATTTCTTCTCAAATTTTGGGCACGATAACTCCCACCCAGTTCCACTCCCTATATAAGGCGCCTAGTGGGAGTCATTTTTCCCCACCTTACAAATCTCTGAGCTCTCCAGAAGTCCCAAACTCTCAAACCTTCAAGGCTTTCCGAATTTCTAAGTCTTCCAGATCTTTCAAAAAAAAGTTTTTAAACCTTTAAGAAGTATTGAAGGCAACTTTTGTGCTTATTCTCGTAAGTTTTTTCATTTTTAGTTTTTTTTTTTTTCTCCTCGGCCAGTCTCCTCGGCCTTCCACTCTTCAATTCTTTCTCAAAAACATTTCTCTCACTTCCCTTTAGCTTGCTTAGATGGGTAGACTCGCTCACCTCATAGACTCCCCCACTGGTATGGAGGGATTTAGGGCAAAGTATCACATTCCCTAGGGAGTTTCCCTGCGGTACTGTACTTCAGATCAGGTGCTTACCTATAGAAATGAAGGGGAGGTCATCATTCCTTTGATCGCCTTCATAGAAGGGGGAATGACGCTCCCTATGGGTAGGGTAACCAGAGATTACTTAATTGCCCATAGGTTGTGTCCCCACTAGTGTGCGCTCAACCTTTTTAGGGTTCTGGGTAGTGTAGACGCTCTCAATGAGCAAATGGGGCTAAACGTCACCTAGCACAACGTTGTTTGGATGTACGAGTGCCACTTGCTCGCAGACTCAAGGTATTACCTTAAGTTTAGATCCTCTATCGTTAGGCTTGTCTTGTGCCTCCCTAAACCCACCAAGGGCATGAAAGATGACTTTTTGATAGTTTCGGGGGAATGGCACAAAGGTCTTCACTGCCTAGTCCAAGAAGGAGAGCCAAGTGGGGTGCCTTAGGTTTAGGTCTTTTATTTTATTTTATTTTTATTTTCTATTTTTACATGGGCATTAGTTCTGCGATTTCACCGATATCTTCTTTCTTTTTGTATTTTATTTACTTCTAATGGATGACCTCATTATCCTAACAATGATTTTGCTTCTCGAATGTTTTTGTAGATAAAAGACATGTAAAAGCCAACCTCAACCTCGTCAACATCACGAGGTGCTGAGGTCTGAAATGTTTATGAGCGAAGACAGGAAATTGAGAGCTGTCCACCTCATCCTCGACTTCGCGATAAGAGTAAGTGATTCTCGGCTAGCCCAGAGAGACGTCTTAGTGCCCGGTTTTCTAGCCCGAGAAGATCTCCCACCAGTTGAGCTGGCCCTCCATCATTTCCCCTATGAGGTAATGGCTCTAAGGGAAGAGACAACCTCCTCATGCATGTCCCTTGAAACTGAGATAGACCAATTTCATCTCGAGGGAGAAGGAGAGGAGCAAGAAGAGCCTATGATACAGATATCAAACTTGGAGGGTGAGCTTGATAGGTCCCTCGTCGCTCGTTCTCCCAAACTTATAATTGCAAAGGAGGGGGAGGGGGTAGGACAGGGGGAGTGTGAGCTTGATTTGGATGTACGAGTGCCACCTCCCCCTCCTTCTTCTTCTCCTTCTCCTGCAGTTGGCCTACTCCCTATACCCAACTTGAAGAAGAAAAGGAAGCGAAAGGAAACAGTCGAGGAAGGGGAGGTGGTCCCCTAGAAGGAGCCCAAGCAGCAGAGAATGACCAAGGGCCAAGAGCGGGCCTCTTCGGCGGAGAGTAGGGAGGACTAGCACGTGGCTAAGGTATGCCACCAAAACCCTGCATGAGGCCCTCAACAGGAGTTGGACAGGGCTGCCATTCCATGGAACTCCTCCATTAGAGAGTTCCAGAAAGGGCACGGCCACTATCTGGCTGAGGCCTCGGAGCAGCCTCTCTTCTTACTAAAGGACATGGCTGCCTTGAAACACATGAGGCAATTAGAACTCTTCTTGTCTCTGAAGAGGGATCTAGCCCTCGTAAGTTCCTTAGTAGGCCTCACTAAAGGCATTTCTCTTTCTTTTTCCTTTTTTTTTTTTTTTTTTTTAACGTACTCCTTTATTGTTGATGTGCAAGCTATCCAGGGGATTTTTATGGTCGAAGAGTGGATCAAGGATGCCAAAAATGAGGCTAGGGTTGACCACGGAGGAGAGGGTGCGGAAGAGTGCTAAGGCCGGTCTATAGAATGCCCAGAACTAGGCTGAGGATCAACACAAAAAGCTCTATCATAATGAGATAGAGCTGGCCACAGCAAAATAGCAGGTCTTGAAGCTAAAGGCAGAGCTGTAGAGAGCTAAGGAAGTAGCTCAGACGGCTGAGGAAGTGGTGGAGGCTTTAAGGCAGGCATCCTATGACCTTAGGGTATAGGAGACCGAGGTCCACTTGTCAAATGAGCTGGAGGAGGTTTGTAGGGACTACTGCAAGGAAGTGTGGGCAAAGTTGCTCAACCGGGCAAGTGTCCCTACTGCCTTCGAGTGGAGGAATGATGAGAATATCTTCTATCCCGAGGACATCCACGAAGTTCTAGCTATGCTCCCTCCTCCCGCTGCTCTTGCCCTAACCTCCTTCGAGCAGCCCTCCACCACTCAAGCCTTTCTTCCTTTTCTTAAAGTCTCCAAAAGGCCTAGCAAAGCTGGTGACCAACGCCAGGAGGTCAAGGCGGCCAAGGGCAAGGATGCTGGGTAGGACAATTCTCGACTCGAAGACAAGGGCAAGGGCAAGAAGGTCAAGCCCTTGCCAGAGGCTAAGGGTACAGAGGCTACTCTCATGATCAAGGACACCGATTCCAAGGCTAACGATGCTAATCCCAAGTCCAAGGCAGCTGATCCCAAAGATGACCCTCCCCAAGCCAAGGCATAGTTTTAGGATCCTTTTCCTTTACTTTTTTCTTCTTGTTTGTACTTTTTCCTTTTTCTTTTTATGTTGTGGCAGTTTGTCATTGTTTTTAATGGACCCCTTTTTGTTTAATGAAAAGATACTAATTTTTACATTAAGAATCTTTATTTTCCTTGCACTATTTATCTATGGTTGATGTAGTTATCGTTTTGCTTTCTGATGAGACTTTGAGATTGATGATGCTTTTAAGGGTGAGTTCCCATACTTCAACAAATGCAAATAGTAATGAATTGTTGCTAATTTAGATGAATTAAATGTGTGTAAACAGTGAGGAAAAACGATTATTTATTGTACTGAAAATGGCATAAATAGTTCTGCTTAATACTTAAAGAAATACTGAAAAGTGGTAATTTAACCAAGACATGTAGTCTGAGGAGCCAGGCATAACCAAGGTTTTGTTTAACACTTAGAGAAATAATGGAGAGTATTAATTTACCCAAGGCATGTGGTCTAAGGAGTCAAGTATAACTAAGGTTCTGCTTAACACTTAGAGAGATACAGTGAAGTATTAATTAACTCTAGGCATGTGGTCTAAGGGGCCAGGCACAACCAAAGTTCTGTTTAATACTTAAAGAAATACTGTGAAGTATTAATTTACCCAAGACATGTGGTTCGAGGAGCCAAACATGACCAAAGTTTTGTTTAATACTTAGAGAAATACTGGAGTGTGTTATTTTACCCAAGGCATGTGGTCTGAGGAGTTAGACATAACTAAAGTTCTGTTTAACACTTAGAGAGATACAGTGAAGTATTAATTTACCTAAGGCACGTGGTCTGAGGGGTTAGGCATAACTAATGTTCTGTTTAATACTTAGAGAAATACTGTGAAGTATTAATTTACCCAAGACAAGTGGTCTGAGGAGCCAGACATGGCCAATGTTCTGTTTAATACTTAGAGAAATACTGGAGATTGTTAATTTACCCAAGGCATGTGGTCTGAGGAGCCAGGTATAACAAAGGTTCTGTTTAACATTTAGAGAAATAATGGAGAGTGTTAATTTACCCAAGGCATGTGGTCTGAGGAGTCAGGCATGACCAAGATTCTGTTTAACACTAGAGAAATACAGTGAAGTATTAATTTACCCAGAGCATGTGGTTTGAGGGGCCAGACATAACCAAGGTTGTGTTTAATACTTAAAGAAATGCTATGAAGTATTAATTTGCCCAAGGCATGTGGCTTAAGGAGCCAGGTATAACCAAGATTATGTTTAACACTTAAAGAAATAATGAAGAGTGTTAATTTACCCAAGGCATGTGGTCTGAGAAGTCAGGCATGATCAAGGTTCTGTTTAGCACTTAGAGAAATACAGTGAAGTATTAATTTACCCAGGGCATGTGTTCCGAGGGGCCAGACATAACCAAGATTCTGTTCAATACTTAGAGAAATACTGTGAAGTATTAATTTACCCATTAAGCGAAAGGCCAAGGGCTAGAAAGAGGATTGAGGACTCCCCCTAGCTGATGGATTTTCAAAGCAAATCTCTGACATTGGTCGTACTTTTTTACGTACTTCTATGCTCCCCTTTGTATATTGGGCCACCACTATCCCTAAGTAAAGGCCCGTTGAGCCAAGGATCTGCCTCTTATATGGCTTCCGCAAATTCTCTCGTGGAGCTCTTCTAAGAGTGGCTCCACTGCTTCAGGATAGATGCATAGCAAATAGGGCCCTGAGAAAGAGCGCTTGTACAACTTCTGGCCCTCGGACAGCCAAAATAGATGAGCCTTTCTCCACACCTTGTCAGCCTCCCTCTTCTCTTCGGGAAAGATATCATCCTTAAGGAATAGGACAATAAGATCCATCCAACTAGGCCCCATCCTTAGTTGATGAATCTGGACCTTCTCCCTCTTCGCCTTGGCGAGGCTATGTAGAGCCTCGACCAAGATGACCAAAGGTAGACTCTATGTTGAGGAGGTCGCAAGAGTGGCAAGGGAATCAACATGTGTATTTCTGCTTCTAGGGATTTGGTGTAGGGAAAAAGAGTCAAATCCTGACTGCAAATGCCTAGCCTGGTTCAGATATTCTTGCATTCTCACATCCCTGGCCTCCAGCTCTCCCTTTACTTGGCCTACAACCAACCTCGAGTCTGAAAACATCTCTACTATTCTTCTTCCCATTTTCTAAACCATAGCCATTCCCATCAACAAAGCCTCTTACTCAGCCTTATTGTTTGTAGCCGAGAAGCCCAGTCTTAAGGATTTCTTAATTATAATCCTTTCAGGAGATACCACAACTAGCCCCACTCCTGATCCCTTTTGGTTTGCCGCGCCATCAACGTACACCTTTCAAGATAGAGGGACCTATAAGAAGATCATCCCAACTGATTTTCCATCCATGCTTGGCCTTTCACCGCTTTCTTCAAACGAAGACTCAGCAAACTCAATCGTCAAATCTGTAAGGACTTGGCCCTTTATTGAGGTGCAAGGTATGTATTTAATATTGAAGGCTCCTAGGGTCATTGCCCATTTTGCCACTCTCCCTGTGTAATCAGTTTTCCGAAGTAGGAGCCGAAGAGGGAGTTGGGTTAGAACTACAACTGTATAAGCTTGGAAGTAATGTGGGAGCTTCCGCATAGCATACACTACTGCCAAGATAGCCCTTTCCAAGGGTAGGTAGCGAACCTTAGCCTCATGTAATGATTTTCTCACATAATATACGGGTCTTTGTACCCCACTATCATCTCGCACCACTACCAGACTCACCGTGTGTGAGGTTACAGCAATGTAAGCAAACAAAACCTCATCCTTCTCAGGTTTGGAGATAATAGGTGGTCGAGAAAGATATTCTTTTCAGTTGTTGGAAGGCCGAGGAACATTCCTCCGTTCATTCGAATCCCTTCCACTTATGAAACAACTGAAAGAAGGGCTTACACCTGTCTGCTGACCAAGAGATGAATCAGTTCAATGCGGCCGTCATTCCTATTAATTTCTGGACTTCTTTGGATTCCTAAGAGGCTGCAGGTCGTTGATTGCTCTAATTTGATCTGGATCAACTTCAATTCTATGGTGGGTGACCATATAACCCAGAAACTTGCCAGAGCCTACCCTGAAAGAACACTTAGTGTGGGTTTGGATCCAGCAGCCACGTTTTGCGTTTACGTTTTACCATTTTTTTTTTCCCCGAATCTGCTGGGGGCCAAGAGGCAGGCGCGCACTGTGCATGCACTGTGTGCGTACTGTGCGTGCACTGTGCGCGTACTGTTCACGTCTTTTTTCAGCAATTTTTTATTAAAAATGGGTCCCGCAGCACTATTCACACATTAAAAAATTATTTTGCTACAGTGTTTTCAGTTTCAGTTTTCAATTCAGCAAAAATAAGCTCTATCCAAACGGACTCTTAGTGGAATTGATGTGCAGTTTATGTCTCCTCAGTATCTTGAAAATGTCTCCGAGATCATTGATGTGCTTGGACTCCACCTTACTCTTCACCACCATATCGTCTATGTAGACCTCAATATCTTTACCCAGTTGTGGTTTGAACATCCTGGTCATCATTCTCTAATAAGTAGACCCCACATTCTTCAGCCCAAATGGCATCACTTTGTAATGATAGTTCCCGATGGGTGTAACGAAAGAAGTCTTTTCCTGATCTCCCAAAGCCAATGGTATCTAGTGATATCCTTGGAAAGCATACAAGAAGCTCATTTGAGGGTGGCCCGCGGTGGCATCCACCAATTGATCTATCTGAGGCAAGGGAAAAGGATCCTTTGGGTAAGCCTTATTTGAATCTGTGAAGTCCACATACACCCGCCATTTCCCATTTTTCTTCTTTACTACCACCGTGTTGGCCAACCATTCAAGGTAAAACAGCTCTTTTATGGCTCCAGCTCGCTTAAGTTTGAGTACTTCATCCTTGACAGCATCAAAATGTTCCTTGGAGGAGCGCCGAGGTGGTTGCCTTCTGGGGGTGACGGATGGATTGATGTTTAAATATGACAAATGAAGTCTGGATCCAACCCGGGGGCCTCGTAGGCATTCCATGTAAACACATCGATATTTTTTCTAAGGAAGTCTATTAGCTCTTCCTTCTCCTGAGGAGACAGCTGAACCCTAACTTGAAAGAATTTCTCTTCATCGTGGCCAATGACAACTCTTTCCAATTACTTGCACTTAGTCCCCTCCGCCATTGCCCTTGTAGACAATGCGGGCACCTTTGATTGCTATAAACCTTGCTCGGCGGAGGCCGAGGATTCACCATTGGCCTGGTGTCTAATGGCTACCACCATGCATTTTCTGGCCATAGATTAGCTCCCCACAAGCTCCTCGACCCGATCCCTCAATGGGTACTTCATCTTTAGGTACTAGTAGTGTAAGGGGATTAGGCATCTACCACGATAAAGTTTACCTCCACAACCTCTGTCCCTCTCTGAATAGGTAGTTGGATTTGGCCTTTTGGAAAGACAATCTTCCCATCAAACCCTATTAGAGGGGAATCATAGCAGGTTAAGCCCTCGAACCTCAGCCTCAGCCCTTTAAAGAGGTCGAGGTACATGATCTCTGCGCCATTGCCTTGATCCACCAACACTCTCTTCACATCGTATCCTCTATCCTGAAGTGACCACTAGGGCGTCATCGTGTGGCTGAAAAGTTCCCGCCTTATCCTTATCCAAGAAGCTCAAAGCCTACCTGGTCTCCATTCTACTCCTCTTTGGATCGAGGGACGAACCCTCTATAGATGGCTGAGCCACAAACATCACCTTAGACGGTTGAGAAACAGTCTTGCCTAGAGCAGTGAGGATGACACTAATTATACCTAGAGGTGGTCTCGTAGGAGTATCCCTCTGCGCCTCCATCCCTATTTAACCATTCTGCCCGTAGGGTTGATATAGGAATTGCCTCAGCTTTCCTACCTTAACCAACTGCTTCAAGTGGCTCCGTAAAGTCCTACAATCCTCAGTAGTGTGCCCTCGCTTTTGGAGGTACTAGCAGTGAAGGTTTTGGTTGTGCTTCGAAGGGTCTCCCCCCATCTTATTTGGCCATTGAAAGTATGGCTTATTCTTGATCGTCTCCTTGATTTGGTGTATCGACTCTTGGAACACAACTGTAACTACCTGAGTGGTCGCAGCTCCTAAATGCCCTGTAAAATCTCTCCAAGGTCAGTTGTTATCGTATATGTTCGACCTGAAATCCTTTCTATCCTGAGGGACCACTTTAGCCTTTCCCTTCACTTGTTGTTGGTCCTTCTCAACCCATTTATACTCATCAATGCGGTCCATAGGTTGACGCACGCTCCTAATTGGTTTCTAGGTTAGAGACTTCCTTAGATTGTGCTCGGCGGGCAAGCCGACCTTGAAAGTCCTTATTGCCACGTCGTCAAAATCTCCCTATTTCGTTGAACATTTCCCAGTACCTATCAGAATATGTTTTCAAGGCTTCCCCTTCTCACATGGCCATAGACAACAAGGAGTCCAAAGACTGAGAAACTCTGCTACAAGTCACGAAACAAGAGCCAAATGCTCTCATAAGTTCCTTGAAGGAGTTGATGGAGCCTTCCTTCAGACCATCAAACCTTCTCATTGCCATAAGCCCCAAACTGGATGGGAATACCTTGCACATCAGGGTCTCATTCTTCGAGTGGACAGCCATTCTTTGGTTGAAGTGGCTAACATACTCCACAAGGTCCAACCGTCCATTATACATGGTGAACGTTAGTTGGGTGAACCGTCGAGGAAGTCTTCCTGCTTCAATCCTATGGGTAAAAGGTGACTTGGAGATTTAGCTCAGAGCCCTGCTCATGGCATTGTTGCCCAAGCTTTTGTGAGATAGGGCCTTCCCTCCCCGTCTATTGTGGCGCTTCTCATCATACGAAAAAGACTCATTGGGTGAAGTTCTTGACTTGGGCCGGTAGCTATCATCGCTTTCATCACCAAAAGAATGGTCAGGACTTAAAGGAGTTCCTCTGCGTTGCTTGCGGCGTAGTTTTCTTCGTAGGTGGTTTATCTCCCTTTGCAGGTTCTTAGCGTTCTTTTCACAAGAGATGCAGCTCCCCTCTAAAGATTGACTCCTACTAGTTTGGGTAGTGTGTATACTGACTTCATGATCTCTCCTATGCTCAAGGTTGGGGAAATGATCCTGGCACCGGGAGCTAATGAATTCTTCCCAGTCGGGACCTAACTCCACCATAGTTAAACGCTGACCTCACCAAAGCTCAAGCAATTCCCACAGACAACGTCAATTGTAAGGGCGGGTTTTGGTTTTAATGCCCATAGACGAATGGATTAAGGCCCAAAGAGCCCAACACAATGAATTTGTAGAGAGTGAGTCAAAAAGCTAGGCTTCAATGGAGTGGACAACGCCTTTCATGGGCTTAAAAATAGTAAGAGAGTGAGTGGAAGCAATGAATTGACAAATGTAGTGTGCAGAAATTCCTCCTCGACAATGTCCGAGGAGAATAGTCCTAGAATATATTTCCCTTAGATTTAATTACAATTGTTGTTCCTAATGCTACAGTGTTTCCTCTATAGATTTTCAAATCCCTTGTCCTTGAAGGATCTTCTACTCTATATAGCTCCCTTCAAACAATCTTGACCCTCCACTTGTTGATCATTTAGGCCGCTACTTGAGTGCTTGTCCCATCAAACTCCTTCCCAAAACCCCTTGTGAGTTGTGTCAACTAAGACAGCACTGTTCAGAGGTCTTCTTCACATAAATGCAGCCATGATGTTTAGTAGGATGCATTAAATGTGGTGGCAGCCGCCATCCCCTCAATCAAGTCAAGGCTAACCCCCTCCTTGAAACTCTTCCTCTGTAGTATGACCTTCTTTGGTCATATGCCATTGGTGTGGGCTTACTGTTCGAGCGTGTGACCTCCTCGGCATGATCATGGGCTCCTCGGCCATGGATATGACACGTGGCATAGGTACCTTAGTTGAATTCTTGTGCCCCACAGACATATATGCATATACAAAGTGTTTGAGAAATTTAAGGGGAAAAAAAGTTTAACTGCGAGATTAGTAGTATATTGTAATTATTTATTATATATATATATATATAAAAAAAAAAAAAAACTAGATTTTGAGCAGGATGCCTTTTAACTTATTTGGGCTACAGTTAATGGTCCAATTTGAATGGACACATTTTTTTTCGATGTTTTGCATTAAACCCCATAAAGCCTTATTTAAATTAAATTTCTTAGATTAGGCCTAAATTAGAATTCTCTGAACTGCATCATAATAAAATTTAAGCCCAAGCCCAGCGTTGGTTTTTTTTTTTTTCTTTTCTTTTCTTTTCTTTTTTTTTTTTCTTTTTTTCTTTTATAATTATAAGGCCAGACTGATTTTTTTTTTTTAATGGAAGCCCAATAATCTCTTTTTGGGTATGCAATTCAACATCACAAGAAAGTAAGTTGCATTAGAGTGTGTATGAAAATTTGTTTGAGCCTTTATGAATGTTTGAAGCTCAAATTCATCCACTATATGAACGTCAGGTGATTATCAAAAAAAAAAAAAAAAAAAAAAACTATATGAATGTCAGGTAAATACAAAAAGGTCACTATGATGCAAGTTTAGCCACACACACACGCACACAAGTTCACTAGGATGCTTGAGAGTAGAGACAATTGGGCTATCTTATAACTGGGCCATATCTTCAAAATAAATCTTTTCATATTGAGCTTGAGGATTAATTCAAAAACATTAACAACATTTCATTTTAAAAAAAAATTTAACACCGTGTTACATATAACTTGCTACCAATACAATTTATGTTACAACTTATTTTACATGGACTTATAGCTAATATCATATATCTTCCTCTTTTTTTTCATCACTCAAAACATAGCCCTTCAAGAAGTCCTAGAAAACGTGTCATAAGACTTATTGAATTCGACATCCATAAATAATAAGAACATGCTCTGCCTCAATTCTTTGTGCTTTAGATTGAGAGAGGAAATTAAGGCAAACCTTCACTCAAACATTCACCAATTCCGTCATTTGTTTCTCTGTCACATTAAGAGCAAGCATGGGAGATCCATTAGATGCTTGGGAAGATGATCGGCAGCTTGATTGTGGTTGGAATTTCTGTCGGAACCAAGTTGAAATTGATTTTAAATTTTCTTGACAGAACTTGAAGATCATTCTGTACGAGCCATAAAGTAAATACACAAGAATGGATACACCTAAAGTGAAGAAGACCCACCCCAAGATTGGGACAAGGATGAAAATGAGTAGGTTACAGGCCAAAGCTCCGAAGAAAAGACACACTTTTTGGAAGAAATGAAAACAATTTCTGTTGGTTATTGGTAGTATTGCCGCTGCCAATACTGTAGTGAAAGTAACTAAGTCTATCATTAAGCCCAACATGATTGCATGGTGTTTGTGGAACAGAGTAGCACCTGAGCTTGGATACTTTAATCCAACGAGGGTGAGAAGAAAACCCAAGATAAAGCCGAACAGAGCAAGCAATGCAGTGATGGAACGGATTTCTTGTTCACTTCTAGTTCTAGATAAAGAACATAAAATGCATCAGTTTATGTGCAACATATAGATTAATGGTGCAAATATTGGAGATCTCAGCTGCTTAATGCAAAAAATCTTAACTAATTTGGGTAATTTATAAGATTGTAGAAAATTTATGATGTTCATTCATTGTAAGAGTAAAGTTTAATGAACATTAATTGAAGACACATAAACAACCTTATTTAGCAAAACATTAAATGATGAAGCAGGTTTAGGAGCCAAAACAGTCTTGCTTGTTTAAAACCATGAGTGAAAAATTTCTAGCACAGAAACTATGGAGTTTTGAACTACAAGATTTCAGGGCCAAAAGCAGAGAAATGTAAAAACCAAAACAAAAGCAAGGAGATTTGTAGTTTGTGCTAACCTTTCATTGCCGGAATGGTTTCCGTCCATTCTTGATGACTGTTTCTGATTCTTATCAAGGAATTGGGCTGGTTTATATGATATCTAAGCTGTTTCTGTGTGTTTTTTGGCCTTGAAGCTCTGTGAAGAAAGAGTGGAGGAACATTTTTAGATTTTATAGAAAATGGTCGTGTGGACCTACTGGTGGACCATCCCTTTGGAAAACTAGAAGAAAACACCGCTCTTTTTAAGCCATAGACATTTGACAATCTGAAACATACGGGACGTACCGAATGGCTCATCCGTATTTTTGATTAATTCGGGAAAAGCAAACTCACCATTGGTACTCTAATCTAAGTGAGCTGAGGAATATTCAAGGGTTGTCTATCTGAATACGGCATGCTTTATGATGTCAGAAAGTCTAATGTTCTAAGACTTAATTTTTCTCTTTTTAAACCTTAGTGAAGTTTCTGTCTGTTTTTATCTTTTATTTTTGGGCTGAGTGGTAAGTTCATTTAATTGTCTTTGATTTCAAGTAAAATGTTACCGTATGAGTTGTGGGTTAAATGAATTTAAAAGATGTGCTATAAACTTAGAGGTATCAATTATATATCAAGTTACATTTATCAAATTAAAGTGATCTTTAAGATTTTCTGAGTGTCCCTTCAATAAAAGTGGAATAGAGTGATTAAAGATTGTGACACTACTGCCCTATATTTTGTGATGTAAATTATAGGAAAAGTCGAAAAGTAAACTTTTTTTTTTTTTTTTTTTTTTTTTTTTTTAATTTTAACAATCAAATGACAACAATGCTCAAAGAGGAGGCATCCTCCCATTTTACAAAATGTTTAACAGTGTTACGATATAAGCGTGTATGGATTTATTGATTGTATCACTAAATAACAGCAAAAACATATTACTGTGACTGTGTGTGACATTTAATTCAACAACATCCAAAGTTTTTTGGGCAAATTACAATTTAATCACTTGTGGTTTGAAATTTGATATTTTATCCACCTGAGATTAGCTCAGTTAGAATTCTATAACATACATTTGATAAAAACATGGTTAAATATTTAATTTTGTTCCACTTTTATGTCTCTCTCCTCCAAAAACACAAAAAATATAAAAATACAATATTAAAAAGGATCTAACGAAACACTTTTATCATAGAATTTCAAACTACAGGTAAACAATTTAAATTTCGGTCAAACCTCATATGGGTAAAGTGTCAAATTTTAAATTACAGGTAGACAATTTAAATTTCAACCATACCACACGTGGATAAGTTATAACTTGCCCAACTTTTTTTTATTTCTTTGCAGCAAAAAATTCTGTTTTGGGGGGTCAATTTTATAGGTAAGTTAGGAATTCTTATTAGTTGTTAAAGAATACAATTTTTTTTTTTTTTTTACATAAAAATTTAAGGCTTGAATTAAATAATAAAAGCAAGTTATTCTACCCTCATGTTCAAGCAGGCCCACGTTTCAAACTACATGTGACTTTCCTCTGCTGTTTCCTCAATCCGCCACATACACTGACTGCATCTGCGTCCATCAAAAAGACCGTATTTTTAAAAGATACGAAATATTCGGCTCCGAATTTTTGTTTTAGCATAGGTCGGACTACTCGTAATCTTACTATATCATTGTCAAGAAAAAGACAGAAAAATAAACTACATTGACTTTTTGAGAGGCAAATCTCGTATGAAACCGCTATTCCTCTAGACCGGATTGCTTTACCACTTGTCAAGTTCTATTTTTCAGAATTTCGGAATTATGTGGAGATTTAAAAAGATACAAAAAAATGAGAATCAATATTGTGTGGTTACGATTTGTTGGGGGTATTCCAACGAGAAATATCCAGATCTCTTAATACATACACTCTAAAAACAAAGAAAAATGTGATTTTAAGTCACGATTTTAATTACAGAGCTGTAACTTGAAATCACAATTCAAAATACACAGTTGGACTCAAAAATTAGAGTTAAGCATCAATGTTTCAAATGAGCAATTTAGTCCTAGAGTTTTAAAAAATGAATTCTTTAGTCCTTTGTCTAGTCTCTGTTTTGTTAAATTTTTTACATATCTAACAAAACAATGAGGTGACCTAATTTTAATGATATGGACGCAATTCTTTATTTCTTTTAAAAGCTACATAATCAATGTGCCCAACTCGAACGTGTATTTATGGCTTTTAAGCCCCAATTTCACATTTCCCCTAATTTATGCTCTAATCTTGAAATGAATGTAAGATTAACCTAGATTATTTCTTTTAATGACCATTCAACGAAAAGAGATTTACACCAAGCCTTTTGGCTTAAGTGGTACCCGGTTATCCCAGTGACCGTCAACTCAGGGGTTCTATCCCCTGCATAAACAATTACCCAGCAAAAAAAAAAAAAAAAAAAACAGAAGAGATTTACTTACAAAGAAAAAGATACAAGGCCAACAATACAGCAAAATTCATAGTGCAATCCAATTCAAACATCAGTAACAAAATAGGAATGTTGCAAAAGTTCGACGTTCCTATCCCTTATCTAGTTACCTAGTACTGCAAATGAGCCGAGCCAAATATTAAAAGTTTAGAATTGTTTAATATTTTATCTCAAACCCAATTTAAGCTCGAATTTAGTACCAAACGAGATTACATGTTCAAATTTTGTTCATTTTCTTGTCAAGCAAGTTTGAGCCTTCCCCTTTACAAGTATATGCTAATAATTAATAATTAAATTATAGTTGAAATTAAATTATATAAGCTAATTAGATAGAAAGATTTTGTTATGAACCTATAAAAATATATTCACCAACCTTGTACTATTAAAAATTATATATACCCATAAAATGGACCATTTATATTATCAATAAATGACAAATAATAATTTTATGTTATGAACTTTTTTACAAAATTATATAATTTGGTCTCAAGTGTGTGTGTACACACACACACACACACACACACTCTAATCGAGCCTCATAATTGTGAGCTTGTTCACAAGCACAATTTTTTTTGGTATGAACTTAATTTGCTTAATAACTGAGTCTAAATTTAATTTTGAGCTTGGTTCATTAGACAAATGAACAACTTATGAACAACTTAGTTTCATAATTGTTTAATAATTGAGCCTTAGTTTTCCATAAATAGGATTTTTCCGAAGTCAAGTTCAAGGTATTTATAAACAACTTAATATATTTATAGCCTTATCCCCACCAAGCTAATCAAAGTAACATATGGAAAACTAAGGCCCTGTTTGGATGGTGAGTTATCTATCCCTCATCACTCATCACTCAAATATCATCACTCATCACCCTATAACTCATTTCTTATCACTTAAAAATCCTCAAGATACACCCCAGCTATGTTGGCACTACAGCCCAGTTGAATTTTCATTCCTAAAATTCAAATACTTTACTTTGTGTGGGACCCACGGAATGACTAAGTTCAGACTCTCTTCTTCTCCTTTCATTTCTTTTTCTCTAATCTATTAGACTCTCTCTTCCTAGTTGGACTGCTTCTTCTCATTTCTCTGCTCTTTCTCTAATCTCTTAGACTCTATCTCTCTAGCCAGACCTATATCAAAAGTTCATTTTCCACAACCACACCACAGATTTGAACCTCACACCCACACCCACATCTTAAAAATCCAAACCCCACACCCACATCTCAAATTTGAACTCCACACCCAAAAGATAGAAAGAAAAAAAAATCTTGATCTTTCTGAGGAGATGGAGAGAGAGCTCGATAGATTCCACCATCTGTGCTGCCGAGATGACAACTCACAACCCGAAACCACAAGACCCATTGTCGAGACAAAAATGGAAACAGAGAAGAAGGAAGACTTGAGCTTCAGCTGGAGTGCAGACCGGGACAGAGAGAGTAATGGGTTGTGTTAATGGTAGATGGGTATGGAGAGAAGAAAGTGGCATGGGAAGAGAAGAGGAAGAGGAGAGGAAAAAAGAAAAAGAAAAAAAAAGGAGATGGTCTGGCAAGGAAAAGACAAGACACAGACATGGGCCCCACAATATGAATATATTTACAAAAAAATGTCATTGTAACTCTGTTTTCATAACTCAAAAACACCAAAATTTTGTTTTCATTTTCACTAACTCATTACTCAATTTGGTGAGATATGAGTGATGAAAACAGAAAATGGAAACTTGTCTAGACAAGCCATGCATGTGTGGGACCCACAGATTTTGAGTGATGAGTGATGAAAATAAAGTGATGAATGATTGAAAACACAAAATCCAAACACCCCTTAAACATCCCTAACAAGGAAAAAATGATCTTTTTTTTTTGTTTTTTTTGTTTCTACATGCAACGAGTTCACATGTTGTGAAAGGCCCACTGTATGAATCAAAAATAGGAAATACAATTCTTCTTATATGCAATGATTAGCTTATATTAATAACCCTATATCCAATATATAAGATTAAAACACTAGGGTTTTCCTAATGAGTATAAAGAAGAATTAAATGCACTAAAGTTGATATTGAACACAAACTCATTCAATTACTCTAATTACCAAAGTGCTATATAATTCCTCCTAATTATGAACACTCTAAGATGAATATCATGAAGTCTTCAATTTTACCATAATAATTTTCTAGAATAGTTTGGGGTAGATCAAGAATTTAATCGAGTTACTACATTGATGGTAAAAGAAAGGGGGGATTTCAATCTATAGTCTCTTAGGGCTCAAATTGGGGCAAATGTTGAATTGAGGCTCAAAGCCTCAAATGTAGGTTTGGGTTGGGTAAAATGGCTTGTATAAATTGAATTTTTAATAAAGACATCAATGCCAATTCATTTAAAATAGACAATCTCATGGATTTGTAAGTGTAAAAAATAATAATAATGGAATTGGACAAAAGGATTCTTGAGGATTTAGAATTAAAATTGGTCATTTGAAACATTAAGGACTAAAACTACAAAACATGTTAACTTTAAAGACCAACAATGTATTTTGGCCAAACTTTTATCTTATGGAGTTCAAATAATGGGAATTGTTGAGACTAAGGCTCAATCATAGTCTAAATCATAGCCTACAATCAAATTGAAGCTACTTCCCAATTCTACACCAATAGCTAGTTAACGGCTACTTTAATTCAAAGCTTAAAACAGAAACCTTCAGATGACACCGTTTGGTTTAATGATCCTATGCCACGTTGTCACTCCTGGAGCCTTAAAGGTAGTTATGTTTAGGCGGGAAAGTCTGTTGTAATGCTTAACAGATTTCCCTGATTTAAGGGATTAGTTCTGTGATTTAAGGAGCTGTAATTATATAGTTATTAGATCATTGTATATATATAATCATCTTGTACATTGTATTGATTAAGCAAAGTATTTTCTTCCAGAATTCTCTCTGTGTGTGTGTGTGTGTGTGTGTGTCTGTGTGTGTGTGTGTGTGTGTGTGTGTGTGTGTGTGTGTGTGTGTGTGTGTGTGTGTGTGTTCTTCATTTTATTCTTGTAAATCTAAATTACTTGCTTCATTTCAATATTCAAGCTTTGCTTAGCTTTTCTTCATGGTGTCAAAGTAGTCAACGATCCTTGCTAGCACAAGCGTAACAATGGTAGCTTCAACGACTTCATCCTCTACGATGTCTCCATCAACATCAACTTCTTAAATGAATTTGGTTAATCAACCTTTGTTGTTGTTATCAAATATGTCAAAGATGATGATAGTCAAGCTTGACAATTCCAAATATATAGTTTGGAAGCATTAGATTTCAATGGTGTTAGAGACTTACTTAATGATTGAACTTCTTGATGAAGATCAACTTGTTCTAGAGAATTTTCTTAAGGATCTTTCAAGTTCAATTACAACGATTCTTAATCCAGATTATCTCACCTGGAAGTCTAAGGAGAAAGCATTGCTTACCTTCATCAACTCCATTAACACCTTCAGTGCTTGCTTTAACTGTTGGTTGTTCTTTAGCTTTAGAAGTGTGGAAAGTATTGGAAAATAGATTTTCTTCCATCTCAAGGTCTCATGTTATGAATCTTAAGGAAGAATTGCACAATGTTAGAGAGGGATCTAATTCTATAGATGTCTATTTGCAGAAAATCAAGGTCATTAGGGACAAATTAATAGCTGTTGGTGTTCTACTTGATGATAAGGAACTCCTACATGTTGCAATTAAAGGTCTTTCTAGAGAATTTAGTGCCTTCAGGTCAGCAATTAGAACCAGGAGCACAAAGTTAAGTTTTGATGAATTAGCTACTATGCTAAATGCTAAGGAAGAATCACTTAATGGAGGCTTAGAAATCAAAGATTCAACCTTTGCTTTAGCAGTTAACACTGCACCTAGGCTAGGTAATAACAATGGCTATAATTCCTACAATCAATCTTCCAATAGAGGTAGAGGCAGAGGTCCTACTCCAAATCAACTTTCCCCACATCAGTTTTCACCAAATCAAGCATCAGGTTCAAGGTCAGAGAGACCTATTTGTCAGATTTGAAGTAAAGTTGGTCACATAATTGGCAGCAATGGCTACTTCATCCAATTCAATTACTGCACAAGATCAACCTTGGCTTGCAGATAGTGCAACCTTTGATCATGTCACCTCTAGCCTTAATCATCTCTTTTTTCCAAAACCTTACAATGGACATGAGCATCTCATAGTGGGGAATGGGCAAAACCTACCAATCTCACATATAGGTAATTCACTTATTCCTTTACAAAATTATGTCATTCATCTTAACAATGTCCTAAGAGTTCCTTCCATTGCTTCTAATCTTGCACCTGTCTACAAACTACGTCAAGATAACAATTGTTGGTGTTATTTTGATCAAAACATCTAATCTATCTAGGCTTTGGCCACGAAGAAATTGCTCTATAAGGGCAAGAGTGAAGGTAGGGTGTATTAAATTTACCCTCACAAAGCATCTTAGTTGCTTCTTTCTCCTAAACTCTACAACTCATTTTTCACACACAATCCTAGCTGGCTTCTGTGGTAGAGCAGGCTTGGGCACCCTAATAACCATGTTCTTAGTTTACTTTTTCGTAATAAATCTTTGTCTATTAATAAGTGTATGCCTCTTATAAATACTTGTACACATTGTCTTCATAGCAAGATGCATAAGCTTCCTTTTTCTGTTTCTAAATTTGTTGTAACTTCACCTTTTGAGCTCGTTAACACAGATCTATGGGGTCTTGCACCTCAAAATTCTGTTAATGGCTTCAAATATTGTGTACTCTTTGTTAATCATTTACCTCGTATTACTTGGTTATTTTTGCTAAAGTACAAATTTGAGGTTTATTCTAAGTTTCTCATCTTTAAAACTATGGTTGAAAATCAATTCTCAACCACCATCAAGACTTTAAGATATGATGGTGGGGGGTGAACATACCTCAAAGGAAATCACTTCTTATCTTGCATCTCATGGGATTACTCATCAACTTTCATGTCCGTACACTCCCAACAGAATGGCCTAAGAGAGAGGAAACACAAACATTTGATAGAAACCACCATTACACTCCTTTCCCAAGGTTCTTTACCTTCACAGTACTGGTCCTTTGCTATTCAAACTGCTATGTGTCTTATTAATCTTCTTCCCATAGCTACTCTTGGACTTGTCTTACCTTGGTACAAATTGTATGGTCACCATCAAAATTTGATACATTTCAAAGTGTTTGGTTGTGCTTGCTATCCCTTGCCTAGACCTTACACACATCACAAATTAGAAAACAGGACTAAAGAATGCCTTTTCCTTGGTTATTCTATTGTTTCCAAAGGTTATTTGTGTCTAGACTTCACCATTAATCACTTGTATACTTCTAGACATGTTTTATTCAGTGAATCTAAATTCCCTTTTATGTATTTCAATGCCTCAAAATCTGCTACTAACATTTCACAGCCTTCACATGATACTTGGTTCTCTAATCTCCTCTATCTTCACTCTACCAATCTACCTTTTGTGCTGGGTCCTTATAGGCCCCTTGCTTCTAGTCATCCAGTTAGCTCAACACTATTGCTCCTTCTAGTCCTATACGCCATCCTGATGTAGCTCCTATTCACTCATCCAACCTTGATACCTTTCCCATACAACCTCCATCTACTACCTTCTCACAGACCATTCTAACACCTCATAGCCTTATATCCACAAACAATGTTATCACTATCCTACCTCCTGCCGTCAATAGACATCCAATGACAACAAGATCCAAGAATAGTATTACCAAACCTAAGCTTTGTTACAAGGCCATGCTTGACTACACATACACTGAACCTCCATCCTACAAAATAGCCTCCTAATATTCTCAATGGATTAAAGCCATGGATGATGAATTTGTTGCCTTACAGAGACAACAAACTTGGTCCTTGGTTCCTGCTAAACCTAGTGTGAATTTGGTTGGATGCAAATGGGTCTATAAGCTGAAGTTGAACAATGATGGCAACATTGCTCAATATAAAGCAAGATTGGTTGCCAAAGGGTTTCATCAACAGGCTGTGATTGATTATACTGAGACTTTTAGTCCAGTAGTGAAACCAGCAACTGTCAAATTGATTTTGTCTATTGCAGTGAGCTTCAGATGGCCTCTTAAATAGTTGGATATTTTAAATGCTTTTCTTCATGGCATTCTTCAAGAGGAAGTTTATATGCAACAACCACAGGGTTATGTTGATTCTAGATTTCCCCAGCATGTTTGCAGATTGCATGAGTCTCTCTATGGCCTCAAATAGGCCCCTAGAGCTTGGTTTGAACGTTTTACTTCTCAGCTTCTTCATCTGGGCTTCATTGCCTCTTTGGCAGATTCATCCCTCTTCATCTATCACAATTCTCACATCACCATCTTTCTTCTTATCTATGTGGATGATATTATTATTACTAGGAATGATCCTCCTCAGATTTCACATCTGGTTGCAGCTCTAAGACATTCCTTTGAATTGAAAGATCTTGGTGCTCTTTTCTATTTTCTTGGGATCCAGATTGTGCCTTCTAAGTTTGATCTCACTTTATGTTAATTTAAGTATGCTTATGACATTCTCCACAAATTTCACATGGAGAATGCAAAGCCTACTAAGACAGATTCCTGTTCTTCCACCAGACTTACCCCTTACAATGGCACTTGCTTACCTGATCCATTTGAGTACAGAAGCATGGTACGGGCATTGCAATACTTGACTCTCCCTCGTCCTGATTTGGCCTTTAGTGTTAGTCAGTTGTGTCAGTTTATGCAATGTCCTACCACTGCTCATTTGGAGGCTACAAAGCGTGTCCTATGCTATGTTAGAGGTACTTTACACTTTGGCATCCATCTCTCTCCAGGTCCTCTTACTCTATTAACCTTCTCAGATGTGGACTGGGCTAGAGACCCTTCTGATAGGAAATCCACAACAGGTTTGTTGGTCTTCCTTGGTTCCAATCCCATTTCATGGTCCTCTAAGAACTAGTCCACCGTTTCTCGTTCTTCCACAGAGGCTGAATATTGTGCTTTGGCCTCAACAGCTCTTGAGTTGTCCTGGCTTCATACCTTGTTTAAGGAGCTTAATTTGTTCCTTCATCACATTCTAATCCTTTGGTGGGATAATATCTTAGCTATTGCCTTGGCTTCAAATCCAGTTTTTCATTCTAGGACCAAGCACATTGACGTTAACTATCATTTTGTCCGAGAAAAGGTTGTAAGGCATGATTTAAGGGTTAAGTTCATTTCTGGTAAGGATAATTATGCTGATATTCTCACTAAGCCTTTACCTGGGCCTCCCTTTATCTTTTTCATGGCAAACTCTTGGCTGATTCAGCCTCGCATTTCAGGGGAGATGTTGAGACTAAGGCTCAATCACAATCTAAATCACAGCCTACAATCCAACTAAAGCTACTTCCCAATTCTACATCAACAGCTAGTTAACTGCTACTTTAATTCAAAGCTTAAAACAAAGACCTTCAGCTGACCCCATTTGTTTAATGATCCTATGCCACGTTGTCACTCCTGGAGCCTTAGAGGTAGTTATGTTTAAGCAGGAAAGTCTGTTGTAATGCTTAACAGATTTCCCTGATTTGAGGGATTAGTTCTGTGATTTAAGGAACAGTAATTATACAGTTATTAGATTCAGCCTCATTGTATATACATAATCATCTCGTACATTGTATTGATTAAGCAAAGTATTTTCTTCCAGAACTCTCTCTCTCTCTCTCTCTCTCTCTCTCTCTCTCTCTCTCTCTCTCTCTCTCTCTCTCTCTCTCTCTTCATTTCGCTCTTGTAAATCTGAATTACTTGCTTCATTTCAATATTCGAGCTTTGCTTAGCTTTTCTTCAGGAATAAGCATGCATTGCGTCTTTTTTTTTTTCCCTTGTTTTTTTGAATACATATCTAAAGGTTTTTTTTTTTAGGGGGGAATAAGGAAATACATAAACTAAGATACAACATCAACAAGTAACTCTGATCTCTTCAAAATAGCCAGGACATCACATCTTTTCGCTTCCCTAAAAGCGTGCTTGACTTCTGTGTGAGAGATCATCCATAGTGAATACTTGCAATCACCCCCTTTGCAATATCTCTACTTTGATCTCTTTTAGCAGGGCTTTTATAAACTTGCACAACAAAACCTCAATTCGATCCGCAACCTCAATTCTGTCATCATGATCATCACACAAACATCTAATGGAGTTTTTGGCTGTTCTCATTTTCATCAACTTATAGAAATACATATTTTGGTCTCAATGTTGTGCCTTTTTGCACTTGATTACTGCTTGACAAAGGTCTCTGCAATTTTAAGAAATACATACCTGTGACAAAACAGGATGGAGGAACACACTCAACTGAGCTAAATCTCTAACTCAACTTTGTCGGAACACTTCTTTTTTTCCCATTTGGTTTTGCTTTGCATACGGGAAAGACAGCAAAAGAAGTTGTCAAAATTGGATTATTTTGTCAGAAATCATCGTAAAAATAAGCTAGAGAAGGAACTCGGTTTCATGGACCGATGAAAAAGCTTTCTCAAATCTCAAGCCCATTTTTCTAATCTCACCCCATTTCAGAGTTAGGCCTATTCCCGCTATTTTACACAGCATTGTCGGTCTTGCTTAAAGGCCCACATAGCTCCTTAGCCAGCCCAGCCTTTTAACCAATCTCTGAGACAATTCCATTTGCTACATCGAAAGTAGCCCAAATAACTTCCTTTATCTTTATCATTCATTTCCTCTTGCATCTAGGCTCTTGCAATCCACCTTACTATTTAAAGAAGAGTCACTCTAGATGAATGCACGACACGATGAGACATTTGGCTTCCGAAAATAAAATTGACAAATTGATTTATTAGGCATTAAAATATATTTAAGATATAATAGCGTAATCATCGTCTGACGGAAGTCACCGAATGATCAACACCTTCTTCATGCATAATTAAATCCCTGAACTTTTTTTTGTCCAAGATCTGATTTAATCCATCCTTAAGTTAGAAGACAACAAACACTTTTAACCTTAATTAGCAATAAAATCAAATAAGCATAGATTACCAATTAGAATTCTAGTGATTAGTGGTAACTTTCTGCTTCTATCCCTCTGCCCATCATTTACCCCAAGAATGCAAGGAATAGCCATATAATAGATCGCATTGCTAGCCTGGGGAATAAGATTGAGCATTCATTTTGATCAACGACTTTCACGATGAAATCAAACCCCATGTACGTAGTAGGTGATGACTGGTAATTGCATTCATTCTCCACATACTCTTTCTTGGTAAATCATTCTCCACATTCAAAAGTTGAGTTCAAAACCTATCATCTTATTCGTGGCAAAATTAGGTGGATGAATGCTACTTGTATTCATTCTTCACATTCAAACTTGAGTTTGAATCTTATTATATTAGTGACAGAATTAGGACTTTTTTAGTGGTATTTGTAAGGAAGGAACAAGTAGCATTCATCCACCTAATTTTGACATTGTTAGAGTCTCTTTTTGGGTGGCTATGCGTTAACTATTGAAGAGATGGTTTTGCATTTGAATTTCGAGGTTTGAAATATATTTGGTAATTAATAAATTTATGCATCATTTATAGTATTTTAATCGATTTCTTAGAGTACCAATGTCATAAATATCTTGATAAAACAAATCCTTTGGACCTTTGCATGCTAAATTGGCTAGATTAGCTAGGTACATATGCAAATGGTTTTGAAACGTACTAAATTTCTTGTGTGAAGTATAAGATGTTTTGTATTCACGGACCTATTATGTACATGGATTTCAGTTAGCTCAATTAGTAAAGTTTTTTATTGTTGAATAATAGATCTAGAGTTCAATTGTTGCTTATAACAAAAACCGATTGATGTCTTGGTCTGATGATAATGAACTACCAGTAAGAAGCAGACACTATAAGTTGAAACTCTTAAAGAAAAAAAAAAAAAAAGTACTCATTATGCAAACTCTATGGTGTACGGATTGAGATCTTTAGAGTATTACACCTGATGCAAATGCTATGAATGTGCAGACATAGACATAGGACCCTGCTAAAATTCTGTGAAACTCTTAATGAGTTTTCATCGTAAAATCTTGTCTTGATGCTGCGTGGTTAAACGTGAGCCCCTAGATAAATTAAGACCCAACACCACTAGGTAATGAATTGTATTATTTTTCTAGAGTTTCCCAGTTCCCACCCTCGAGAATAATGTGATCTTGATGGTGGCACTGGCTTATATATATAATAAGTTGTTTGGGTTTCACAAACAGTGCTAAAATTTTCAATGTATTTATTTAATTGTAAGCTCACCAAAAATCCTAAACTTTAAAAGATGTTTACCAGATAAAAATCAGATGTATTTTTAATCAAACTATAAGTCTCATCTCATCCCACACTTGTCACTCACTCACTCTTGATGCATGAATGACTTGATGAGACCTTGAGCTTTTCGAACATGAAGCTCACAATTTGACTTTTTTAGCATTTAAAAGTGGGTATGAAAATAGTTATAATAGGATAATTGTCGTTTGATAGAAGTCGTGAAGTGCCTAAGATCTTCTCTTTGCAAAACTAAATTCCCAAACTTAGGTTATGTTTGATAATAGTTTTTGTTTTCTATTTTCAAAAACCTTTTTTTGAAAATATATTAAAAAAAAATTCTTGTATTTTTGAAATCAAAAACATGTTTGGTTAGTTGAAATTAAAAAGATAATTTTTTGAAGAAAAAAAATAGAAAATACAAAAAAATGTTGTTATTAGGATTTGAATTCTAATGTTAACTCATTAAATAAGATAGACTCATTAAATAAGACAGATTCACTAAATTAAATGCATGTTTTCATTGATTTTTGAAAATTAGAAACTCAAACAGTCTTTTGCATGTTTTCAGTTTTCTTCACAAATTGAATTTTGAAAACAGTTTTTGTTTTTTGCCAATTTTGAGTTACCATATAAGGTTTTTAGTCTCAAAAATAAAAAATTGTTTTTGAAAACAAAAAATAAGGGGGAAAACAGTCTCCACACATACCATTAGTATTTTTGTTCAAGATCCAATTTTATCCTTCCTTAGGTTAGAGCTTAGAGGATAACAAATACTTTTAACTTAATTTTAGTAATAGAACTAAATAAATGTAGGTGACTAATCATACTTAAGAATTCTGATGATTGGCGAAAGCTCTTTGTTTTTATCTCTTTGTCAACCATTTATCCCATGCATGAAAGGAGTGTCCACAAAATAGTTTCACATACAAGAACAAGCATCGCCAGCCTAAGCGATCGAGCTGTCAAAGACTCAAAAATCCCAATGTCGAGAGTAGTTGTTAAGAGAAAGGAGGATAAGATTGAGCATTAGTGACTTTCACAATGATATTATATCAAATATAGTAGCATTCACTCTCCACATTCTAAACTTTCCTATCTTCTTTGCAGCAGAATTAGGTGGATGAATGGTAAATTGGTAATTGCATACATGATTTCATTCTCCACTTTCAACACTTGAGTTTGAATCTTATCCTAATAGTGGCAGAATTAGGAATTTGTTAGGGGGTATTAGTAAAGAAAGAACTTCCAATTTGACACATTCGAAAGGTGTATGACAAACAAGCGACCGAAAAAGAATTTGATTAGTTTGGTAACAAATTAATTATTAAAACAAATAAACTTTGAAGTAGTTTAAAAGTTTGTGCAGATTAATATTTAATAATTAATTTCTAAATCCTAAAAATAAAGATTACATACTTATATAACTATAGTACAAACCTTTTTTTAGTTATTATTTTATAATCTAGTTCAAACTTAATTTATATATTGTTGGAGTTTTTTTTTTGTGTGGACACGTGTTAACTATTGAAGAGATGGTTTTGTTGGGTTCGGGTTCACTTCCGTGAACAAAGTTTTTTTTTTCAAATTATAGAAATCCTTCAAACTCCTCATATATTCTTATATTAAGTATGAATTTTAAAAATCTTACTGTTGGATTGTATGTTTTTAATATATCGGTAATGCCTGAAAATTTTCAAGAAGATTAATGATTAATTGCTATGTCATCAAAAAAATATTAAAATTTCAAATTTTTGTAATCTAAAATTGTGTATAAAAAATAAGTTTATTGATTGAATAGTAAATAACATCTTATTTGAACGAAACTTGATATGCATGTTAAAAACATAAGGAACATGAAATTTAATGATTGGATTTTAAAAATCATATTAGAAAAGAGATATATGAGAAGTTTGAAGAGTTTCTCTCCAAACTAGTTTAGAGAGAAATTTTGTTCCATTTAGGGTATCAAGCCCAAAACTCACATCAAATTGTGGATGATATGTTGTGAATAGGGATACTTGAAAGATAAATTAGTCGATTTGAGGTGCATATCCTGAACTAATGGTTTTCAAACCCAAACCATTCACATAATCGAAAAATAAAGAGGTTCAAGGTTTTTAATGTCGGACAGAGGTTGAACCGTGATAATGTCATAATTAATTTTTTAATTAATTAAAATAAAAATAAAGGTGTATTAAATTTGTAAATATTAGCAAAATTGACTAAAAATATCTTAAAATTTTGAAATAAACTTTCAAATAAATTTTCATGATATTGTAAGGTTAATGAAAAATAATAGAGCATAAATAAGCATGAAAAAAACTTGTACAATTATCCTTCAAGTAGAAATCATTTTGATTAAATAAAAAAAAAATAGAATTTGATTATTTTAGTAAATTCCCATGAAAATAATTTTTTCTTAAATCGCAAATAAATTTAGCAAAGAAAACAAATTTAGTAACATTTAATAAATTCGAAGAAGTGATATAATAAGTCGAAAAATTATAAATAATGTAAGCGTAAAATAAATATAATAATAGATCATTATTAAGCACAAGGAATCTAAGGGTATGTTTGGTAACTATTTTTTCCTTTTATTTTCTGCGTCAAAAAACAATTTTCTATTTTTGAGACTAAAAAACTTATTCGGCAACCGAAAATGGACAGAAAACAAAAAACTGTTCTCAAAACTCAATTTGTGAAGGAAATTGAAAAGGTTGTTTTTAGATTCTAATTTTTAAAAGTCAATGAAAAAACGCATTTAATTTAATGAATTTGTCTCATTTAATGAGTTAGCATTAAAGTTCAAATCCTAGTAACAACATATTTTAGTATTTTCTATTTTTTTTTCTTCAAAAAACTATCCTTTTACTTTCAACTAACCAAACATGTTTTTTAATTCAAAAATACAAAAAATTTGTTTTTTCTTTATATTTCCAAAAATAAGTTTTTGAAAATAGAAAACAAAAACTGTTGCTAAACATAACCTAAGTGGTGTGTTGGTTACAATGCAAGTCTTGATTCTTAATTGGCGGTGAGATCTTAGGTTCTACACCCCAAGGCACCCAATTCTCTATTTTTTAGAATAAAACTAGTTCATAGCTCATAGTTCAGACAGTTTTTTGAGTCAAATCGTGGTTCAAAGGGTACCTTGTCTACAGTTTAGATAGTTTTTTGAGTCAAATCGCAATTCAAAGGGTCTAGTCCGTGTTTGAAAACCTTGCCTAAACTTGAGAGGGAGAATAGCCTTCTTGAGTTAATTTTGCTTATTTCTAATTAATGCATTCAATATACATAAATAGCCAACGATGACATTCTCAAAAAAAAAAAAAAAAAAAAAAAGCCAAGGATGAGATAACTTTATCAACAAATCCTAAAACCATGGAACTAAAACATAAAAATTAATTTGAATAGAAATAAATAACAATGATTATCTATTTAGGATGCCTTATTCTATCATTAAACTAAATTCAAATAATTTATCTAGTACTCGGGTCATAACATTCCCTTCCCCTTCAAGATGAATCTTGTCCTCAAAATTTTGAA
Organism: Castanopsis chinensis; assembly: GCA_032878915.1. NCBI lineage: Eukaryota > Viridiplantae > Streptophyta > Magnoliopsida > Fagales > Fagaceae > Castanopsis > Castanopsis chinensis. Next base: position 1,461,569 of record JAVQMG010000082.1, read on the forward strand.
ACATGGAAATCTATGATTGCTCGCACCATATTCTTCTCCATCAATTGGAGAAAATTCTACCTCAAATTTTAAAGTATTGAGGGTTGAGAATTTGGATATTTGATACTTGTGCCTTTATGTAGTAGATTAAGATGAGGATTATGATAAGGTTTATCTCATCACTAGTATTTATGTATGTAGGAATTATAAATGAAACAAGTAGAAAATTAACAACAAAAAAAATGTCTATTTTCTCTCTCAAGTTAAGGAGATTGGTTATCTCGAATTGATTAACAATGGGTTTAAGTTAAGAAATTTATCTCAGTTCACAACATTTGTTATCAGAGTATTGTAATCCACCTCTCCATAAGAAAAAGCCACTAAAAAAAATCTGTCAAATCCACCCTTGTGATCACTGAAACCCGCTTCCCACCGGTACCATAATCAACGCACAACCAAAAAGAAATCACCATGTTTCTTTTTTTTTCCACAAGGTCATCTCCTTCAAACCGACCTTTTTTCTAACTTGACCCATTACTTCCAAAACTTCATCCAGCCCACTCGCCAAAAATATATATATATATATATATACTCTTTGTAAAAATCAATCTTTTTATCAAGCTCAAAGTTATTCATGTCTAGCCCAAATCAAAGCTTCAATCGTAATAAAAAAGAATGAACAATATCAAAGCATGTCAACCAATTGTTAGAGATTCTCAATGACATGTCCAAAAACATATCAAGGAGGGAAGCAAGGATGCAAGATTTGTGGGATCAAATGATAGAGGTCTTAGAAAAACAATCCAATGTAATTTTGGAAATCAAATAACAATCAAAAGTGCAAGGATCCCATGAAATTTTGGAGAATCAAAGTGATGTACTCCAAGCATCACCAATGATTAATATGATTAGAGAATAATATGTTGGAGGATGCACCTATTATACAAACTGTGTTTGAAGATCAAAGGATCAGCGATGTAGAAAAGATAAATCAAAGGGGTTTTCTTGTGATTTCGAATTAATCTACCTCAATCTCACGCATTGACTTTATCATTTTCGATGAGTTCAAGGATGTTGGAGGCAATGCATTTTATCTTCTTGGTGCTCACAAAAGTAGTTGAAAAATTGGCAATCCAATGTAATTTTGGAAATCAAATAACAATCAAAAGTACAAGGATCCCATGAAATTTTGGATAATCAAAGTGATGTAGGGTGAGTTTGGTTGGGCTTTTTGAAAAAGTGCATAATGAAAAAGTTGATTTTTTAAAAAGTGCATAATAAAAAAGTGATTTTTTAAAAAAGTGCTTGAGGGGTAAATCACTAAAAAGTGCTATTAAAAAGCTATTAAAAAGTGTTTTTTGAAAAAACTGAGTGTTTGGCTAGCATTTATAAAAGTGGCAGTTTGAGGGGTAAATTACTAAAAAGAACAATGTCTATATAAAGAGAATTATTTGTTTTAATTACTTCTTTTAAATGCAAGTTATGGACACAATATTTTCACAAAAAATTCACAATAAAGTCTATATAACAAGTTGTTAATGATAGGAAAAAAAATGTCATTAGTAGGTTTAGATGAGAACTAATAACAACTTACTATGTAAACTTTATTATGAAATTGTTATAAAAATATTTTATCAATAGTACTATTTTTTTTTTCTAAAAAAAATAGTATTAACTTAAAAAGTTTAGAGATATAATAAAATGTTACAATATTTTTACAATACTAATTTAAAATTAATCTTTGTAAAATAAAATTTTATTAACACTTATTTTTTAAATGAGTTGTTCTAGTACCCACAATTTTTTCTCCACCACATACTCTATAACATCACAATTATGAAAAAAAAAATTGTAAAATAATTTGTGTTCCTACTCTCTATATTTTCTATAACGTTGCTTTACCAAACCCAAAAACTCTTTTTTTCTTCTTTTTTTTTTTTTCTCACTTTTTTCTTCTCCACAAGTTCACTGTCATTATCTTCTTCTCTTTCTTTTCTTTTACTTTCCTCCGCACAAGCATTTCGTCCTTTTCTTTTTTTTCTTTTTACTTTCCTTTTCTGAGCCTCTCTGGAGCTTTTTCTCTCTACTCCATACCTCCACACCTCTTGTTTTTTTTGTTTCTCCTCCAGACATACCTCCACTCGGTGCAAAGAATTTTTGTTTAGAGCTTTTGTTTCTTTTACTTTCCTCTGCACAAAGCATTGAGCTTTTTGTTTTTTTTGTTTTTGTTTCTCCTCCAGACATACCTCCACGCACACGCAGATCACCGGCAAGAGAGTGTAAATCGGCGTTCACGCACGCCGCTCGTCCGCTCCACCACCACTCGTCTGCCTCACCACTACGGCTCAGATGGGTCAGATTTGCTTTGTTGTCGTTGTTTTTTTTTTTTTTTTGGTTCTAATTTGATTAGTTTTAAGATTGTGTTTTGAGTTTGTATCTTGATTGTGATTGAGTTTGTAAATTGATTGAGATTGTATCTTGAAATTTTTTATTACCCAAACATTATTAAAATAATACCAATAAAATTGAAAAAAAAAAATTACAGATCAGTGCACGTTGAAGAAGACGAAGAAAGAAGAAGAAGAGGAAGAACCTGCGGATAGTTTGGTAATTTTCGGAAGAGCCCAATGGATAGTTTCAAAATGCTGATCAACTTTTTGTTTATGCACCTCCAGAGCTCCATAATTTTTTTGTGCATTTATGCCTTTGCCCAAAACGCAACTTTTGGGTAAAAGTTGCGTTTCTGCTGAACCAAACGGTAATAGAAGTCCAACTTTTCAAAAACGCGCGTTTCCAGCCCCTAAAAGCTGAAACAAACGGGCACGTACTCTAAGCATCACCAAATTTTTCCACATACAAGAACAAGCATCACTAGCTTGAGTGATTGAGACTGTCACAAACCCCGATGTCGACAATAGTTCTTAAGAGAAAGAAGCAAAAGATTGAGAATTCGCTTTCATCAGTGACTTTCACAATAAAATTACGAGAAATGTTAACAACCATTGAAGGTGCCAAACAAAAAAAAAGAAAAAGGTCAGAAAAAGTCACAAAAGGCACCAAGTGGTGCTTTTAAAGCTGAAAAAATGAGATAAACTTGTAAAAAAGCCACAAAAAAAAAAAATTGTCAAAAAAATTTCAAAAAAGTTGTTAACGAGCACTTTGCAATGCCCGTTAACACAACCTTAAAATTAAATTCTATGTAGTATGTTATGAATGGTAACTGCATTCAAAATTAAACTCTATGTAGTGGGTGAAAAATGGTAATTGCATTCATGATTTTATTCTCCACTTTCAGAACTTGAGTTTGAATTCTAATAATGGCATGATTAGGTTTTTTTTTTTGGGGTATTTGTAAAGAATGAACTTCTAGTTTGATACATTGGAAAGGTGTTTTACAAACTGATTAGTTTGGTATTGAATTGATCATTAGAACAAATAAACTTTGAACTAGTTAAAAAGTTTATGTAGATTAAAATTTTTGTAATTAGTTTCTAAAACCTAAAAAATAAAGATTACAAACAATTATAAGTATAGTTCAAACTAATATTTTTGATAATGTGGTTGAAACTTAATTTATAGGGTAAATTGCAAATTACACCCCTAAAGTTTGATGGTGTTTGGATTTTACATCCTGAAATTTTAAAATTTGGATTTTCCCTCTGAATTTTAGACGTGTTTAGATTTTACACCTTGACGTTTCAAAATTTGAATTTTAACTCCTAAAGTTTAGGATGTTTGAATTTTACACCTAAAATTTTGAAACTTTAAGGTGTAAAATTCAAACATCTCCAAAGTTTAGGGAGTAAAATCCAAACACCCCTAAAATTTAAGGAGGTTAAATCTAAATTCTAAAATGTTAAATTTTAAAATCCAAACACCTCAAAATTACAAGGGGTAAAATTCAGATTTTGAAATTTAAAGTTGTAAAATCCAAACATCCGATAATTTAGGGGTGTAATTTATAATTTATCCCAATTTATATATTCAATATGTTAACGATGGTTTTGTTGGATACTGGTTCATTTAGTGCAAGTTTGGCTTCAACTTAAAAAGTCAGCTTATTTTATTAAAACTGAAAACTTTTTTGCTGAAAGTACTATAGATAAAGGTAAAAGTTAGTTACCCATGAATAGTATCAAAAAGTGCAGTGGAACCCTTAAATAGTAGCAAAAATAAGCTGAATAGTAAAATAAGTTGGCAAAATTAATAATAAAAAGGAATGAACAATGTCAAAGCATATCAACCAAATGTTAGAGATTCTCAAAGACATGTCCAAAAACATATCAAGGATGGAAGCAAGGGTGAAAGGTTTGTGGGATCAAATGATAGTGGTCTTAGATAAATAATCCATTGTAATTTTGCAAATCAAATAACAATCAAAAGTGTAAGGATCCCATGATATTTTGGAGAATCAGAGTGATGTATTCCAAGCATCACCAATGATTAATATGATTAAAGTGTAATATGTTGGAGGATGCACTTGTTATACAAATTGCGTTCGAAGATTGAAGGATCAATGACGTAGAAAAGATAAATCAAAAGGATTTTCTTGTGATTTCGATTAAGTCTACCCCAATCTCACACATTGACTTTATCATTTTCAATGAGCTCAAGGATGTTGGAAGCAATGCATTTATTGTCTTGGTGCTCATAAAAGTAGTTGAAAAATTGGCAATCTAATGTAATTTTGAAAATCAAAGAACAATCAAAAGTACAAGTATCCCATGAAATTTTGGAGAATCAAAGTGATGTACTCCAAGCATCACCAAATATTTCCACATACAAGAACAAGCATCACTAGCCTGAGGAATTGAGATAGTCACAAATCCTGATGTCGACAATAGTTCTTAAGAGAAAGGAGCATAAGATTGAGATCTTAAGAGAAAGGAGCATAAGATTGAGAATTTGCTTTGATGAGGGACTTTCACAATAAAATTAAATTCCATGTAGTATGTGATGAATGGTAATTGCATTCAAAATTAAATCCTATGTAGTAGGTAATGAATGGTAATTGCATTCATAATTTTATTCTCCACTTTCAAAACTTGAGTTTGAATTCTAATAGTGGCATAATTAGTTTTTTTAGGGGTATTTGTAAAGAATGAACTTCTAAGTTGATACATTGCAAAGGTGTTTGACAAATTGATTAGTTTGGTGTTGAATTAATCATTAAAACAAATGCATTTTGAACTAGTTAAAAAGTTTTTGTAGAATAAAATTTTTGTAATTAGTTTCTAAAACCTAAAATATAAAGATTACAACCAGTTATAAATATAATTCGAACTAATATTTTTGATAATCTAGTCCAAACTTAATATATAGGGTAAATTGCAAATTACACCTCAAACGTTTTAGGGTATTTGGATTTTACAATTTGAAATTTACGCTCTGAAATTTGGAGGTATTTTGGATTTTATATCCTAACATTTCAAAATTTGAATTTTATCCCCTAAGTTTGGGATGTTTGGATTTTACACTTCAAATTCTGAAACTTTTTTAGTGTAAAATTCAAACACTCTTAAATTTTAGGGAATAAAATCCAAACGCCTCTAAATTCTAGTGAGTAAAATTTAAATTCTGAAATGTTAGGGTTTAAAATCTAACACTCTAAATTTTAGGGGCATAATTTGCAATTTATCCTAATTTATACCTTCAATATGTTAAGCATGATTTGTTGGATCCGGGTTCATTTAGGGTGTCAAACCCAAAACCCAAAAGAAGAATATAAAAAAGAAAAAGAAAATTGGTTTAGTGGTAAAATAATACTGACCTCATTAAAAAAAAAAAAACTATAGTAAATTAACACTAGTTTTAAATTAAGGTGGAATGGAACAATATGAATTCACCTGAAAGAGTTGCAGGTAATTAGAATATTCGTGAGTGTGATAAGGAAGAAAGAGTATGATACCAGCACACTAAATTCGTGGATACTCTTTGTTGTTTTTGAGTTAGGTTATTGTTTTATATTGCTTAGTTAGTCGAAGACTTGAAGTATCATATTTCATATTCTTTCTTGTGTAAACGAAGTTCCTTCTGCCACCCAAAAAAAATTAAAAAATGTAAAAGAAAGAAAAAAGAAAACGTATTTGATAATTAACTATGAAAAAGCGCCTTAATCCAACGGTTGGCATTAATTGCTATCTGGGTCCACTATTAGAGTATAAGGCATTTCGTGGGAATTGAAAATCACATATTCCCTCTCTAATCCTGTTTATTTATTCCCCTAATCTTGTTTTACCAAAAGAAAGAAGATCCCATTTGAAAAATATACCAATTATAACACAAGAATAGCTTCATTGTAATCAAAATATATATATATATATATATATTTTTTTTTTTTTTTGAAAATTTTGAAATCATCTTAACCATTCAAATGTTGTCAACAAATAGGGCGCCCTTTAAAATCAATGGTGCGCAATAAAGAGTATCTGGACCCATTCTACAAATTCTAGAGCATTTCCTAGGAGTTCAAAAATCACATATTCCCTAATTTGGTTTGCTCTTTCTCTACTTTTCCAAAGTCGCACTAATTGGTACCAAACTAGTTTCAATCTCTATGCTATGCTATGCTATGTTATGCTATGGGTCTGGGGTGTGAGATTCTTAGTAGATTCCTAGAATCATCCTTTTTTTCTCTCACATCTCTCTATTCCCCATTTGTTGTACAATTCTACCGTCACGAGCATTCTCTCACCGCACGCTTTATAATGACAATTCTCAATTATGGGACCCACTTAACACATCGTACGGCCCCACTAGTAACCATTATTAAGCTCACCTTCGTGTAAAACTAGAACAAACCCATGTCCCCCATTTCCCTTAATAATTATCAACCATAAATATAATATTAAAAAAAAAAATCAACCATAAATATATATAGTAGAAGTACCTATTATAAATTAAAAGTGTTTCTATTGTTTTTTTTTCTTTTTCTATATTTTTAAACCTTGGTCTTAAGTATGACCATACAGTAATCGAATATGCTCAAGAATTCTCTTACTTCAACGACTCGTTTATGCCTTTTCTAACCGCCACTTCATCACGCCAAGCATATGCTCTCTAATATTCTAGTAATCTTTTGCTAATAAAACCCCATCTTCACCATTTTTCATCACCCATCTAACACTCTCTCTTTTTCACAAACCCCAAAATTTTAATCTTCATTGGGTCTCTATTTTTCCTTTTTTTTTTCCTTTTTTCTTTTTTTTTGTGGGGTGGTGGTGTTGCTTTTGAAAACCAAAAAAAAAAAAAAAAACACTTTCACAAGTGTTGCACCGATGAAGTTTGGGAAAAGATTGAAGCAACAAATTCAAGAAACGTTGCCGGGTTGGAGGGACAAGTTTTTGTCGTACAAGGAACTGAAGAAGCTTGTCCGATCGATTTCTTCGGCTCCGACATTGTTGAATGGTTCCTTCGAATATGGGAAGGCTGAGGAAGAGTTTGTGTACTTGTTAAACAATGAGATCGAGAAGTTCAATGCTTTCTTCATGGAGCAAGAAGAGGATTTTGTTATCCGAAATAAGGTATTGTCTTTTTCTTCTTTTCCTCCAAACACTAAAAAATAGTGATAAAAACTAGTTCATTTCTATAGGTAAATAAATGGGTGTAAGTGTAACCAAACATGTCGTCAGCATTATTTTTTACTTTTTTGTTTTTGTTTTTCTTTTTTTTTTTATGTTTAATTTGTTATTTTTCTTGAAAAAATAGTTTGGGGTGAGTTGACTCACCACTAAAGCGGAGGTGAGACAGTTGCAGTGGTGAGGGGAAGGGAGTGTTAGAGTCACGGGCCAATAGTTGAAAAGTTTGGTGTACCCACAAATGTGGGTCCCACCTTGGGGGTCCATTTTCCTTAGCTTGTGATTGGGAGATGGGAAACGATACCCATGTGGGGGTGTGTGGCGTGCGTATTAGGAAAAGATATCCCAAGTATTTTCCCGACTAATCACATCACTTATATTATATGTCTAATAGAATTTATGCATTTAGGGAACAAATTCGGGATTAGGGAATTATTTTTTGATGAAGAGAATCAAGGAATTCAAGATTTTTTTGTTCTTTTTTTGGAAAATATTTTCTAATGATTTGGACGGAAAGCTAATGATTTGGACAATGCTTTACAAATGTTACAAAATACAAATACATGATGAAATTTAGTGTGACAAGTATTTACATTTTAATCACCAAATTATTGATTTAGTGTGTCAAATCACTTGTTATTTGATTATTTCTTACTTTCTTCTTTGCTTTCTTTCTACGATAAATACAAGGGTATGGAAGCTTTTGATTTTGAAACACGATCCTCTTTATGATCTTAGAATGTTTAGGAAAATATTAAAAACGATAGAGATTTAACAAGAAAAAAGAAACATGCATGCATACTTGAAAGTATTCAAGAATAAATTCATAACTTGGGAATTATATAACGTAAGAGATAACAAGGTATTTAGAATTATTCGAAAATATGATGTTGAAACTTCAGGAAAATCATAATAATTATGATGTTCCATGAGTTTTTGAGAAAAGATAAAAACCAATTATTACTTCGAGTGTGACAGCTAGTTCAAACAAAAAGGATAAAAGTTTTTTTTTTAAAAGAATATGTTGTGAGCTGTGACTAACTATACTTTTTTTTCTTCCCTTTTGTTTTGGCTAGAATAAGAACCTGTGACTAAGCTTACATTTTTGCTTTAAAAAAAAAACTTTGATGTTCATTTCTAATACTAATGGATTAGATCATTTTCAAAGTCGTGCCATCCAAACTTATCAACTTCCTAGTTCCTACACTAGCCATATTTGTTTAATAGAGACTAGAACATAGCTTTTGAAGTGATTTGACCACTATTAGCCTATAGAAATGAACAGAGTCATTGAAGCACGACAATTCTTAAGCCATGGCTGTAGGTTTTGTGCAAATAGGTCCAAAATCTCTAGATTTCAATTGTTTCGATTTTATTGGATGTCCCCAAGTAACCAATATCAGAGGATCTAACAGTCCCTTACTGTTTTGTTGGTTTTTTTTTTTTAAAAGCACATAATAGTATATTATTTTTTAAAAAAGTTTTATTAAAAATTGAATTTTTTTTTAATTTTCTATAAAATATTTTTAAAAATAAATAACTTAATATTTACCTTTAAAGAACACATTAACCGAACCATTTTTTAAAAATATTAAGAATAATCTAAACAAGAAAGACAATGTTGTGACCATTATCATTTTTTTAGAATTGACATCAAAATCAGTAATTTATAATGTGTGGAAATCAATAACTTGCATTGGAACTCGTAGTAAATTTGTGCCGAAAAAGTGGGTTTGTCTATAATTTTAAAAAGAATTGGTTGTTGCAAAAAGACAAAAATGTTCTGATTCTAATATGCTACGATTAGTGCATTTTACACAGTTCAGAATATTTGAAGGAGGCCCTATATTTTATGTAGGCAGAGATGAGAGAGTTCGTGCTTTATAGCTTGGCCTTTTTTAAGTATTTTAATTGAGAAGAAAATTCATGATTTTGAACTTTATTTACTATATGTGTAAAATTATTACCATTTGAGCAATAGATGATCTTTAGTCGGTTGATTATCTATAAATGAAAGTAAAACACAACCTAAATCTCTTAAAAAAAAAAAAAAAAAATTCCCTTCCGTGATTTGTTACTAGCTTTCTTTTGAGGTAGCTATGTTTTATATTCATTTAACTAACATTATCACAGTATAGAATAATCTTTCAATATTTGGATGGTTTATTGGTATTACCAATTACATAATCAAAGTTAAAATACTCTTCCCTTAAAATAAAAAAAAAAAAGAGGCTAAAATGCTCATTTTTTAGGTGGATTTAAAATTATATTGAATAATATGCCAAAAAAAGAAGAAAATTATATTGAATGGACTTCTTCCTTTCTTTAAACATATAAGAAGAGGAAATAAATGGGTCCCAAGTTGGGCCTTATTTTGTGTTTCCTGGAAGCCCACAAAGTTGAATTTTAGTACCCTATAAATTACAAAACTACTCTGGCTTGGGCCCCTTCAAAATGCAATTCACCTATAAAGATTATGACAAAGTCTTAAAATACTGCACTATAAACAAATCCCAGGATGCCATGTATACGGAAGTATCATAATCTATACCAAACTTTCTTGACTTAAAGCTCATGAAGAAACAAAATTGCAAGCTGGTTCTTGAGCGGTGTTATGTTTGGAGACAACGGACAATGACTTTTAACAATGCTAAAACGAATTCCATACACGGGACTAATAAAGTTTTAACATTTTTGACTTTGAATGCATCGTGAACTCTTTTCAACTCTATGATGGAAGTAAGTATTCAACTATGGCTGCAAACTTTTTTTATTGAAACTTTGATATACATGTCTGCAGGCATAGATAGATGGCATGAAGAAAAAAAATCAAATCGAATTACCACTTTTTGACTCTTATGATCCCCAAATTGACCATTTATTTGTACTCTGGGGTTGAATTTTTGTCTGTTTGTCGAGGAAAATATGCTCTTGGAACCTGCGAAGTATGTAGTACTAGTAGGATGCTAAGTTTTAAGTGTTACTTTCTTGTAATTTGTAATCCCCACACAAGTTAAGTGAAAAAAGAGTCATGAATTTGATAAATGTATTTGAAAATTCAGGAGTTACAACAGAGGATCCAGAAGGTGATTGATAAATGGGGACCTAAAGGGAATCACCCTTCGGAGGCAGATTATAAAGAGGAAATGGCAAAAATCAGAAAAGACATAGTTGATTTTCATGGTGAAATGGTGCTCTTAGTAAACTACAGCAATGTTAATTACACAGGTACCAAATCAGGCTAAGCTAACTCCTTTGAGAGACCAAGGCACGATTATTTTTGTGACAATAAAAATGTTGTTTTGATGAGAAATTAAATTTACTACTAGAATACTAAAAGATTTGAGTTTTATAGGGTTGGCCAAGATCTTAAAGAAGTATGACAAGCGAACAGGCGGCCTTTTGCGTTTGCCATTCATTCAGAAGGTATTGCAGCAGCCCTTCTTCACAACCGATCTTATATCAAAACTTGTGAAGCAATGTGAAAGCACCATAGATGCTGTATTCCCAGTTGAAGATGAAGAGAAAAAAAGAGAAGCAAGGGAAGCAATAATAGTTGCAGGAGAAGGAATTTTTAGGAATACTGTCGCAGCACTTCAGAGCATGCAAGAGATTAGAAGAGGAAGCTCTACTTATGGTCACTTTTCACTGCCTCCGCTGAACTTGCCTGATTCTGAACTCATTCAGTCAGTACAACTGAATTCTCCTATACCCATTGTGTAATATAGATGAAATGTATTAAACAATTACAATTCTATAACACGGTAGTTGGTTAATAACTTCATACTCCCTATGCTTTAGGGGTACATGCTGTAATCAAATTTTAGTATATTTACTCCTGGAGAGTTAAGGTAGTTTTTGGGAATCAAATTTAGAAATCGTTTGAATAGAATTATTATATATTTAACTATATATTGAATGTGATTTTACTAGATCAGATTTGTAAAAGATATTAAGGTCCAATCTTAGTCAAAGTCCAAGTCTATCATATAACTTTAATCCATGTTATATTTGTATCTAGTATTACTTGAAATTCAAGCAAAGTACTCATAATCTTACTTGATTCTAATCCCACTCGTTCTGCAAGAATTTTAACCATGGGTTAGTCTATAATTAGTACCTTTCCAGGGATTCATTATAAAACATGTAACTTAATGGTACAATGTGGCTATCAAAGGGGGGGGGGGGGGGGCGTAGTTTTTAAATATTTATGAATAAATTTTTAAGTTCTAATTTTATGTAAGTTGGCAAACCGAGTACTAAAACATGTCTAGTTTAAGATTTATAAATCTTAGAACAGTGTTAGACATTGCTTATGTTGGTTCAAGTCAAGATTCAAGAACAGTCAAGCTATAAAAAGAAGAATTCAGCATCTACAAGGCTTGATCAATTGAACATCAAATTCTACAGAATTTAAATTAGGCCTAAAGCCCGTGAAACGTTTAGGGTTTGTGTCCAATACTATAAAGTATAAAAGGAAAACCCTAAATTACATTTCAGAAGTTCTTGGAAGCCTTGTGAGTTATTCCTGTGATATTTGTGAGGTTCTATAACCTTCTAATTCAACAAGCATCTACCAGAAAGAAAATCCATATACAAGAATTGGTGGAGATAAGTTGTTGCATACAAGATCAACAATTGCTGATGATTTAAAATTTTGAGTGGGATCTTAGAGTCACAAACATACGTGTTTGTGTGCGACAAATTCAAATAGAAGAGTTCGTGAATTTGGAGTTGTGTATGGTTATGTGAGTAAGTACTACAAGAGGTAGTTTTAGATTTAGGAAAAAATATATTGTAAAGCTTCCATTCTATATATTGAATTTTTTGCCTTTAGGATAGTTTAGGTTAAATCTTCCTTATATTTTTACTTTGAAACTGGACGGTTTTATTGATTTTTCTAGGTCATCATTTTGCTTGATTTCTTTACTTTTCCACATTTAGTGATATGATTGTTTGTGTTTAATCTAGATTTGAATAATAAACTTAAATATCAAATTGGTTAATTAATTAAGTTAAACAATATGAGTGTACAAGAGTCTAAATAATCCACTCTACAACAAAAGTGGGCTATGGTGATGAAACATTTCGTCACCACATGTCCTTATTTCGTCACCAAAGACATATGGTGACGAAACCTCATTCGTCACTTAAGCCCTGTCACAGAATGTCCTAGTGATGAAAATTTTCCATCACCAATAAAAATATGTTAGTTGACAAAATATTTTCGTCACCAAATGAAAATTTTTCATTTGTAATTTTTTTTATTTGACCATATAAGGTGACAAAATATTTCGTCACCAATTGTTACTTGCCATTACATTAACCTGTTCATTTCCAACCACTTCCATAAAAAAATCATCCATACAATTCCAACCACATTCATAAACAAATCATCCATTCATTTCCAACCACATCCATAAATGTGAGAGAGGGATTGTTAGGAACCACAATTCGACTCTCTACAACCATTTTAAAAATAAGTCTACGGGGCGTGATGTTGAACGCTATAAAAATTTGAATATGTCTTCTCTATCACCAATTGATTTTGAGATAGAATGACATAGCTCATGGTTTAACAAAAATGCATAGTATGGATGTAGGCTTTGAAGGTCAAACTATGTTTATTTAATTCCCAATATTTTATCTTTTTTATTTTTCTGTCTATCTTTACCTTCTTTTATTTTCTTCTTTATATTTTCCCCATGTACTTTATCATGATATGATAGCTGTCTTCTCTTCTTTAACATGGTATCCGAATTATGATTTGTATTTTCTAACATGGTATCAAAGTCAATCTTTAATAGCCTCCACTAATCCATATTTCTAATTGTTAGGCAGGCATCCCGATTTATCGCCTATCATGAATAGTATCTAAGTTATCTGCTTTTCTTGTCTTTGCTAGCCATTCCTAATGGCTTGATTAGACTCGATTTATCCTCTGTCGTGGATAACATCTTGAGAAGTTCATATCAGATATGATATTTTCTGATAAAACAATTTTTGATGATTTAAACTACATTCCATAGGCAACGTGCATATATCTCTTGTATGGGGTTTTTGGCTTTTCTTCTAAACAATTGTCCCCTATTATCCAAGCTAAGTATCATGGACCTTGCTGATCTATAGCCTCTTTTATTGACTTTCTTCTTGGTTCATGCATCTTTATAATCTTTAGAGTTACTTAGATAATGTCTCTAATAATTTACTTGGCTTTCTTTATGGTAATTCATCGCTGTCATCTTCAGTCATAGTTTTTCAAACCACGCCTTTAATAAGTATTCTGCACAAGGTTCGATCCATTCCACCTTCAATCTAGATTGTCATATGCTCTTCATTTAGTTTGGTCTTCACTTGTCCACACATCTAATCATGATTTCCTTCAAGGACTCACCTTCTTTCCAAAGTCAAGATGTCTTGAAACTTCTAAATTTAGTTTGAGGGGAGATGTTTAAATTATGAAGGCTCAATAGGCCTAAGTCTGTTGTCTATATAACGAGTAAAAATGGAGTCTTTGCATTTAATTTTGCTAAAACTTCTGTTATGTCACGACACTAGCTACATATTATGTCATGTCACTAGCAAATCAATTTATGTCTTCTTAAATTTTTGGCTATTCCATGATTCCATCCCCCAGTTTACCAATCCAATTTTTACAATCTCTCTTCCTTTTTTTTTTTTTTTTTTTTTTTTTTTTTTTTTTTTTTTTCACTATTCTTTTCTCCCACAGTTTCACACTCTACCGTTACACTTGCTCCAACCATTTCTCTTCCATCTTAGTTAGTTTGCCGTTACACTTAGTCCAACTGTTTTTTCTCATGTTTTGACTCTTTTTCTCCCCTATATTTTTAAACCTTATCGTGACTTTACTCTTTTCCTTCCTCTTCCATCTTCTTTTTCATATTAATTTGCTCTTACTGCTTGTACTACTCTCTTTCCCATTCCTTCCACGTTATGCTTACCAAAAAAAAGGCGATTAATCTCTCTATTTTTTTCGATTTTTTTTTAAAATTTTTTATTCTTTTGGTAGATTTTTTATTGTTTCTGTCATCCATGTGATTGATTTTTTATTCTTTCTTTCAACTCGATTTCGGTTCAGTGCGTTTTACTGTTTTTGGCAAATCAATCTTAGCTTATGTTTGTGTGTGTGCATGTGTATGTTGATTCACCATCACAGGTCCTCTGGCTTTTATCATTTTCGTTTGATTTTAGTTTTGGATAATATTTAGTTATTATGAAAGTCAGAATATGAGTTTCAAACATTACTTGACTGTGTATTTCAATCAAGGAAGTCAATAAAGTATCGTAAGCTATACCAATTTGACTAGCAGTTCGATATATTTCGAACACCAGTCAATACTGGTATACCGTTTTAGAATTACCGCTAATATATTTATATATATATATATATATATATATATAATTTTAAAATGAAAAATTTATGTCACTCATCTAATCAATAACAACAATAATAATATATACTTTAGAGAAACCAACAAGTTCATAAAAAAAAAAAATGAAAAGAAAAAGACAAACGGACAATGTAAATATCTTTGAGTGTGTACCATTGTAATTATAATATATATATTCCTCTACGTGTGGGTGGGTGAGTACTGAATTGGCAAGTAAAAAACAAGTCCATCAATTTACTTAACATTAATAACAATAATAATAATAATAATAATATTAATAATAATAATAATAATATCAGAGACAGTCCCATCACATTTCAAATTAGTGTCAGATTTTACATGAGCTTGAGGTCTTGAGTAGATAAAAAGAGGGAAAACCGGATAGGGAAGAGTAAAAGCAAAAAGTAAGAATAATTAAGGAGAGGAGATCCCAACGGGTGAACTGATTCTTGAGAAGAAGAAGCTTGGGTGATCAACAACGGCAACAAATGGCGTTTCGGTGCTGCTCCTTGCTTTAATTGCTTCTTCTTCCTCTTTTTCTTCTTCTTGTTGGCCTTTTCCTCTCTCAAAATTTACAAAGCAACTCTCTCTTTTCTTAAAAGTTGACAAAAAAATCAAAGATTTTTGCTTTGGTCCGAAATGCACTTATCGGCCGAAATTTGGTATTTATCTCGGTACGGTCGAAATAGCTCCGGTATTAAATCCGGTACGAAATGAGAGTATACCTATACCGATGAAGGTGATAGAACGGAAAATTTCGACCATATCGACCGGTACGGTACGAAACTGACTTCCTTGATTTCAATAGAAGTACCAATTACCTAAGTAATTGCTTATGCCAAGCTCTACCTATCATGTATGATAATGTTATTTTTGAGGTGTAGTTAAATAAAATTTTTATAAGTTTCATCCCATTATCTTTTATATCTATTTCCTTTATATATATATATATTATATATATATATATATAGAGGTTGGGTTCAAGTTACACTTGGTATAATTCTAAGCAATGTTATACCATCCAATAACTTGTTATTGAATTAATATTTTGAAAATCCAACCATTGAATTACATGTTCTATATTTTCTTAAAGTGCATGTCAATTTTCATATCAATCGGATGCTATTTACCATTTGATCCATAAACTCATCTTTTTTACATTATTATAAACTACAAAAATTTGAATTTTAACAATTGGTTGATGATATGACTATTAATTTTTGATTACCTTGAAATTTTGCAAGCATAAATAATATATGAAAATAATGTAATCTAACGATAGATTTGTCAATATTCGCATTCAATTAAAAAAGATTGAGTAGTGTAATATTACTTAAAGTTACACTAGGTGTAACTTGACAAGAGTTACACCATTTGTAGACCGTAGATTTGTAATTGATCTAATGATTAAAAAAATAGTATTAAATGTTAATTGACTTATAACTCATTTACTTAATTAATAGCAATTTTGTTTCTCTTTCATTATTTATTATTTAAAACCTTTTACGTATATTCATTTTTTTGCCAATGACTTTGCAAATGGTGTAACCCATCTCATCTATATATATATATATAAAAGCACTTTATGCATGGGTTAAAGGTAGGTACCATGCACTCAAATCATTGAAGTTATAATACAAAAGCCTATTTTTATGTTATGACTAGATGACTACATGTCTACATCAAATGCTTACACATATTTTTTGGTTGCCAAGATGCTTATACATATATTTGAGCGTATGAACTGAAGATTTGCATTTTGTTATACCCCCATCATTAGAGTTCTTATGCCTTAATTAGTTTGGCTTATTAGGCAAACGTATCACATAAAAAACATTATCACAAGAGGTACACATGCAACTATCTCAGTGTACAAAGACTATATAAACAAATATATCACTTTTATGATTATGCATCTTATGATACTAAAATAATTGATATTCTTTAAAGTGTACCCTTGAAGGCACTTTTGAACAGATATGTAGAATAATTCAGCTTTTAAATTGTTGAAATTAGAGAAACTAAACCTAGATGTGTTAACATTTGGTTCAAAAATTTCCATTGCTTGGATTAGCTAGCTATATAATTTTAATCCATGTTCACCATATGGTCCATATCTAATCTTATTTGGAGTGCAAGCAAGGTAGTCGTAATCTCATTTGCAATGCAACAAAGTGATTTTTATTTTTTATAATGCAACTAAAGTAATTCTAAAGCTACTTGTAGTGCAAATATTTAAACTTTGGGTTAGTCTATAGTTACTCTAAGATTTAGCCTACTATAAATACCTTCCAATTAATGGGTTCATTGTAAAATATAGAATTTATTAGTAAAGATATCATCATCAAGAGACTTCCACTTTGTATGAATACTTCTAAGTTTAAACTACGTTAATTCCCTACATTTTCTCTTTATTTCTCTTTCTCTGTCTTCTTTACTTAATTCTTTATATTTTCTCATGTACTTTATCATGGTATCGTACCTATGCTTGATCTTTTCTAACATGATTGATATCAGATAAATGCTTTTCCTTTTTTTTAATAAGATTTCCTCATATAGTTAAATAATAGTATTAAGTTTATTGTTGTTACAAAACATAACAACGGGAAAAAGTGTGATTATGGCATACCTCCTGTGTTAATTTTTTTATATTTTCTCATATACTTTATCATGGTATCGTACCTATGCTTTATCTTTTCTAACATGATTGATATCAGATAAATGCTTCTTCTTTTCTAATAAGATTTACCCATATAGTTAAATAATAGTACTAGGTTTATTGTTGTTACAAAACATAACAACAGGAAAAAGTGTGATTACGGCACTTGTGTTGTTAATTCTACATATTTTCTCATATACTTTGTCATGGTATCGTACTTATGCTTTATCTTTTCTAACATGACTGATATTAGATAAATGCTTTTTTCTTTTCTAATAAGATTTCCCCATATGGTTAAATAATAGTATTAGGTTTACTGTTGTTACAAAACATAACAACGGGAAAAAGTGTGATTATGACATACCTCCTTAGTTGTTAATTCTTTATATTTTCTCATATACTTTATCATGGTATCGTACCTATGCTTTATCTTTTTTACCATGATTGATATCAAATAAATGCTTTTTCTTTCCTAATAAGATTTACCCATATAATTAAATAATAGTATTAGGTTTATTGTTGTTACAAAACATAACAATGAAAAAGTGTGATTATGACATACCATCTGTGTTATTATTATTATTATTATTATTATTTTTAATATTTTCTCATATACTTTATTAGGGTATCATGCCTATGCTTTATCTTTTCTAACATGGTTGATATCAGATAAATGCCTTTTCTTTTCTAATAAGATTTCCCCATATAGTTAAATAATAGTATTAGGTTTATTGTTGTTACAATACATAACAAGAAGAAAAAGTGTGATTATGGCATACCTCATGTGTTATTAAGCCACTATGAAGTATGAACCATGGTTGTTCAAAGCATCAACGATCTTGTTCTGCGTTCCTCCATCAACTAAAAAACATGAATGTGACCTCCTATGGTGGTGCACACTACTGCACTCAATGTTCACAATCTAAATCCTCACACAAACACACAGATAGAACACTCTTAGTGCGCAGAGAGAGAGAGAGAGAGAGAGAGAGAGATTGCCGGACTAGCGAATCAGCTGTTAAATTGCTCTATCTCTTTGTGTCTATAAAACCCTAAATGGGAGGCCTTTGTAGTCACACTCAATTGAAGGGCTGGCTGAAAATCAACCCTGGAGTAATGCCAATGTGAACACCCGACGCAACAACAGCTCTTAAATTTTTATTTTATATTTAAATAGAGAACAGCCCACAATTATGATCCAGAAGGACCAGAACAAATCATACAAAAGGGAAAATGTAATTGTTATTAGTAAATTTCTATATTAATTACCAAGACATTTTTTTTAGAAACAAACTAACTGCTAAACATGCATGCATTTAATTACACTTTTCACTAAGTTTAAAGACATTACTTAAGTCAAAGTACTACTACAAAAGGGCTTAACTCTTGTAGTAGTAGAGTGGGATTTTAAGTGTGTGTGCTTGTTTAGTGCTTAAGCTTGGTGAGAGAGTATAATTTAGAAGAAGATGTTATGGAAGATATAAAAAGATATAAGAGAGGGGCTTTGATGTTATGGAAGATATAAGAAGAAAATGTAATCTAATGGTAGATTTGTCAAAATTTACTTTCAATAAAAAAAATATTGAATAAGGTGGTAGCCTTAGCCTAAATTTTGTCCTTTATTTCAATATCATTATAATATGTTTATTTTAACAAATAATTCTTTTTACTTTTTGAGATAAAAAAAATAGCAATTAATTTTTTATATTTAAAATTGCACAACTTACTGTTGTTGTTTTTATTTTTTATTTTTTATTTTTATATAAATATAGCATGAACCAAAACCAAGTCCTCCCGATCATCACTCTTTGTAATAATTTGACTATTTGATTGTAATGTACCCTTATACAGTTCCAAAATTATAATGCTAGTGTATTGTCTGGTAAAATGGATTATATATATATATATATATAGAGAGAGAGAGAGAGAGAGAGAGAGAGAGAGAAGAAGGGTGACTACGCCTTGTTCAATGGTCAAAGCTCGTCCACAAACTTACAAATCCATTTTTAATTTCTTATCCAAGAATCTAAACGCGCATCAAGATTTCCATCTCTGTAACAACTGTCAAGCTCTGGATCACATTGGTTATGGCTTTAATCTTGTTGGAATTGGTCAAACAGGAAACTTTTGATAATAAAAAATGACATGTTCAAAGAGAACAATCAGGCTCATAATTATAAAATATTGCACGTGACATATTAATGAAAGGGGTTGAAAAAGATTTGAGGTAATATTCAATATGTAATAAGAGTTTTGAGGATGGAACATCGGATATATTTAATATTCTATGCAGTACTTAATTGAATTATAAAATTGAAACATGGATAATGGTCGTTCTAAACTTGCATTTACTTTAATTTTTTCCAGGTTTTCTTCTTCATCACATGGTCTATCACATCCCAAGCCTTGATCCTAGAGGTTCTTTGCTTTATCCGTCGAATTTGACTTTTTGGGTGATGGACTCGATCTCAAAAGCAAACTACTTTTCAATATGCTTAAAATTTTGACAATTTCTACTCTCTCTGACACAACTATTGGCATAGCTTTTGGGGGAAGAAATTATGCTATATCCTATGATAATCATATGTCTCAGCTATGTATATCTTTTCTGCTCTAATAGTTGTTTTGTTTTGAGTGGCTGTTCGAAGATTTTTCATGTGCAGAGCTGCATGGCAATAAGATGGATTTTTCTAAGTTAGAAGTGTTTACATCAGAGGACTTAAAATCGTGCACCAACAATTTCAACATCAAGAGCCTCGTTGGAGTTATCCAATTTGGCAAATTATATAGAGGAAAGACTAAAGGAGTCATGACTGGAACAGAAGATCAAGATGTAATGGTAAAGATATGGGATAAGAAATCCGAGAAAATGGCTTTCCCATATGATGAGTATTTGATGGTTAAAGTAAGTTCTTGAATTGGTTCTCTCTCTCTCTCTCTCTCCAAGAAAAAATTATTGACTTTTCTCGTGGTTATTAATTAGTTACTGGTTTGGTATGTGTTGTAGGAAGAAGTTGAAATTTTGACAAATCCAACTATGAACAGTCATCCCAACTTGGCAAAACTGATTGGTTATTGCTTTGAAGAAGAAATAAAGGGTGTCGTTTATGACCTCAGTCCACTAGATAGTTTGCAGAACCTAATGGTGAAAGGTACACTCAATTGATGTTTTGTATCTTTATTTCCTTAAAAGTTTTGCTGCTCAAAACGTTGTCTTGAAATAAATGATGGAATACTTTGTTATATACTTATATGGGAAAGAAAAAGAAAGATCTTTCATGAACATACATCTTTAAAATAAAAAAAAAATAAAAAACTTTAAAATTCCAAGTATCATGTAGAAGCAACTTGTGCAATGTGACACAATCATGAAATGATGGATTTGCTTGTGCGCAGTAACATTTACATAAAATTGACCACTGTAGATGAGAGGCTATGTTTACTGCACACAAAAAAAAAAAAAAAAAAAAAAAAAAAAAAAAACACATGGTTGATAATTTTTTTGTTCTTTTTCTCTTTCCGAGGTGGAATTATATTTTTTTGTCCCCTCCCCTGCCCCCCATTTCTTGATACATTACATAGAAATTGAGATTCTGGTCAAGTTGCTTTCAATAATAGATACTTATTTGAGGTTTCTAGATCTCGTATTGTGCTGCACATGATTTGTTGATACACCACTGCGTAATTGCTAATCTATATCTACACACAAATACAGATGATCTCAACTGGCTTCAGAGGATCAATGTTGTTCTTGAAATTGCACGCCTCCTTAAATTTCTTCATGGTCAGGACAAACCTTATCTGATCTACAATATCAATGCATCTCATATAGTGGTCGATTGGGTCAGGCTTAAATCTTTTTTCTTCTTAAACATGAACTAATTGAAAAAAAAAATAAAAAAATTTCCCTTAAATTTATTGGTTTCCATGCCTTTGCAGTTTGCCTCGATGATATAGGTCTTTGGGTTTATTTATTTATTTTTTTTGTTTTTTTGTTTTTAGGATTTCAAGCCAAAACTAATTGATCTTGGACAAATTGGCAAAGGGATAATTGGTGAAATGAGTAGGCAAAATAAGCAAATAACAATGCCTATACACTGTCATGATCCATATTTTACTCTACGAGGTGCTTCCTCTACCTCTTACTACTCTTTTCTTTGGTTTCCTATTATTCAGTAATACTCACTCTTGTATGATTAAAGATATTTTCTTTGTTTAGAATATAATAGTACTGGATTGAGAAACTGATGAAACAGGACAACCTGCAATCTATAGATTTGAAGGAAAAAAGGAATTTTACATGTGATAGATGAATAAATTAGCAGCTCAGCTGCAATAAGATAAGTGATCTTAGCACTAACAGAAATGAGGAATGACATGGTTTCAGCATGTAATAATTAATATAGCCCTATATATTTGTTGAATGAGTCCTTTCATATGTATATGAGGCTTTGTTTAGTTGAGTTTAATCTTTAAAAGTTATGATAGTTCACTGAGATTAGAAATCCATCAAAATATGCTACTTACTCTTAGTTATGAGGCTTTTTTCACCAACCGCTAGCATGCTACTCTTAGTTAAACCTAACTGCAAAGTTTCATTCATTGACTGCACTCTCTGGTTTTAAGATCTCACGGCAAAGTAGCATATACACCCCTCTCACTTGCCTACGTCTCAAAGATTATTTGACTTGATTATGTTTTGATATCTTGTTATTGTACATTGATGTTTGGTTCAATTCTTAATTATTATGGTATCCATAGGGTTGGTGTTTTCGATAGTACACCATTTAGTATTTTTCATAATTCTAAACTCAAAATTGAATGGATGTACAGGGGGTGATTGGGATACAAGCAGTGAAGTATTTTCATTTGGGGTTATTCTCCTGGGACTAATAGCCAGAAGAACTTGTGAACTGGAAAAACCAGACATAGTATTGGACCATCTACTGCATGTTTGGGCCAAGAAGGAATACAAACCCCAGTGTTCTCTTGTCCACAACAGCCTGCAAGAAGACTGGGGTTATCATGCTCAAGATGGTGTTGCAATTACAGAGTTGGGGATGTGTTGCATTGAGTTTTTTCCAAGGAACCGTCCTACAATGAAGGATGTCGTTGAGCGTCTTGAAAGTTTACATATTTTACAACATCTTGGTGATTCAAGAGCTCACAAAAGGGGCAAGAAATTTCATGATATTGCAATGTGCTTATGAAACAGATAAAATTTCATTGAGTTCCGTATGCAGCTTTCATATTGCTAGTTTCTAACTTTATTAGGCACTTTATAACTTTAATAGTCATTATTTAACTTTTTTAGCATTTGTCTATACAAGACATGATTGCATCTGGATAGCTGTACCTGACATTTGCTACAGTTGTGTATATATTTCTTCATCTTTCTTGGGGTGACAAAGGCAATGTGATGTATAATTTAGCTTCATGTCGATAAGGTCAACATCATTTTGTTTTGTTACAGAAAATTGAAGGATTATATAGACAATTGGAAGTGATGACAAATTTAGATTGGCCAAAGAAAAATCAAGGTAAAGTACGGAGCATCTTAAAATTTTTCAAATACAAATCCATATAGAACTCTGGATTCCACATTTTTCCCATTGTAGCTAAATTTTTTAATGGATAGCAGAGTGGCTTCTTTAATTACTGTATCTGCGGGCTAATGGAGTTATTTTAATAAACAAACATCAAAATGCAGCCCATACTAACAATAATATCTGCTAGTGTCACCTTAAATCTCAGTTAAAACTTGCAACTCAATTTAAGCAAACAAAACAAGATTTCAGACAAACTAAAGAACCACAAAACACAGGAATATCCAAAAAAACAAATTCTTCAACTCTCACACTGGACCTGTTTCTAGGTGTCTTTAAGAAGAAAAACAATAAGAATTACTTTGGTGACATCTTTGCTACAACTTGAACGGATTCTTTATTCTTGCATTCTGGTACAGTTTTTAACAAGAAAGTTACATAGGCAAATGTTGCCGCTGCGTCATATTACAATCCAGAAACCTATTAAAGATCTTACATACTTGGGAATTTGCTCTCACAATCCATTTATACATATGCTTGTGTAGTATATATATTAACATTATAGCTAAAATGACCAATATGACAAACAATCCAGGAAATAAAGTTGATGATAGGGAGGCTGAAGAAAGAACTCCAGAGATGAGAATGACATGGCTGAGAATTTTAGAGTAGCTTGGGCTACGAGTTTGTAGCTCCATCTTAGTTGCAAGTCCCATGCTGAAGATGTTGATTGCCGCAATGGAAGTCCACATACTTATGGGGTGTGTGTCAAATGGTGACTGACTTTTGCTTTGATAATCCACTTGGATTAGGCCAATTAGTGATGTTATCAGAAAAATGAAGATCTCGTGGCATGGGGCAGAGGATATGAAATCTTGCTCACTTTGCCAATCATAAACAATGAACATGATTGAGAATGCTATATAATCAAAAGGTAAAAGTGAACAAAAACCACAATTAAGCATATGTAATCCTCACATTGATAATAAAACAGAAAAGTTAAAGAAAGTTGGTTCCAATAGTTTTATTAAAGTATTTGCATCAAATTATCTATTCGCATGGGAGGATATGAAATTGGACACCCTGCAATCTATAATAACTTACTTTTTTCTATTTTACATATTTATTTTCCAAAACACCCTATATTTGATTATTTATTTTCTACTACATTTTATTATAATATCAATTTAATTTATTTATTTTTAATTGTTTCTCTTTCTTCACACATAACAACAACCATCCACCCTCTTTGTTTACAATCAAGATCTCTTTCATTATAATCGGGATACATAAAGAAAGAATAAAATATTAAATAAAAATGAATAGTGACAATATAAATTTACGCAATTACTTTAAAAACAATGCATATTTACACAATTTTGGCTTGTTGATGAGGGTAGTTTTTTTTTTTTTTTTAATGTGTAAATTTGACACATTTTTCTATTATTCACCCTTTAATGTGAGTACTCTTAGGAAAAAGCTACATTTATAAATTATTTTATAAATTGTTGATGTTATGAGTCGTTATTAGTAGGTGAAAAATGATTAAAATCCAGTAAAAATTGGCCACAATAATAGTTTGTAATTAAAAATTTTTTAAAATAATTTATAGCTAAAGCGTTACTCTTTCTATTATAGATAGGATGGGAAAACACTGTCACATAAAAAATAAGTTGACTTTTTTATGAATGGAAAAAATAAGTTGACATTAAGCCTTAAACCATGATTTTAAAAATCGGACCAAATCAGACAATTGGACAAGTTCCACCAAGAACCGGACACCAACCTGCTCTAATATACTATCAAAACTAAAAATTACACAAAAAAGCATAAAAAAGCAGAAACTAAAGGTTCAACTGTGAAAACCAGGAACTGGAACAATTTAACCGGTTTTAGGGCGATTTGATCAAATGTAAAAAACACAGTAGTTTGATTGTTCCAACAAATAAAAAAAAAAAAAACTTGTTCCAAACCATGAAGGCTCCAGCGCTTGTGTGGTGGTGGATTGGCACAGGGTAAGTTACTAGGTTGTACAAGCTTTTAAATTTGATTCAATAAATGACTTTGAAGTCCAGTGGTTCAGTACACATCAACGATCCCTGTGCTCTAATGGTTCTCTATCTCTATGTTTATTTGGTTGGGTTTCATTTGTGTGTTTGTTACGTGTCTTTGGCTTCTCTTTATTTCTGGAGAAATCATGTGATTCATGTAGGTGCTCTCTCAGTCTCCTGTGTATGTGAAGTAGTGAAAGACTGAAACTATGAAATAAAGTGGGAGTATGAAACTGAAATGCCGAAATAGAGGCGAAGAAAGAGGACTGGGTGGGGATTATTAATGGAGTGCCAAGTTTCACTTTTCTTGACCTTTCAAACTTCTTTTCGATTCAATATGTGTTGTCTTTAATGTGCCATTTTGTTGGCATGCAATACAAGTTGTATTTAGTCATTGGGATTTGTTTTTGGAAAAAAAAAAAAAAATTAGCATTTGAATTCATAAATTTATATATACTTATAAATAACCCAATACAACATAAATTCATAAATTTCCTTACATAAATTGTTTTAAAAAATGTTATATATTTTTTAACTTAACATATTTACCACTATTATCACCGCACACCCTTGGTGCGATGGTCACTTCACAAGTATAAATGCTTGTGAAGTGTGGAGGACAAAGGCCGAGATTCAAGTATTCAAGAAGGAACTTCACACACATATACACTTAGATTATACTAGAATAAAAATTTTATCTTGTATAAAAAAAAAAAAAAAAACATATTTACCACTATTAGTTTATTAGTTATATGTTTCTAAAAAAATAAGTTTATTAATTATATAATACATATCTTATAAATTTAAAATTATTAATTATTTATTTATGACTCATTAGTTTGACTATTAGTTCGACCCCGATCAAACCATAAAACTAAACACTACTTCATAACCTGGTTTTTTGACTGCTTTGGTTTCTAAAATCACACCTTAAACACAGTTGAGCTATATGCAATTATCCCTATTATTATATTATGAAGCCTTTTATTTATTTATTTATGTTTATGTTGTAGGGTAGCATAATCATTATTTTATGTTTTAAATAAATCATAGATTAATCGGAGTTTATTTTTAGTGAGCATTTGTTAGACCCAATAACAAATATAGTAATCATCACATATTGGGGAGGGAGGGAGAGAGAGAGAGTTAGCTAATCTTCCTCCTTGCACACATGCTCCATTCTTAAACTTGTTAGAGCTTGTGACTTCTTCTCTCTTATTCTGGCTCCTCATCACGTTTGTAATGCTTTCCTACTTCTTAATTTTGATGACAAATATATACTAAGGATTCTAGAGAGTTTTAAGGATTGTTTTGTCCACTTTGGTTGTGTAGTTCAAGTTTTTCCAACATTTGTTTCTTGGGATGTTTTGGTGTATCAATATCCAATTTGCAGGTAGAAAGTAATAAACTAACAAAAGAAGACAAATGAGACTTTTTTTCACTAACCTTGCTTGGTAAAGCTGAGGTTGAAAGCTCGGTGTTGATTTCTTTATGTACACTTTCTGTATAACTCTAACTCTTCGAACTCTAAACCCGCATAATGGATGGCTAACTTTCCGAGGGTCTCCTACTTCACCACCTCTATTTGAACACCTCATTTCTCTCAACTAATAATCTTAGCTTTTGCTATTTCTAAGTGGTAAAATGCTTAGCATTTTTTTTTTTTTTTAAATCTTGACATTTGTTTGCATTAAAAGGAACACACTATCATTTCGTACATCAATATAGGCCATCGTGGTTCATTGATGTGGAAATTTTTTTTAATGATATCAAAAAAGCAATCAGCATCGTAATCAAACATTTGACTAGACGTTAATTTCCGGACTTCATTTGCATTGACAATATTTTATCACATGGCTCTTTTCTTTTCCTAAATTTAGAAAAAGATGTACAATTATTATTCTTTCATAAAAAGGATAAGTGTTATATTTGCAATATTTTCAAAATATTTTTACAACAAATTTTATATAACAAGTTGTTACTAGTTTTAATGTGATCCCACCACAGAAATTACTTTCCTGATCGGTGAAAAATTAGAATTATTAGGTACGGAGTTGTGTTGTTACAACAGGTAGTGATTTACTCATGTGGCTACATACAACTCCAACTTTGTTGGGCTCTTTTAAAATGAATTTTGCCAACACGAGCTTCCCACTCGCGACTTCAACAACTACCTCGAAAGGTTTCACAGCAGCTTGAATGTGTTGATGTACTATGATTTCAACTTGATTACTAGTCAGCAATACCAATCTTCATATTCACTTTAGAGTCTTTGCTTGTATGTTGGTCAATTCAAAGAGGTTAGGTATAAAAATCTAAATATGCAATTGAGGATCTCTTTTCTTTATTCAGTCAACTCTTATGATCTCTTATATACTTATGAAAAAATGGATCAAATTCCAAGTCATGAGCCTATTTAATAGGCCTAATTAAAATTCAGGACTTGCAAGACTCGATTGATTGAGACTCTAACAAGAGACTAAGGGAATTTTAAGCAAGATAACTCTTTTATTTAGATTCTAAGTTAGTTTTTTTATACTTATATATGTGTGCAAACCACTTTGGTTGTGTGGCAACAGGATTTTAGTGGAAAGTAAAAATAAAAAGACAATATTAAAAGTGAAATTTATCTAAAAAACATTAATCAACAATAATAACAAAATAAATAAACAATTGTAAGCAAATATGAATATATTTCATATTATTAAAATAAATAAACAAAAACAATCAATTCATAGCTACTAAAAAATTTACAAAATGGTGGCGTAAAAATGTGATTAGTGTTACTTAAAAAATATAATGAATAAATGTTTGAAATTATTTTTTGTGATTGGTGACATGAAAATTTGTAAGACATAAGTAGTAAAATTTGTAGTATCTCTAACATCATTTAAAAATAAAATGCTGTGAAAAGTATCATAAATAGTAAAAATGGTGTAAATAATGATGTAAAATAAAAAATAAAAAATAGTGAAATAGGTGCAAGTTGCATATAGGACAAGACAAAAGCAATGATTTGGTCACTTTCAACAAGTAGAAGTCATTTTTTTCATTTTTTTTCCCTCCATGTCTGCTAATCCTAAAAAATTTTAGGAGTCAGGGGGCAGGTGCCCCCCCTCGCCCCCCTCTGGCTCCGCCAGTGGTGCAAACATACATTTTCCTTTTTATTTTTTCCAAAATTTTAATTGGATGATAGCAAATTTAAAGCACACATGTTTTTACATTCATCATTATTTCTTTGTAAATTGTACCAAATGGTTAATAAGAATTAAAAGATCAACAAACTATCATCTTGTCTAAAAAGTGATTTTACCTACTCTTCACGCTTTTACTATAACTACAATATGAGTAATATTTAATAAAAAATATTGTCAAAATTAGGTTTTGCAATATAAAATAATACGGACTTCTAAAGAACTATATAACTTTATACATTGAAATGAAACTTTCCGCAAACCTGGTGCAAATTCTATCAGAGATAATTTTAGGATTTAAATGACTTTGAATTCCATTTTGATAAATAATTGATTTAAAAAAAAATAATATTGAATATTTGAAGGGATACAAATTTTATTTTATTTTTTATCTTAAAATCAATTATATATTTAGTCTTTATATATATATATATATATACTAGAATTATATATGTCGTTGCCTCCCTATCCATGGTTATCGGAATTTTCGACATTATCCAGAAAAAGACCTATTTATGAAGCACGTGACCTAAAACTTTCTTTTTCCTGCGACCTCATTTGTGTAAAAACTATTCTTTTCTTCTTCTTTTTTTGATTTGAACTATTCTTTTCTTCGAGTCTAGACTCTAGAGGGTGGGAAAGCTAAACTGACTTCACAGGCAGTCAGGGAGTAAAAGGAAAAGTTATAGGGAAAGATTTTCATCTTATACTTCTCTCTCTCTCTCTCTTACGGTGGCTGTTAACATTAAACTTTGTATATCAATATTTTGCCAGCTTTATAGGTTTTAGGGTCAGTTTTATACAATTTCTCATATTTATTCAATTTTTTATAAAATGAGACCCACGTTATTTTAACCTTAACAAGCGTGTTTGTGAACATTTGCCATCTCTCACTCTCTTTGGTCAACATCCATAAAATTAATAAGATTCCAGACTTTCCAGTTGTGGGTACTGGGTCCAATTAACCGCTCTTGTCATATGGGTAGCTGTTCAAGACTTTTTTTGTTGTTGTTGAGAAGTAGCTGTTCAAGACTTGAAGAGCCGGGTAAAAGAATTAGTAGCTGTTCAAGACTTGAAGAGCCGGGTAAAAGAATTAGTGCGTAACTAATGAATAATGTTCGAGCTTTTCCTAGACATTGTATCTCTCTTGCATTTTGATCAATATTGGGTCTGTATCTAGACAGACTTTGCATTTGCACGTGGCGTGACCGCTAATAATATCTAACGAACAACCAGTTTAACGCAGAAATTGAAACTTGTACTGTATACCCTGAACTGGATAAGACGTACCCTGAATAAGACGTATGCTATACCCTGAATAAGCAGAAAGCATGAAGCTAAGGATCATTTTCTGGATAAGATTAACAGAGCAAGTAGCCAAGTATGAACGTTCGTCAAAGCTATTAATTAGTTGCATGAAAAAGAATAATATATATTTTGATACTGATATATTCTTTTGGAGGTTTCTGCTAATTTTATTTTAAATATATATTTGCTAATTCTTCATTACATATTGTTCTCTACCATGTCATTTATCAATTTAAAATTAAATATTACATCTTATTATTATCATTATATAGCATGTCATATATAGTAAGGTAAATGAATTTTTTTTTAATATAGAAAAAAAAAAATCATATGTAAGTCAGGTAATGAAAAAAATACAGTTAATGACAAAAGAAAAAAAGAAAAACATGCCATAATTGAGTTAAGTAATGAAAACAAAAAGGAAAATGAGATTTGGGGGAAAAAAATAAAGTTTTGTTCACAATCCAATCAAAATCATCTTACAGAATGTAATTTAATAAAATGGATTGGAATTTAAGTCAAGGTAGAATAGGATGTGATTCATACCAATTAACTAGCCACAACAGAAGAACAAAGTTTCTCTCCAAACTAGTTTTGAGATAAACTCTTTAAACTTATCATATATTTTTTTTAGGTATGAATTTTGAAAATCTAACCGTTAAATTTCATGTGCCTTATGTTCTTAACATGCATATTAAATTTCGTTCAAATCAGATTTTATTTACTATTTGATCAATGAACTTATTTTTTATACACAATTTTAGATTATAAAAACTTGAAATTTTAACATTTGTTTGATGACAAGGCAATTGATTTTTGATTTTCTTGAAATTTTGCAATTATGAATGATATAATAAGAACATGCAATCCAAGAATTAGATTTTCAAATTTCACACTCAATATAAAAATATATGATAAGTTTGAAAGGTTTCTCTCCAAACTAATTTGGAGAGAAACTTTTTCCGGAACAGAATTTGCTTACTGCTTTAGCCAAAATCTTCTTATTGGACGAAATATAACTAAATGGACCAAAATTTATGCTGAGGTGGAATAGGATGTTATTCATACTAGTAAATTTAAAAAATAAAAAAAAAATTATAGAAGAAATACTAGTAAACTTACTGGAATGGAATTTTCCTATCACTCTAGCTGAAACGAAATAGAATTGACAATATTATTGTTAGCACAGGGGCGTTAAATCTTCACTACTCAATTCGATGGATGAATCCATATATAAAATGAACTTGTGTAGTGCATAAGTGTTAGTGTGAGCGCCACCAAACCAACGTGGTTCCTTGGATTGTCTTGCCCTATGATAGACTAGGTTTGGGTGTTGAATGGTGTGGACGCATCCTAAAGATGGGCATGGGAATATCCCACTAACTCATGATTAGGGAAGAGAATGACAATCATTTCTAATGTTATCATACTATCAGTTTGGAGTTAGGGTAGGTAATTGGAAAAGTATTAGGCATCCAATTCCATTTGATCAAATGGATTGACTGTCACTTCATACCTCCTAGTTGTATTCTAGTAAGGGTTCCCCTAAGCAGGATCTATTCTAAGCATGCAAATTGCTTTAATTTAAGAAAATAAAAGTGGACACAATTCAATCATACACAAGGGATGGGTATCCAATCTCTAGGGTTCAACCTAATCACATATTTATAACATATTTTGAAAAACAATCACCAATGCATGTTCACTGAAGAAAGGAGAATGAAAAAAAATAATAATAAAATAAAATAAAATCCTATGGTTTTGAAAAGTTACCGCATATGCATGACTGAAGGTGTTGTGTACACACTTAAAGATAGGAAATAAAAAAAGAAATTAAGATGAAGAATATTAAAAAAAAAAAAACTAAAAAGAATCATAGAAAACATAAAGGAAGAAGACCAAACTCGAAATAAAGAATGAACTCTTGAAGCTTGGTCGTTCCCCTCGGTCTTTAGGCAGAATAATTAAACCAAAGAGAGACAAACACAAGTTAGAAAAGTTTTAAACTTAAAGATGAAAAACCCCATAAAAGTTTTGATTAAAGAAAATGTTGGGTTAAGATAACTCGACCCCGGTTAATTAATTTAATTGCCCAAGTTAATTAATTAGGTTAAATTACATGCAAATTGTAGAGGCACTAACAAATTACCAAATAAACTAAATACAGTGGAAATTAAATTGACACAGCGATTTGTTGGCAAATAGGAAAAACCTTTAGCAAAGCAAAAACCCTACCAGGTGAATCTAAGGTCACTACTTCTAATAATCAAGCAGTTACAAGTATAAGGAATTTTACCATTACCCTTGCCTATCCCAAAATACCAACTTACAGTTGAACCTTCGCTTCAATACCCAATTAGAGTTGATCTTGTAGTATCCTTTTTTCCTTTGTTGCACAAATCTCCAATCTGTAATTAATTCATTTGCACAGATCCTAATACATGACT
Organism: Castanopsis chinensis; assembly: GCA_032878915.1. Taxonomy (NCBI): domain Eukaryota; kingdom Viridiplantae; phylum Streptophyta; class Magnoliopsida; order Fagales; family Fagaceae; genus Castanopsis; species Castanopsis chinensis. The sequence goes on from JAVQMG010000082.1 coordinate 1,493,742, forward strand.
AACTCCAACTACTTAAATGATTGTTGTTGGCTACAAAGTTCTTTACTTCATAAACAATGAAGATCAAGAAGCACTTGGTTACAAATTCCTAAGATGTATAAACACAGTAGTTTCACACAGAGTATATGAGTTCTAGGTCTGTCGAGCTTCAAACAACTTTTCTTCACTTATTTCTTGGAACAATTTTCATGACTTTAAAGATACCACTTGATATGTTTGTTCAACATACTTCTTGATATATTAAACCCATCTTAGATCTACTCAATTACAAGTAAGGTTTATTTTTTCAAAGGATTAGCCAATTACAAAGAAAAAGTTACTCTAACAGAAAAACCTTTAAAACTAGAGAAAGTGCTTAGGAAGAAGCTCCCCATCCTTTTCACTTGAAAACTCTATTGAGGACTTGATCGATCTTTCTTTATAGTGTTTCCTAAGCTCCAAATCCATTTCTTTTGAAAACTCTATTGAGAATCTGATCGATCTTTCTTTATAGTGTTTTCCTTTAAACAATTGTGGATACTTTAGCGTAGTTTGGAAGGCTCCTTTTATAGATGAAAAATGAGGTGTAGGGTATGGATTTTGCATCAATTCTTTTGAAAAAATATTTCAAAAAAAATACTATTCCAAACATCATTTGGGTACGCAAGGACCAATTCTTTGTACATATGGTTAATTAAGTATGTGTATGCATTTGTATATGTAAAGCTAGGGTTTTGAAAACAATTTTTTTTTTTTTTTTACTCTTTTGGGTCAAATTCGCTTATTTTGTCGTCATTAGAGACCGGGGCTCAAGTTGTTTTTGACCTATAATTTGAGCCCACCCACACACAAACATCACTCAAACAATGCAAATAAGGGTTAAGGTGGTATATGACTTCTTGGGTTCGAATGAAGGCAATATTTTGTATCTTTTCTAATATTTATATTTTGTTGAGTACTTAGGCATGCTTCCATTTTTAGTAAGCTTGGTTCTATAGATTGCAGGTTGCTAATTGATAAGATTGTTGCTAGACTAAAATAACACAGTGTTGCTAGAATAAGCACATGGTCTATCTTAGTTTATAGTTGATTCAATCTGTCTTTTTGGCATGTAAGTGTATTAATTATACTAACCCTTCCATTTTCTCTACAGAAGCCATCAAGGAAATTGAGAAGCTTTTCAATTATTGTCTACGGGGTGGTTCAGGTAAGTTAACTTCTAAAAATATCCTAGGAGAAAATATTTCTTCCTAATTAAAGGGGGATTGGCTAGAAGAAGATTGTGGACCGGAATAGAACAACCACCATTTCTTCTCAATTAAAAGGGGATTGGACTGGAAGAAGATTGTGGATTGGAATAGAACAACCACCATCAAGCATATCTGGCATTTTCTAGCAAAGATAAGTAATTTGAGAAGTGAGAAGTGTGTTCCAACTTTCACTACAACAAAATGTATTTTTAGCAACGAAAATTTTAGTCACTAAAAGTCCAATATTTCGTCGACAAGTGCTTTTAGTGACGAATTCTTCTTTTTAGTGACAAAATTCGTTTTGTCACTATAGCTCTGTCACTAAAAGTATTAGCGACAAAAACTTTCAACAAATTTCGTCGCTAAAGATCCGAGTTGTTTTAAAATAAAAACACTTTTAGCGACGAAATTATTTCATCGCTAAATGTTTTCCTCGCTAAAAAATACTATTCAGCAACAAAAATATTTCGCTGCTACATGTACCTTATTTTATTAGATAATTTTTAGCACGAAATATTTTCGTCGCTAAAACTATTTTTAAGAATATTCGTGTACTTAAAGCGACAAATATTTTCGTCGCTAAAACTATTGTCTAAAAAATTCAACTATATTTAGTGACAAAAATTTTTGTTACTGAAAGTATTTTTTATAAATTCAGTTACATTTAGTGACGAAAAATTTCATCACTAAATGTAGCTAAATGTGATGGAAAAATTTGTCACTCAAGCTACTTTTTTTTTTTTTTTTTTTTTTTTTTTTTTTTTTCCCGTATGTAACTTGTCATTTCATTATTAACTCCTCACACTTGAATAACACATTTATGTCAACTACACAATTATAAGAAAATGATCCATACATTCCAAATGTAAAGATAAAACGAGTATTCTATTCAATCCATCCGTACAAATTGTTTCCAACACATACAATAATACAAGATGTTTTATAACATACAAAAACATAAAATACTAAGGGTAAAAAGAAGATGTCCTCAAACTTCTTCAAGTAGTACCAAAAGAAAATGCCCTAAAAGCCACCAATAAGAAATCTGCACAAATGTAAAAACAATATATGGTACATTAAAATCGTAAGATAAAAACATTAACTATGTTATAAGAAACATTTCTAACAATGCATTAAGAGTAGTCACACTAATAAATTAAAATCACAACTTTTAATATATAAGTTATAGAAAGCAAACATACATTTTCAAGCGTAATGTAATACAATTAATTTTAAATAATGCATTAAAAGTAGTCATACCATGTAATGCATTAAAAGTAGTCGCACCATGCAAGGTGAATGTTACTTCAACAAAATAAGGACAACTTATGCATAATGTATTCTAACATCTAAGTCTATAAGCTACTTATCAACAACAACAACCCAGCACAAAAACAATTATCAACATCCCAAAATATAATGCTTACAAGGATTGAAAACAATTAAAATAATATGCCTTAAATATAAATCAACAATATCTATTCACAATTCCAAAAAATAAAAAACACTCCCAATATGAATTTAAACCACCTTCAAATACCATACAAGCCACCCACTTGTTCCAACACAACAATTCACTACAAAACCAATTATCAACATCATAATATATAATGCTTGCAAGTATTGAAAATAATTAAAATAATATCCATCACATCAATTCCAAAAAATAAAAAACACTCTCAATATGAATTTAAACCACCTTATAACACCATACAAGCCACCCGCTTGCTCCAACACAACAATCCACCACAAAATCAATTATCAACATTGCAAAATATAATGCTTACAAGTATTGAAAGCAATTAAAATAATATCCATCACATATAAATAAACAATATCCATTCACAATTCCAAAAAAAAAAACACTCCCAATATGAATTTATACCACCTTATAACACCATACAGGCCATCCGCTTGCTCTAACACAACAACTCACCACAAAACCAATTATCAACATCCCAAAATATAATGCTTACAAGAATTTAATAAGAAATTACTTACTATGCTCAAGCCAACACACACCTCTACCAAAAAAAATCCAAAGTGACCACAAACAAATAATGAGTTACCTGCCAAAAACAAAACAAAAAATAAAAAGTTACTATGCTTGTAAGTTACTAGTACTCATGATGATTTGTATATTATATCTTAAAGGTGAATCAGCTGATGAGACTCCACTAAAGGCACATAAAAACTATTACAATATATTCAAAAGCATTTTGCTAAGAGCCTATCTAAGTGGGGATGTGGTATTTGGGTGGCTAGTTTGAGGTAGCCATGCCTTCTTGAAAAGAAGAGAGATTAGAGAGAAAAGAGAGGTTTCAGAGACTAACTTTGCTTAATAGATTTTGAATGAATGATTATAAGCAACAATCAGTGTTATATAGGAAGGCTTAGTTGTGTATTACACCAAAAAAGGCCAATATTAGCAAACAAGTTTTGCTAATAACTGTAACTAACCGCCTAACTAATCTGCGAGCTAGGCATTTACTACTACCAACTTGTAACTAACTAGTAATACAAACATGCTTAATTTAATTCTTTGGTCACATGCTCCCATTATTAAGGCTGCCAAGGCAAGGCCAATACCTTACACACAAGTGCTAATACAAGTTACAACCTTAACATAACATCCACAAGTCCATGTTTTAGGCAAAATTAGGTTCTTAACACATTTTGACTCTTGATATCTTTTATGGAAATTGTAGAAGTGACTTAGTTGAACTTATTGGTATGGGCCTGCAAATGGACTACTTGTGTGCATATAACCAATAAAATCACTTACAAGCTTTTAAGGAGGCATCCTCAATCCACAGTAACCACAAAATTTTGAAGCCCTTGGGACCCATCAATCCTTTTTCTTTGTTGCTTATAGTGAGTAGATAGAAAATTAACATAGGTAGCATATCTCAGTTTTCTTTTGGGTACCAAGTGATTAAACTAAACCATTATTAAAATTAACTAAGTAAAACACATATCGAAGAAAATGCAAGAATTTACAAGCCAACCCACTCAACAAAGGTTTCAAGTAAATTCCACAAAATTCTAACATATTCGTCATACTTTCAGATTTACTACACAACAAGTCAGCCCTTTTGTAAAAATCGTTTGGTCTATGAAAAGTTATCCGGTTAACTTGAAATTAATAGGGATAAGCTCTTATATGTGTCGTATGTACTATAAAAAAATCAGCTCAAAATAATTTTTTAATGATTTATTAAAAATCATGCAGTGCATCTGACTCAAAAGAAAATTACTAAAATTTTAACACTATGCCAAAAGCTTTGAGAGTTTATTAACCTTAAAGCTACATATTTTAGCTCAAATTAACAACTAGGATTCTAACCCATAACCTCATATAACAATTATCATGAAAACAAATCAAGCAATCCAATCCCAAAACTCATAGAGGCAATAGAGTATGAAAACAAATCAAGTATGTCTCTCTACAAAAGTATTAGCATTTAGATTTTAGGTTGAGTAACAAACCTCAACTCCAAGAAGTTCAGACAGCCTTGGAACAATAAGCTTCAAACTGTATTTAGGTGTAACACCCTTTGGGCGCCCCTGAAAACCACAATCCAAGTCTAAACAATTTCATGAGTTACCAATTGCAAAGATTATTCTAATCTTCTTTCATAATCCCACAATATTTCCCATCTCAATTTCAAACCAAAAGCCAAAGACATTCATTCGACATTGCTTGGTAGTTATAAACTAAAAGGTACAAATTTCCCATAAAAACACAAACACAGGAGAATGGGTGGTTATAGCAATAAAAGCTTCAAGGTCCAAATATCTATTCCTCAAGACTAGTCAAACTCAATTGTTAGAAACAATCTAACAGATTAATCAATAGCTTAGTTCTCAGATCTGAAAATGATGGGCTAGCATAAATAGCTTTAACACAATAGAAACCAAATAACATAAACCTTATATATATATATATATATATACACACACACACACCAATGCTATACATGTGAATAGAAAATGAACAATAAAAACATTAACCCATGAAATATGATTGATCTAAAGATTCCAAAACATGTAAAACCTGATTTGCAGTACTCTATTGAATAGGAAATGAACAATATAACATAAACCCATGAAAATGGTGCCAGTGATTCAAGCTAAAGAGAGAGGAGGGAGCTTGACGGCGGTGGTGAAGGAAGTCGACAGCACAAGGAACGACAAAGAGAGAGAGAGAGAGACAGACAGACAGACAAAGATAGAGAGACAGTGTGTGACGGCGATATTTTAGAGAACTAGGGTTTTAAAAAAACTGATCTGGGTATATATATAGGAATAATTTTAGCGACGAAATTTTTTCATTGCTATTTGCAACTTTTAGCAATGAATTTTGGTTTTGTCGCAAATGGTGCCAGATTTTGATATGCTTTTTTAGTGACGACTTTTAATTTCGTCACTAAAGAAGCCAAATTTTGTTACGATTTTTTTCGACGAATTTTAGATTTCGTCGCTGTAGCATACTTTTAGCAACGAATTGTGATTTCGTCACCAAAACTATGAAATAAAAAATCATGAATATTTTTAGCGACAATTATTTTTCGTCACTAATTCTTCCTTATAGCAACGAAACGATTTTTGTCTCTAATAATATTCACAGCAACACCTATAGCGATGAAATATTTCGTCACTAAAAATTTTGTCGCTATAGATTAATTAAGTTTGCGCCAAGATTTTCCCCATTGGCGCCCATTTTTCAAATCAACAATAGTGACAAAAATTACTTTTTGTCGTTAAATGTTATAATTTTTTTCATTATTAGCAACGAAATATAGATTTCGTCGCTAAATCTATATTTTTAGCGACAAAAAAAATTTCCTCACTAATTTTCGTCACTAAAAATACATTTTGTTGTAGTGTTTTGTGGCCTTATCTTCTAGAGCTTGTTGCCCATGTATTTTAATAGATCTTGAAATACTTTTTTCTTAATACTTTTTAGTTCATTTCTTCAATAAAGGATCTGCTTAAAGAATGAGAAGAAGTGTCATTTTGAGTAACAGGATAACATCCATCTCACATTAGGATGGGTTTCACATTTATAGAGTTTAGCTCAAAATAGTTAAACATATCAAATCATCTACATAAGCATAACTTTAACAACTTTGGTTTTAACTTTAACTTCAAATTGAAGGGTTGCATGTTCTCTAACTCAAACTCTTATATCACAATTGCAAATAAATATATAAAACTGATACAAACCATAAATAGACAATCAATAAGTTCTGTTGCTGGTCTTTAGCACTAAGATTTGAATCACCTCGTAATCATAACAACATAATACACATAATTGGATGTCAAGGCTTTCTAGAGCTTCACATATTCTTCTTTAGGATCCTCTGCAACAATTGTAGCGACGCAGAAAAAAAAAAAAAAAAAAAAAAAAAAAAAAAAAAAAAAAAAAAAATCAAGCTTGAGAGAGTAGAGACATACTTGGTAGTAGAGACTGCAAACAGAGAAGAGAGAGAACCAAGTTTTTGTTGGGTTTTTGTTTCTGATTGTAATTCCCAATAGTAGCGTGAGAGGAGCAGGCTTTGTGGCTTTACAGTTACAATTGAATAGAATTTTATAAAAACAAAACTTCTATAATTTTTTTAAAAATTTAAATAACGTGTAAAATTGTGAGCACTCTAAAGCTTATGTGGCAAGTTTTCATGAGGTTAATAAAAATTCAAAGTCTTCGATTTTATAGTATTCTAGTAGTTTACCCGTGCTATGCACAAGAACTTACCTATTTGCGAGGTAGACTAAAATAATTTTATAAAATTTTAAATTAATTAAAAAACTATACCATTGCATGATTTGCTCTTGTATGACTTCAATTGTGTTACAATTTGAAAAAGATGTCATTGTTTTAACATGCAATGGCTTACAAAAAATTTGTCTAAAAGTTTTAGATACTATAAAAAAATAACTTAAAAATTCAGATATTAAAACTTCTAAAAGACCAAAAAATATTAAAGAATCAAATGATTCACGTCTTAGAAATGATTGAAACAAGACAAAGCAGTGGTGATGCCACGTTCAATCCAAGGTGTTCCCAGGAACACTCTAACCTGGAAAAAAAAATTTATATATAATAATTTAAAAAATTTTATTTGCTTACCCTTAAAAAAAATTAGGAACACCCTTAAATAAATAAATAAATAATTATTTGTTCTACTTTCAAGCAAAAAAAAAAAAAAATTGTTACAAAGCAAGCCCACTAAGGAAAAAAGCCCAACATCAATCCTAAATAACATATGGTAAAACAAACCCAATCTAAAGAAAAAAAACAAGATAAAGCAAACCCAACAGATTACAGATGGTAGCAAACCCACAAATTCTCAAAAAAAAAAAAAAAAAAAAAAAAAAAAAAAAAAAAAACCAAAACCCAATATACACATCTGCCAATTCATCAAGTAAAGCAAAAATTGAAATAAAAAACCTAACCTAAAGAAAAAAACCTCAGTAGTCATCATCGACAACAACCAATGGATGGTGCAAGCTCCAGAGCACATCAGTATTCACATTGGGCCTTAAACTCGAGCTCTAAAGCACATCGAGCATCGGAGATCGGTCTAATCGAATCGGAGATCAGTCTTCCTCGCCTCAATGTGCTGCCCGAGTCCCCGATGGCGGCGCCCCTTAGCCTTAGGCCTCCCTGCTCCCTCAACCTCAAGGTATTTCATCTTTACACTTTACTTTTCTCTCTTTTTCTCACTTACATATACAGGTTAATGGGTTTCTCTCTTACATATACGGTGGTAAGTGGTCTGAGACTCTCTGTCTCTTTCTCTCTTTATCTGAAGACTGAAAGTGAAATGAGAATCCCTTTCTCTCTCTTTAAGACTTTATCTGATTCTCTTCGAACAGTGATTGGCTAATTGCTTAGCTTTACTTTATAACTTTGTTAATATTTATTTGCCCTTGTTTTGACTCTATCCGTTGGTGTTGGTGAGTTATTGAGTTTGTCTTTTAGTGTATTGTGATTTGTCATTGCAAATTTATCTGATTGGCTCTTGTGATTGGGGGCCATGGGGCTTGTTTGTTGAGTGGGGGGTGGATGGGAGCATGGGGCCAGGGTGAGATATTTGAATTGGGGGAAGTAAATGCACATGGGATGTGCGCTAGTGCAACTAATAAACAATAATTTAATTAACCAATAATTAATTGGGGGAAGCAACTAATAAACAATAATTAATAATTTAATTAACCAATACATTATAAAAGACAAACAAATTAAATTATGTTACGCTAAACAACAATTAATAATTTTATAATTAATGAAACAACAATATAACAAATTATAATTTCAAATGAAACAACTAAACAACAACAATTAAAAATTTTATTAATATTTCAAATGAACTTATAGTTTATTGTTGTCAATATATGAATTTCTCTTTTTTATTATAATGTGTAATTTATGTTTCTTAAGGAACACCCTGGGAAAAATTCCTAAAGCCACCACTGAGACAAAATATATATGACTAAACAATAGAGAAGTATAAGAGAAAGATCGGTTACATTCAAAAGAATAATCCATAACTATAACTATTTAAAAGAATCAAAAGATTCAGAGCCTACAAATTATAGATAATATGTGTGTGTGTGTGTGTGTGTGTGTGTGTGTGTGTGTGACTACACAAATTTAAATGTTAAAACTTTCAAAATACCAAAAAAATATATAATTAAAGAATAAATTATTGAAACAATTCAAAAAATATATGACTATTCATAAGAGAAATATAAGAAAAAGAAAAAAATACAGGAACCCATAACGTAATAAGTTTTAAATTTTAACTGGTCTAAACTTAAACGAAACTTATTAGCATGTGTCACATGCTAAAAAATGTTGAGTAGAAGTCCACATTGAAATAATGAAAGCCATACCTCCTCTTTATATATCGTAATAAGCTTTCTGTTCAATAAATTAACATACTTTCATATCGTGAGGTAAAGTAGAGACATATACAATAGCAACAACCTGAAATTTCAATTATTGTAAGCTTTTTTATCTTGTAAAAAACCGCTGAAAAGAGTTTGGTGGTTTATGCATAAAAATTACTTTCTAAAGAATATATGAAAAACCATAAAATAATTTTTTTAATATAGTAGAGGAGAAGAAAATAACATACGAAGAGCTCATACTTATACTCAGCTTAAAAAAAATATATTGGGGTTTGCACTACTTTTATAGTACTCATAATTAACTTCGCAAATTTTGAGATAAATCATGAATGTTTAAGTTTGAGTTTCAATTTAAATTAGATTTGTTAGAGAGAGAGAGAGGTTTACTCATTGTTAAATTTGGACTAAACAAAATTAATTTACTTTTTAAAAAATGATAACGATGAGTTTGAGTTTGAGTTTAAGTTAGACTTGTTAGGGGGATATATATAAATATATATATATATATATATATATATATAATTCTCAAGGAGTCAATTGAGAACCAAGCAAACGATAGTAAATACGGTAAATAAGAGCAAAAGGTCTACTACCATCATCCATATCATAACCAGATGTTAATACATTCAAAGTTAAAGCTTTAACAATATTAGGATCATCAAGTGCAATAGCAAGATCAGGATAACAATCAAAGTAAACAGGACCATCATACAAAGAAGCAGTAATCATGCCAAGAATGCTATCATTAAATTGTCTAAATCTAGCATCACGTAAACACATAAGCACAGAAGCATTGATACCTTTTCTTGTTAAAGGTTTAACAGCCACTTGAACAAGTCCAATGTGTAAATATTTAACTTTCTTAGTCAGAAAACTGTTAATATCTTTTCTGGAAAATAAACAACATTTTTCATGAAGTTTAGAGATAGAAAAAGTTTGTTCAACAGTTCTAACTCTATATTCAGAGAAAACAGTATTTTCAGTCCAACCAAGTTCATAAACAGATTTAGTAGAAACTTTGGGTATGTTCCATTTTCTAAAATCAGGGTACTCACTTTTCTCTACAGTGTGATCTTCTTCATTCACAATATCAGGAGGACAACCAGTCCTGGAGCTAATAGAGGAATTGGATCTCCACATTTTTACTATAACTATCCTAGTTATAACACTCAGTTATCATGTTTTTCTCGCAACCGTTGCATTTCGTAACACATACCGCAATCAACCCTTTTTCCTCTCACGCCCTCAACGCCTCACTCTCGGCTTACACGGGCCTTACTGTTCGGACTCGGGAATTCACTTTACGACTACGGTGGCGCCAACGACGGCAAGATCGACACAACAACGAAGGGTCACAAGGTCAGACAGGTACAGGAAGAACAGGGAAACACAACAACTCTACCGGCGGCCAAGGAAAGAATGGCTCTGATACCACAAAGGGAGGGGGACCACGCAGCAGATAGGGGAAGCACAACTGATAATAGTAAAATGAGGCGGCAGAGCCAGCCAAGCAGTTTATAGCAAAATAATTGAAAATACTGAAAGCAATATAATTGAAAGTAAGGCGGTAGAACCGGCCAAGCAGTTATAGCAAAATAATTGAAAATACTGAAACCAATATAATTGAAAGTAAGGCGGTAGAACCGGCCAAGCAGTTATATCAAAATACTTGAAAATAAAAGCAGTTATATTGAACTGTATGGCGGCAGGGCCGTCCAAGCAGTTATATCAAAATAAACAAAGTATTGAAAACAGAAGTGTTTATTGAAAATAGTTCAAAACACTTACAGTAGTAGTATCAACAAGATTACAGTGATCAATAGTACAAGGCTTGAAGGCTAGTCATCAATCTAGTTACAAGCTTTGTGGGAAATAGTGGGAATTTCTAAGGGGTAGCTCTCAGACAACTCTGAAGTAAGCTTACAAAGAAAAGTCTCTCACAAAGAGAAAAATCTCCCAAAGAAAATTCTGTGTTTAGCAATAAGGGACAACCCCCCTTAAATAGGCAAATAAAGTAGTGAATAGTACAAGTGAATAGTGACGTGAATAGTAAAAGTAAATAGTGACATTTTTACTATTCATATCAGGACCCGTGAGGGGCATCAAAAACAGTAGAAAGCATCAGGAGCCAAAAATATCTTGGCGTGGAGTGCCAAAAGTAGTCAAAAGGAGAATCATCACCAGGTAAATCAATAGTGAAAGTAGAATTATTGGCCTTTTGTGCAGGCTAGGCAAATAGGGAATCAATTTGCTCCTAGATCAGGAGTATCTTCTTCTTCGTCATATTCTCCATCATGACTGAACCATTCTTTGGGAAATGGCTGGGGATGAGGGAAATAAGGGCTTGCAGAAATCGAACCCTCATCTGAGCTTTTAGAGGCAGCAGCTTCTTCTTTAATTTTTCTTTCAAGGAGAATACAAAGAGCTTCCTTACTTAAATCATCAAAAGGAGAGCCGCTTTTTATAGGTTTGCTGGAAGAAGAAGGAGAATCAATTTTCCTATCCTGAAGAGCAGGGGAAAGTGTCCTGGGTAATGGTCTGGAAACATTGTCAATAATATGTTGAACATATCCAAACTTATCCCACCATTTAACATACCAGCACCTGGTAAGGACATCATCATTCTTCTCATATTGCCATTTTAAAATCCAAGGAATTCTGAACTGTTTAACAAAATGGAGGAGAGTAGGGAATTTGGCATTATGAGCATCAGTCCTGAAATTGCTTTCAAAAGATCTAAAAGCAGTTAATAATGGTTCAGGGAAAATATCAGTAACAAGACCAAACTGAGTCCACCATCTGTTGAACCAGAGAGGTAAAGTAGTGCTAGCATCAAACTCTTTGTCAAAGTTAACAAACCATGAATGAGTCATTGTTTCATTCTGGTGAAGCATGAATCGGAACCAAGCAGTAATGTAATCATAATAGGAGTATGGAACAGAGGATCTTGTCAACCTTCTTAAAAAGGCAGGGGAGGGGCCCCATTCTCTTTCAGAAATGAAATTCTTAATGTAAACACTGTGGTAAATAATTTTGGATTTATCAGTGAGATCATAAATTGTTCTGATCAATACAGCATCTTCCTGATGCAAAATCTCTGAATAATATTCTAGCTTTTTATCAAAATGTTCCGGAATCCAATGGAACAATGGAGGGAAATAAGATCTGGCAATTTGGAGGGGTTCCTAATTGTAGACCTATTTGGTTCAATAAAAAACAGATTTTGGAAATATTGTTTTTTAACATACTGGGCAGTATTGGCTTTCTTGGGGTAAATAGTCTTGACTGGTTGGTGAACAGGGGTCAAAGCATAAGGATCATAGGCTGAGGCCAAAACAGAAGAGTAGTTTGGCTTAGGAATTGTTCCTAAGGGAGTAAAACGGTTAACAATTTCGGAAGAAGAGACTGGTTCTTTTTTGACTAACTGAGGTTCAACAGGGTTTTTATCCTTAGATCTTCTACCCGCCATTGGAATTCTGCAGGAATTCACGAGTAAGAAAATCAGGGATGCTATTTTGAGATCCTTTGATATAATCAATAGTGAAATCAAAAACACTTAAAATAGCTTGCCATCTGGCAAAAATATGTTTTGAGGCAATATTTTCAACATCTTTTTCAATAACATATTTAGCACTTTTGCAATCTATACGTAATAGAAACTTTTGGTTTAATAAATCACTTTGAAATTTTGAAATACAGAGAACAATAGCTAAAATCTCTTTCTTTATAGTACTATAATTTAGTTGTGCAGCATTCCAGACTCCGGAGTAGAAACGAACTATTTGTTCTGGAGAATCTGGGGTGACTCTTTGTTTCAGAATGCCTCCATAGCCAACATCAGAGGCATCAGTTTCAACAATCTTGAAGGCATTAACAGTAGGAATACCAAGACATGGTAAAGTCTTGACATGAGATTTGATTTGTTTAACAATAGAAGTATGGACATCAGTCCAAGGAGGAGGATTATTTTGCAACCGATCAAAGAGTGGTTTGCATTGCTTTCTCAAATCTTTGTAGAAATCAGCAACATAATTTAGAGAACCAAGAAATCTTTGGAGTTGGGTTTTATCAATGATTTCATCAGGGAATTTATCTGCAAACTGAATGGCTCTATCAATGGGATGGATTTGACCTTCAGAGATGTTATACCCGAGGAATCTGACTTTGGTTTGGAACAGTTTTATTTTCTTAGCAGAAACAACAAGACCATTTCTTTTTATAGTGTCCAGAAACGAGTACAAATGTTTCCAGTGTTCATCAATAGAGTTGGAGAATATCAAGACATCATCAATGTAAACAATGGTGAAATGACTGAAAGAGTTAAATATGTCATTCATAATATTCTGGAATTCACTAGGGGCATTTTTTAAACCAAAAGGCATAACATTCCACTCATAGTGACCAAACGGAGTGGTGAAAGCAGTTTTGTATCTTTCTGCTTCATTGATTTGGACTTGCCAAAATCCAGACTTCATATCAAATTTTGAGAAGACAACAGCTTCACTCAATCTATGAACTAAATCATTCTTGTTAGGAATAGGGTACCTAATCCATTCTAAGACTTTGTTCAAAGGTTTGTAATTAATAACTAAGCGAGGAGTTCCTCTTTCGAGTTCGGCATTTTTCTGGACATAGAAAGCAGCACAAGACCAGGGGGACTTGCTATTCCTAATCAGTTTTTTCTTGAGCAAATCATTTATTTCATTTTTACAGAATTCAACAGTTTCAGCATTCATTTGAATAGGTCTAGCCTTGGTAGGAATATTTTTCTCATTAAAATCTTTAACATAAGGCAGATCAACAATATGTTTCTTCCTATGCCAAAAAGCATTAGGAATATCAGAACAAACATCATTCATCAGGATTTTCTGAAAATTATCAATTTTAGATTGTAATAATTTATCAGAAAGCTGTTCAACAATTTTTTTGTACTTAATTTCTTGTTTAAGGAAACTAAGATGCTTGACTTTAGCATGAATAAGATTAAAAACATCATTATCAGTATTTTTTGAACAAAATTTGAATTTCACTTTTTGTCCAAAAGGATCAGTGGTAATCCCATCATGTTCAACAAGGAAAGGATACAAAGAGGCAATAAAAGGCAATCCAAGTATCACTCTATCAGTCATGTTTTTAACAAGCACAGAAGGTATCTTAAAACAAACATCATTATGGCAAACATGAGCATTACTCAGTTCATACTTGATTTTCATTTGCGTGCCATTAGCAGATACCAATTTTTCAGTAGATTTTTCAAAATATTTAGAAGGAATCAATCCTTCTTGGATGCAGTTAATATCAGCACCAGAATCAATCATGGCAATAGTATCAAAAGCATAATCATGTGAAACAACAATTCTAACTTTAGTAAACCATTTCGGAGGCATCATATGTTTAACAAGAGCAAGCTGATTATCATTCCAAGTAATAAGATTATCAGGAATCAAGTTATCAGGAACATTACCAGAAGGAGGAGTTTGTTGAGAAGATCCTTCTCCATCTTGGTGCTCATCATTATCAGACAGATTTTTATCCAAATTTTTATCAATTTTAAGAATTAACAGTTCTTGTTTAAGATCAACATTGTCTTTTTTAATATTTTTGACATCATTCTTTAATTGAATTATCTCTTGTTTAACATTTTTGATTTCTTTTTGAAGATCATTAACAGTTATTTCTTTGGATCTATTTTTATTAAATCTTTCCAAAGTTTCTTCAAAGTTAACAGGAGCTTTGGGTTTTTTAACAGTTTTATCTCTTGTTAAGTTTTGTTTAAACTTATCAAGGAGTTCTTTTTGGAGCATAGAGTTTTCAATTTTAGCAATAGTGGTTAATAGCAGATGTTCTTGTTCTTCCTCTTTTGTCATAACATTAATAGATTTCATAGCATTACAACAAGATCCTTTACAACCAAGTTTAATATTAGGTGTACCAGAAGAATCACAAGACTGATAAGACGAATCTGATGAGGAGGAGAAATCCTCTTCATAAGACTCACTTGAAACAGCAGATTCAAGAATCTGAAACAGTTTATTTTGATCATCATCATTAATGTTTAACATTTTTAATTTATTTTTCAGTTTACCAGGCTTTTGGGTACAGTCTTTACTGAAATGGCCAAATTTGCCACAGTTAAAGCACTTACCTTTACCCGATCTTTGTTTAACATGTTTTTTAAAAGCAGGTTTCTTTTCAGAGCCATTCTTTCCTTGGCCGCCGGTAGAGTTGTTGTGTTTCCCTGTTCTTCCTGTACCTGTCTGACCTTGTGACCCTTCGTTGTTGTGTCGATCTTGCCGTCGTTGGCGCCACCGTAGTCGTAAAGTGAATTCCCGAGTCCGAACAGTAAGGCCCGTGTAAGCCGAGAGTGAGGCGTTGAGGGCGTGAGAGGAAAAAGGGTTGATTGCGGTATGTGTTACGAAATGAAACGGTTGTGAGAAAAACATGATAACTGAGTGTTATAACTAGGATAGTTATAGTAAAAATGTGGAGATCCAATTCCTCTATTAGCTCCAGGACTGGTTGTCCTCCTGATATTGTAAATGAAGAAGATCACACTGTAGAGAAAAGTGAGTACCCTGATTTTAGAAAATGGAACATACCCAAAGTTTCTACTAAATCTGTTTATGAACTTGGTTGGACTGAAAATACTGTTTTCTCTGAATATAGAGTTAGAACTGTTGAACAAACTTTTTCTATCTCTAAACTTCATGAAAAATGTTGTTTATTTTCCAGAAAAGATATTAACAGTTTTCTGACTAAGAAAGTTAAATATTTACACATTGGACTTGTTCAAGTGGCTGTTAAACCTTTAACAAGAAAAGGTATCAATGCTTCTGTGCTTATGTGTTTACGTGATGCTAGATTTAGACAATTTAATGATAGCATTCTTGGCATGATTACTGCTTCTTTGTATGATGGTCCTGTTTACTTTGATTGTTATCCTGATCTTGCTATTGCACTTGATGATCCTAATATTGTTAAAGCTTTAACTTTGAATGTATTAACATCTGGTTATGATATGGATGATGGTAGTAGACCTTTTGCTCTTATTTACCGTATTTACTATCGTTTGCTTGGTTCTCAATTGACTCCTTGTTCTAAGGATAGAGACCCTGCTGGTAATACTATGTTAATTCAATGTTCCACTCCTGATGCTCGAATCCGTGTTCCTAAAATGATTAAATGGGAAGACATTACTCTTCCTAAAGAATGGACTTTGGAAAAAGAAACACCTCCTGTTAAACTTTTAAAACCTGTTTTTGATGAACTTGATCTCAGTCATATTCAACAATTTGCTGATGGTACTGTTAAAATACATTTTGATGATGATACTTGTTTACCTCAAAACAAGCCTTTAAGAATCAACGAAGGAAGACATTCCTTTGCTGGATCTGAAAGTCTTGCTAAAAGAGATCATGAAATTGATGAGTTTTTGAAAAAGAATTTTCGAAAACAAGATTTAAAGCTAAAAGGAGTTGCTAGCAACAATTCCCAAGTTAGCAATGCTTTTTATTCAACCAAAACTGATTTTCCTATTGATGATACTCAAAATGCTAATGATGATGATGATGCAAAATCTGATGCTCCTTCTGCTACTGATTTTCCTCCTATTGAAACCCCTGTTTTTCATAATTCATTACGAGTTGTTAATAGACTCGAACCTTTTGAATATGATATGGTTTTTCTATATAATGAATTTATGTTGTTGAAAAACCGTCCAAAGAGGAAATATTATCAAGATAATTTTGCTCAGTCAGAAAAAGACAGAGTCAAAAGGAAATGGAAAGAAAAAATGGTTGAAGAAGGAAAACATATTTTGTTTTTTGATTATCTTGAAAATTATTATGTTTCAAAAAATGATGTTCATACTAATTATTTAAATGTTATTAGAAAATCTAATTTTGTTAAACCTGACAAAACCGTTGTACGGTCTAGTCATCCTCCTCTTGAAACCGTTTTGATTACTTGTCAAAGTGGTTCTGAAAGTGTTGAGGTCAAAGCCTCTCCTTTCAAAATTGCTGATGATAAAACCCCTGTTTCTGCTATTATTGAACAAAACAATTTTGCTAATGAATCTTTGCATATCATTGGTCAACAGCTTGACCGTATTGAAGAAAAAATTGTTCAAAAAACTGTTGCTCCAAAACCTGAGATTCCTTTGATTGATTTGAGCGATCAAAGAGAAAAAATTAATTTCAAAACTTCTCAGAGTAAAACTGTTGATCTAGTTGCTTCCCAAAATTCAACTCTTGACAAAGTTGAAAAAATGCTTTCTGATTTAAAGGTTAAAACCGAGCAGGCTTCTGCATCCAAAAGTGCTGCTTGTGCTATTTCAAGAAATGAAAAAGAACCTGTTTTTGAAGAAACAACAGATTCTGAATCATCTTCTCATGTTTCCTATGAAAATGTTTTTGATGATTTGCAACCAGAAATTAAAAGATTTATTGGAAAACCCAATTCCATGACTTTTACAAAAAACTGGTATCCAAAACCTACTCCTCCTGATATGCAGTTTGAAGAAAGATCTTTTCAAACTCAATTCTCTGTTTCTGCTGATAAAATGTATGAATGGAATATTGATGGTTTGTCTGAACAAGAAATTATTAACAAACTTGCTCACATGTCTATGGTTGGTTTTGCATACATGAACAATCATAGTGATCTTGATCATCCTGATGTTGTTAACTTGCTTGTCACTGGATTTTCTGGAACTCTTCGTGGTTGGTGGGATAAACATCTCACAGAAGAATCCAGAGAACTTATTAAACATTCTGTTAAAAAAGATGATGATGGCATGCCTATTTTTGATGAAGATATTGGTCGAGGTATTCCTGATGGTGTCAATACCTTGGTCTATACTATTCTCAAACATTTTGTTGGTACTCCATCTAATATTTCATCTCGCATTTCTGATTATTTGAATAATTTGAAATGTCCTACTATGTCTGATTATAGATGGTACCAAGATGTCTTTCTCTCCAGGGTTATGCTTCGGAATGATTCCCAAAAAGCTTACTGGAAAGAGAAGTTTATTGATGGCCTTCCTCCTATCTTTGCTCATAAGGTAAAACAAGAACTAATGGGTAAAAGTGATTCTATTGATTATGATAATTTAACTTATGGTGATATTTTCAGTACTATTAAAAAACTTGGTATTAACATGTGTAATGATGAAAAATATTTACGACAACAATTAAAAAATAAAAAGAAAGCTAAATATGAAATGGGTAATTTCTGTGAACAGTATGGTTTACCTCCTATTGCCCCTTCCAGGCAAAAAGGAAAAAGTAAACATGATAAGGTTTACAAAAGTTATTCCCATAAAAAGCATAAAAGATACAGATCTCATTTTGTTAAACCCAATGATTATTATTCTTCTGAAAAGAAACCTGCTTTTAGAAAACATGTTAAACAAAGATCGGGTAAAGGTAAGTGCTTTAACTGTGGCAAATTTGGCCATTTCAGTAAAGACTGTACCCAAAAGCCTGGTAAACTGAAAAACAAATTAAAAATGTTAAACATTAATGATAATGATCAAAATGAACTGTTTCAGATTCTTGAATCTGCTGTTTCAAGTGAGTCTTATGAAGAGGATTTCTCCTCCTCATCAGATTCGTCTTATCAGTCTTGTGATTCTTCTGATACACCTAATATTAAACTTGGTTGTAAAGGATCTTGTTGTAATGCTATGAAATCTATTAATGTTTGACAAAAGAAGAAGAACAAGAACATCTCTTATTAACCACTATTGCTAAAATTGAAAACTCCATGCTTCAAAAAGAGCTCCTTGATAAGTTTAAACAAAACTTAACAAGAGACAAAACTGTTAAAAAACCCAAAGCTCCTGTTAACTTTGAAGAAACTTTGGAAAGATTTAATAAAAATAAATCCAAAGAAATAACTGTTAACGATCTTCAAAAAGAAATCAAAAATGTTAAACAAGAGATAATTCAATTAAAAAATGATGTTAAAAATATTAAAAAAGACAATGTTGATCTTAAACAAGAACTGTTAATTCTTAAAATTGATAAAAATTTGGATAAAAATCTGTCTGATAATGATGAGCACCAAGATGGAGAAGGATCTTCTCAACAAACTCCTCCTTCTGGTAATGTTTCTGATAACTTGATTCCTGATAATCTTATTACTTGGAATGATAATCAACTTGCTCTTGTTAAACATATGATGCCTCCGAAATGGTTTACTAAAGTTAGAATTGTTGTTTCACATGATTATGCTTTTGATACTATTGCCATGATTGATTCTGGTGCTGATATTAACTGCATCCAAGAAGGATTGATTCCTTCTAAATATTTTGAAAAATCTACTGAAAAATTGGTATCTGCTAATGGCACGCAAATGAAAATCAAGTATGAACTGAGTAATGCTCATGTTTGCCATAATGATGTTTGTTTTAAGATACCTTCTGTGCTTGTTAAAAACATGACTGATAGAGTGATACTTGGATTGCCTTTTATTGCCTCTTTGTATCCTTTCCTTGTTGAACATGATGGGATTACCACTGATCCTTTTGGACAAAAAGTGAAATTCAAATTTTGTTCAAAAAATACTGATAATGATGTTTTTAATCTTATTCATGCTAAAGTCAAGCATCTTAGTTTCCTTAAACAAGAAATTAAGTACAAAAAAATTGTTGAACAGCTTTCTGATAAATTATTACAATCTAAAATTGATAATTTTCAGAAAATCCTGATGAATGATGTTTGTTCTGATATTCCTAATGCTTTTTGGCATAGGAAGAAACATATTGTTGATCTGCCTTATGTTAAAGATTTTAATGAGAAAAATATTCCTACCAAGGCTAGACCTATTCAAATGAATGCTGAAACTGTTGAATTCTGTAAAAATGAAATAAATGATTTGCTCAAGAAAAAACTGATTAGGAATAGCAAGTCCCCTGGTCTGTGCTGCTTTCTATGTCCAGAAAAATGCCGAACTCGAAAGAGGAACTCCTCGCTTAGTTATTAATTACAAACCTTTGAACAAAGTCTTAGAATGGATTAGGTACCCTATTCCTAACAAGAATGATTTAGTTCATAGATTGAGTGAAGCTGTTGTCTTCTCAAAATTTGATATGAAGTCTGGATTTTGGCAAGTCCAAATCAATGAAGCAGAAAGATACAAAACTGCTTTCACCACTCCGTTTGGTCACTATGAGTGGAATGTTATGCCTTTTGGTTTAAAAAATGCCCCTAGTGAATTCCAGAATATTATGAATGACATATTTAACTCTTTCAGTCATTTCACCATTGTTTACATTGATGATGTCTTGATATTCTCCAACTCTATTGATGAACACTGGAAACATTTGTACTCGTTTCTGGACACTATAAAAAGAAATGGTCTTGTTGTTTCTGCTAAGAAAATAAAACTGTTCCAAACCAAAGTCAGATTCCTCGGGTAAACATCTCTGAAGGTCAAATCCATCCCATTGATAGAGCCATTCAGTTTGCAGATAAATTCCCTGATGAAATCATTGATAAAACCCAACTCCAAAGATTTCTTGGTTCTCTAAATTATGTTGCTGATTTCTACAAAGATTTGAGAAAGCAATGCAAACCACTCTTTGATCGGTTGCAAAATAATCCTCCTCCTTGGACTGATGTCCATACTTCTATTGTTAAACAAATCAAATCTCATGTCAAGACTTTACCATGTCTTGGTATTCCTACTGTTAATGCCTTCAAGATTGTTGAAACTGATGCCTCTGATGTTGGCTATGGAGGCATTCTGAAACAAAGAGTCACCCCAGATTCTCCAGAACAAATAGTTCGTTTCTACTCCGGAGTCTGGAATGCTGCACAACTAAATTATAGTACTATAAAGAAAGAGATTTTAGCTATTGTTCTCTGTATTTCAAAATTTCAAAGTGATTTATTAAACCAAAAGTTTCTATTACGTATAGATTGCAAAAGTGCTAAATATGTTATTGAAAAAGATGTTGAAAATATTGCCTCAAAACATATTTTTGCCAGATGGCAAGCTATTTTAAGTGTTTTTGATTTCACTATTGATTATATCAAAGGATCTCAAAATAGCATCCCTGATTTTCTTACTCGTGAATTCCTGCAGAATTCCAATGGCGGGTAGAAGATCTAAGGATAAAAACCCTGTTGAACCTCAGTTAGTCAAAAAAGAACCAGTCTCTTCTTCCGAAATTGTTAACCGTTTTACTCCCTTAGGAACAATTCCTAAGCCAAACTACTCTTCTGTTTTGGCCTCAGCCTATGATCCTTATGCTTTGACCCCTGTTCACCAACCAGTCAAGACTATTTACCCCAAGAAAGCCAATACTGCCCAGTATGTTAAAAAACAATATTTCCAAAATCTGTTTTTTATTGAACCAAATAGGTCTACAATTAGGAACCCCTCCAAATTGCCAGATCTTATTTCCCTCCATTGTTCCATTGGATTCCGGAACATTTTGATAAAAAGCTAGAATATTATTCAGAGATTTTGCATCAGGAAGATGCTGTATTGATCAGAACAATTTATGATCTCACTGATAAATCCAAAATTATTTACCACAGTGTTTACATTAAGAACTTCATTTCTGAAAGAGAATGGGGCCCCTCCCCTGCCTTTTTAAGAAGGTTGACAAGATCCTCTGTTCCATACTCCTATTATGATTACATTACTGCTTGGTTCCGATTCATGCTTCACCAGAATGAAACAATGACTCATTCATGGTTTGTTAACTTTGACAAAGAGTTTGATGCTGGCACTACTTTACCTCTCTGGTTCAACAGATGGTGGACTCAGTTTGGTCTTGTTACTGATATTTTCCCTGAACCATTATTAACTGCTTTTAGATCTTTTGAAAGCAATTTCAGGACTGATGCTCATAATGCCAAATTCCCTACTCTCCTCCATTTTGTTAAACAGTTCAGAATTCCTTGGATTTTAAAATGGCAATATGAGAAGAATGATGATGTCCTTACCAGGTGCTGGTATGTTAAATGGTGGGATAAGTTTGGATATGTTCAACATATTATTGACAATGTTTCCAGACCATTACCCAGGACACTTTCCCCTGCTCTTCAGGATAGGAAAATTGATTCTCCTTCTTCTTCCAGCAAACCTATAAAAAGCGGCTCTCCTTTTGATGATTTAAGTAAGGAAGCTCTTTGTATTCTCCTTGAAAGAAAAATTAAAGAAGAAGCTGCTGCCTCTAAAAGCTCAGATGAGGGTTCGATTTCTGCAAGCCCTTATTTCCCTCATCCCCAGCCATTTCCCAAAGAGTGGTTCAGTCATGATGGAGAATATGACGAAGAAGAAGATACTCCTGATCTAGGAGCAAATTGATTCCCTATTTGCCTAGCCTGCACAAAAGGCCAATAATTCTACTTTCACTATTGATTTACCTGGTGATGATTCTCCTTTTGACTACTTTTGGCACTCCACGCCAAGATACTTTTGGCTCCTGAAAAGGCGCTCCTGATGCTTTCTACTGTTTTTGATGCCCCTCACGGGTCCTGATATGAATAGTAAAAACGTCACTATTTACTTTTACTATTCACGTCACTATTCACTTGTACTATTCACTACTTTATTTGCCTATTTAAGGGGGGTTGTCCCTTATTGCTAAACACAGAATTTTCTTTGGGAGATTTTTCTCTTTGTGAGAGACTTTTCTTTGTAAGCTTACTTCAGAGTTGTCTGAGAGCTACCCCTTAGAAATTCCCACTATTTCCCACAAAGCTTGTAACTAGATTGATGACTAGCCTTCAAGCCTTGTACTATTGATCACTGTAATCTTGTAACTACTACTGCTGTAAGTGTTTTGAACTACTTTCAATAAACACTTCTGTTTTCAATACTTTGTTTATTTTGATATAACTGCTTGGACGGCCCTGCCGCCATACAGTTCAATATAACTGCTTTTAACTGCTTTTATTTTCAAGTATTTTGATATAACTGCTTGGCCGGTTCTACCGCCTTACTTTCAATTATATTGCTTTCAGTATTTTCAATTATTTTGCTATAAACTGCTTGGCTGGCTCTGCCGCCTCATTTTACTATTATCAGTTGTGCTTCCCCTATCTGCTGCGTGGTCCCCCTCCCTTTGTGGTATCAGAGCCATTCTTTCCTTGGCCGCCGGTAGAGTTGTTGTGTTTCCCTGTTTTCCTGTACCTGTCTGACCTTGTGACCCTTCGTTGTTGTGTCGATCTTGCCGTCGTTGGCGCCACCGTAGTCGTAAAGTGAATTCCCGAGTCCGAACAGTAAGGCCCGTGTAAGCCGAGAGTGAGGCGTTGAGGGCGTGAGAGGAAAAAGGGTTGATTGCGGTATGTGTTACGAAATGCAACGGTTGCGAGAAAAACATGATAACTGAGTGTTATAACTAGGATAGTTATAGTAAAAATGTGGAGATCCAATTCCTCTATTAGCTCCAGGACTGGTTGTCCTCCTGATATTGTGAATGAAGAAGATCACACTGTAGAGAAAAGTGAGTACCCTGATTTTAGAAAATGGAACATACCCAAAGTTTCTACTAAATCTGTTTATGAACTTGGTTGGTCTGAAAATACTGTTTTCTCTGAATATAGAGTTAGAACTGTTGAACAAACTTTTTCTATTTCTAAGCTTCATGAAAAATGCTGTTTATTTTCCAGAAAAGATATTAACAGTTTTATGACTAAGAAAGTTAAATATTTACACATTGGACTTGTTCAAGTGGCTGTTAAACCTTTAACAAGAAAAGGTATCAATGCTTCTGTGCTTATGTGTTTACGTGATGCTAGATTTAGACAATTTAATGATAGCATTCTTGGCATGATTACTGCTTCTTTGTATGATGGTCCTGTTTACTTTGATTGTTATCCTGATCTTGCTATTGCACTTGATGATCCTAATATTGTTAAAGCTTTAACTTTGAACGTATTAACATCTGGTTATGATATGGATGATGGTAGTAGACCTTTTGCTCTTATTTACCGTATTTACTATCGTTTGCTTGGTTCTCAATTGACTCCTTGTTCTAAGGATAGAGACCCTGCTGGTAATACTATGTTAATTCAATGTTCCACTCCTGATGCTCGAATCCGTGTTCCTAAAATGATTAAATGGGAAGACATTACTCTTCCTAAAGAATGGACTTTGGAAAAAGAAACACCTCCTGTTAAACTTTTAAAACCTGTTTTTGATGAACTTGATCTCAGTCATATTCAACAATTTGCTGATGGTACTGTTAAAATACATTTTGATGATGATACTTGTTTACCTCAAAACAAGCCTTTGAGAATCAACGAAGGAAGACATTCCTTTGCTGGATCTGAAAGTCTTGCTAAAAGAGATCATGAAATTGATGAGTTTTTGAAAAAGAATTTTCGAAAACAAGATTTAAAGCTAAAAGGAGTTGCTAGCAACAATTCCCAAGTTAGCAATGCTTTTATTCAACCAAAACTGATTTTCCTATTGATGATACTCAAAATGCTAATGATGATGATGATGCAAAATCTGATGCTCCTTCTGCTACTGATTTTCCTCCTATTGAAACCCCTGTTTTTCATAATTCATTACGAGTTGTTAATAGACTCGAACCTTTTGAATATGATATGGTTTTTCTATATAATGAATTTATGTTGTTGAAAAACCGTCCAAAGAGGAAATATTATCAAGATAATTTTGCTCAGTCAGAAAAAGACAGAGTCAAAAGGAAATGGAAAGAAAAAATGGTTGAAGAAGGAAAACATATTTTGTTTTTTGATTATCTTGAAAATTATTATGTTTCAAAAAATGATGTTCATACTAATTATTTAAATGTTATTAGAAAATCTAATTTTGTTAAACCTGACAAAACCGTTGTACGGTCTAGTCATCCTCCTCTTGAAACCGTTTTGATTACTTGTCAAAGTGGTTCTGAAAGTGTTGAGGTCAAAGCCTCTCCTTTCAAAATTGCTGATGATAAAACCCCTGTTTCTGCTATTATTGAACAAAACAATTTTGCTAATGAATCTTTGCATATCATTGGTCAACAGCTTGACCGTATTGAAGAAAAAATTGTTCAAAAAACTGTTGCTCCAAAACCTGAGATTCCTTTGATTGATTTGACGATCAAAGAGAAAAAATTAATTTCAAAACTTCTCAGAGTAAAACTGTTGATCTAGTTGCTTCCCAAAATTCAACTCTTGACAAAGTTGAAAAAATGCTTTCTGATTTAAAGGTTAAAACCGAGCAGGCTTCTGCATCTAAAAGTGCTGCTTGTGCTATTTCAAGAAATGAAAAAGAACCTGTTTTTGAAGAAACAACAGATTCTGAATCATCTTCTCATGTTTCCTATGAAAATGCTTTTGATGATTTGCAACCAGAAATTAAAAGATTTATTGGAAAACCCAATTCCATGTCTTTTACAAAAAACTGGTATCCAAAACCTACTCCTCCTGATATGCAGTTTGAAGAAAGATCTTTTCAAACTCAATTTCTGTTTCTGCTGATAAAATGTATGAATGGAATATTGATGGTTTGTCTGAACAAGAAATTATTAACAAAATTGCTCACATGTCTATGGTTGGTTTTGCATACATGAACAATCATAGTGATCTTGATCATCCTGATGTTGTTAACTTGCTTGTCACTGGATTTTCTGGCACTCTTCGTGGTTGGTGGGATAAACATCTCACAGAAGAATCCAGAGAACTTATTAAACATTCTGTTAAAAAAGATGATGATGGCATGCCTATTTTTGATGAAGATATTGGTCGAGGTATTCCTGATGGTGTCAATACCTTGGTCTATACTATTCTCAAACATTTTGTTGGTACTCCATCTAATATTTCATCTCGCATTTCTGATTATCTGAATAATTTGAAATGTCCTACTATGTCTGATTATAGATGGTACCAAGATGTCTTTCTCTCCAGGGTTATGCTTCGGAATGATTCCCAAAAAGCTTACTGGAAAGAGAAGTTTATTGATGGCCTTCCTCCTATCTTTGCTCATAAGGTAAAACAAGAACTAATGGGTAAAAGTGATTCTATTGATTATGATAATTTAACTTATGGTGATATTTTCAGTACTATTAAAAAACTTGGTATTAACATGTGTAATGATGAAAAATATTTACGACAACAATTAAAAAATAAAAAGAAAGCTAAATATGAAATGGGTAATTTCTGTGAACAGTATGGTTTACCTCCTATTGCCCCTTCCAGGCAAAAAGGAAAAAGTAAACATGATAAGGTTTACAAAAGATATTCCCATAAAAAGCATAAAAGATACAGATCTCATTTTGTTAAACCCAATGATTATTATTCTTCTGAAAAGAAACCTGCTTTTAGAAAACATGTTAAACAAAGATCGGGTAAAGGTAAGTGCTTTAACTGTGGCAAATTTGGCCATTTCAGTAAAGACTGTACCCAAAAGCCTGGTAAACTGAAAAACAAATTAAAAATGTTAAACATTAATGATAATGATCAAAATGAACTGTTTCAGATTCTTGAATCTGCTGTTTCAAGTGAGTCTTATGAAGAGGATTTCTCCTCCTCATCAGATTCGTCTTATCAGTCTTGTGATTCTTCTGATACACCTAATATTAAACTTGGTTGTAAAGGATCTTGTTGTAATGCTATGAAATCTATTAATGTTATGACAAAAGAGAAGAACAAGAACATTTGTTATTAACCACTATTGCTAAAATTGAAAACTCTATGCTTCAAAAAGAACTCCTTGATAAGTTTAAACAAAACTTAACAAGAGACAAAACTGTTAAAAAACCCAAAGCTCCTGTTAACTTTGAAGAAACTTTGGAAAGATTTAATAAAAATAAATCCAAAGAAATAACTGTTAACGATCTTCAAAAAGAAATAAAAAATGTTAAACAAGAGATAATTCAATTAAAAAATGATGTTAAAAATATTAAAAAAGACAATGTTGATCTTAAACAAGAACTGTTAATTCTTAAAATTGATAAAAATTTGGATAAAAATCTGTCTGATAATGATGAGCACCAAGATGGAGAAGGATCTTCTCAACAAACTCCTCCTTCTGGTAATGTTTCTGATAACTTGATTCCTGATAATCTTATTACTTGGAATGATAATCAACTTGCTCTTGTTAAACATATGATGCCTCCGAAATGGTTTACTAAAGTTAGAATTGTTGTTTCACATGATTATGCTTTTGATACTATTGCCATGATTGATTCTGGTGCTGATATTAACTGCATCCAAGAAGGATTGATTCCTTCTAAATATTTTGAAAAATCTACTGAAAAATTGGTATCTGCTAATGGCACGCAAATGAAAATCAAGTATGAACTGAGTAATGCTCATGTTTGCCATAATGATGTTTGTTTTAAGATACCTTCTGTGCTTGTTAAAAACATGACTGATAGAGTGATACTTGGATTGCCTTTTATTGCCTCTTTGTATCCTTTCCTTGTTGAACATGATGGGATTACCACTGATCCTTTTGGACAAAAAGTGAAATTCAAATTTTGTTCAAAAAATACTGATAATGATGTTTTTAATCTTATTCATGCTAAAGTCAAGCATCTTAGTTTCCTTAAACAAGAAATTAAGTACAAAAAAATTGTTGAACAGCTTTCTGATAAATTATTACAATCTAAAATTGATAATTTTCAGAAAATCCTGATGAATGATGTTTGTTCTGATATTCCTAATGCTTTTTGGCATAGGAAGAAACATATTGTTGATCTGCCTTATGTTAAAGATTTTAATGAGAAAAATATTCCTACCAAGGCTAGACCTATTCAAATGAATGCTGAAACTGTTGAATTCTGTAAAAATGAAATAAATGATTTGCTCAAGAAAAAACTGATTAGGAATAGCAAGTCCCCCTGGTCTTGTGCTGCTTTCTATGTCCAGAAAAATGCCGAACTCGAAAGAGGAACTCCTCGCTTAGTTATTAATTACAAACCTTTGAACAAAGTCTTAGAATGGATTAGGTACCCTATTCCTAACAAGAATGATTTAGTTCATAGATTGAGTGAAGCTGTTGTCTTCTCAAAATTTGATATGAAGTCTGGATTTTGGCAAGTCCAAATCAATGAAGCAGAAAGATACAAAACTGCTTTCACCACTCCGTTTGGTCACTATGAGTGGAATGTTATGCCTTTTGGTTTAAAAAATGCCCCTAGTGAATTCCAGAATATTATGAATGACATATTTAACTCTTTCAGTCATTTCACCATTGTTTACATTGATGATGTCTTGATATTCTCCAACTCTATTGATGAACACTGGAAACATTTGTACTCGTTTCTGGACACTATAAAAAGAAATGGTCTTGTTGTTTCTGCTAAGAAAATAAAACTGTTCCAAACCAAAGTCAGATTCCTCGGGTATAACATCTCTGAAGGTCAAATCCATCCCATTGATAGAGCCATTCAGTTTGCAGATAAATTCCCTGATGAAATCATTGATAAAACCCAACTCCAAAGATTTCTTGGTTCTCTAAATTATGTTGCTGATTTCTACAAAGATTTGAGAAAGCAATGCAAACCACTCTTTGATCGGTTGCAAAATAATCCTCCTCCTTGGACTGATGTCCATACTTCTATTGTTAAACAAATCAAATCTCATGTCAAGACTTTACCATGTCTTGGTATTCCTACTGTTAATGCCTTCAAGATTGTTGAAACTGATGCCTCTGATGTTGGCTATGGAGGCATTCTGAAACAAAGAGTCACCCCAGATTCTCCAGAACAAATAGTTCGTTTCTACTCCGGAGTCTGGAATGCTGCACAACTAAATTATAGTACTATAAAGAAAGAGATTTTAGCTATTGTTCTCTGTATTTCAAAATTTCAAAGTGATTTATTAAACCAAAAGTTTCTATTACGTATAGATTGCAAAAGTGCTAAATATGTTATTGAAAAAGATGTTGAAAATATTGCCTCAAAACATATTTTTGCCAGATGGCAAGCTATTTTAAGTGTTTTTGATTTCACTATTGATTATATCAAAGGATCTCAAAATAGCATCCCTGATTTTCTTACTCGTGAATTCCTGCAGAATTCCAATGGCGGGTAGAAGATCTAAGGATAAAAACCCTGTTGAACCTCAGTTAGTCAAAAAAGAACCAGTCTCTTCTTCCGAAATTGTTAACCGTTTTACTCCCTTAGGAACAATTCCTAAGCCAAACTACTCTTCTGTTTTGGCCTCAGCCTATGATCCTTATGCTTTGACCCCTGTTCACCAACCAGTCAAGACTATTTACCCCAAGAAAGCCAATACTGCCCAGTATGTTAAAAAACAATATTTCCAAAATCTGTTTTTTATTGAACCAAATAGGTCTACAATTAGGAACCCCCTCCAAATTGCCAGATCTTATTTCCCTCCATTGTTCCATTGGATTCCGGAACATTTTGATAAAAAGCTAGAATATTATTCAGAGATTTTGCATCAGGAAGATGCTGTATTGATCAGAACAATTTATGATCTCACTGATAAATCCAAAATTATTTACCACAGTGTTTACATTAAGAACTTCATTTCTGAAAGAGAATGGGGCCCCTCCCCTGCCTTTTTAAGAAGGTTGACAAGATCCTCTGTTCCATACTCCTATTATGATTACATTACTGCTTGGTTCCGATTCATGCTTCACCAGAATGAAACAATGACTCATTCATGGTTTGTTAACTTTGACAAAGAGTTTGATGCTAGCACTACTTTACCTCTCTGGTTCAACAGATGGTGGACTCAGTTTGGTCTTGTTACTGATATTTTCCCTGAACCATTATTAACTGCTTTTAGATCTTTTGAAAGCAATTTCAGGACTGATGCTCATAATGCCAAATTCCCTACTCTCCTCCATTTTGTTAAACAGTTCAGAATTCCTTGGATTTTAAAATGGCAATATGAGAAGAATGATGATGTCCTTACCAGGTG
Source organism: Castanopsis chinensis (assembly GCA_032878915.1). Lineage (NCBI taxonomy): Eukaryota > Viridiplantae > Streptophyta > Magnoliopsida > Fagales > Fagaceae > Castanopsis > Castanopsis chinensis. The sequence continues at coordinate 1,523,761 of JAVQMG010000082.1, forward strand.
CTGGTATGTTAAATGGTGGGATAAGTTTGGATATGTTCAACATATTATTGACAATGTTTCCAGACCATTACCCAGGACACTTTCCCCTGCTCTTCAGGATAGGAAAATTGATTCTCCTTCTTCTTCCAGCAAACCTATAAAAAGCGGCTCTCCTTTTGATGATTTAAGTAAGGAAGCTCTTTGTATTCTCCTTGAAAGAAAAATTAAAGAAGAAGCTGCTGCCTCTAAAAGCTCAGATGAGGGTTCGATTTCTGCAAGCCCTTATTTCCCTCATCCCCAGCCATTTCCCAAAGAATGGTTCAGTCATGATGGAGAATATGACGAAGAAGAAGATACTCCTGATCTAGGAGCAAATTGATTCCCTATTTGCCTAGCCTGCACAAAAGGCCAATAATTCTACTTTCACTATTGATTTACCTGGTGATGATTCTCCTTTTGACTACTTTTGGCACTCCACGCCAAGATACTTTTGGCTCCTGAAAAGGCGCTCCTGATGCTTTCTACTGTTTTTGATGCCCCTCACGGGTCCTGATATGAATAGTAAAAATGTCACTATTTACTTTTACTATTCACGTCACTATTCACTTGTACTATTCACTACTTTATTTGCCTATTTAAGGGGGGTTGTCCCTTATTGCTAAAGACAGAATTTTCTTTGGGAGATTTTTCTCTTTGTGAGAGACTTTTCTTTGTAAGCTTACTTCAGAGTTGTCTGAGAGCTACCCCTTAGAAATTCCCACTATTTCCCACAAAGCTTGTAACTAGATTGATGACTAGCCTTCAAGCCTTGTACTATTGATCACTGTAATCTTGTTGATACTACTACTGTAAGTGTTTTGAACTATTTTCAATAAACACTTCTGTTTTCAATACTTTGTTTATTTTGATATAACTGCTTGGACGGCCCTGCCGCCATACAGTTCAATATAACTGCTTTTATTTTCAAGTATTTTGATATAACTGCTTGGCCGGTTCTACCGCCTTACTTTCAATTATATTGGTTTCAGTATTTTCAATTATTTTGCTATAACTGCTTGGCCGGTTCTACCGCCTTACTTTCAATTATATTGCTTTCAGTATTTTCAATTATTTTGCTATAAACTGCTTGGCTGGCTCTGCCGCCTCATTTTACTATTATCAGTTGTGCTTCCCCTATCTGCTGCGTGGTCCCCCTCTCATTCTTAAGGGTATAGTTAATAATGTAATCATTGTAATTTTCCTATTATATATATATATATAATAGGTCGGGTTGGATACCTAAAATAAGAATATCAAACTATTACCAAACTGTCAAAACTTTTTTTTTTTTTTTTTAATGAGAGACAAACCCTTATTTAAATTACTTAAAAATAAATAAATAAAACCATCTTAATTCCAATAATAAAAAAAAAAAAAAAACCATCTTAATTAAATACGCGAACCCAAACGTTTCAAAAACAAAAATACCATCTTGGAAGAACTCACAAAACCCGAGCCAACTGTTATTCATTGTCTGACAAGGAAAAGAGAGAATATATAAATTGCAAAAAAGAAGTGTCACTGTCACCCTACACGACACGCCGCAATCTATCGTTCTCTTCAATTTTCTTCTTTTTTGTTAAGCCAAGGTAAATTTCTATCTTCCTCAATCTAAAAAGCTTAGTTAATGTTTGTTTATAATTTAATAGAATGGAATTTTAATTTGGAAATCTAGACTGATCAGGAAACCCACAATTTTGGATTGTGGGATTGTTCGGTTCTGAAGCCGTTGATTGCGTTTATGTGCTCTAATATTGTTAATGGGATTTTCTTAATGTTAATTACAGGATGTATTTGATGATTTATTTATTAAGTTTGTAGTGAATAGTTGTATTAGTGTACCAAATTAAATAAAGTATATGTGCTTTCTAGTTTCAAACTCGGTGGCTGCGAGTTTTTGTGGCACGAATAATACTTTGTAGTTTAGACTTTAGCGAGTATGGCTAGGAACTATACAAACTCACTGTCTCTGAATTCTTGAATTAAAATTTAATTTTTATCAAAATATAAAATAAAATAAAGTTTGCTGTGAGTCTGTGACTGTCACATGCAATTTATGTACTTTTCGTTTGTCTAAATTGACTGAGACTAATGGAGGGGGGAATAGTGACATCTTTGGAATCATGGGGTTTTAGTTGCAACAATTAGGAACCCAGGTTTTAATTTGAAGCCACTCTGAATTTTTGGGATTACTTATGTATTATCCTTTTTCTTTTTCTTTTTTTCGTTATTGACTTATTGTTAAACAAATTTGTAAGAATTAGAGCATGAGTTTATATTTTGGTTCTAAATTATAAATTTTAGTTTTCAATGAGCTTTAACTGAAATGGTACTTATTTGTGCAATGTGGAGGGTGAGGTTATGAGTTCAAAAAAATGCACTAGAGTTGATGAAAAAAAAAATGCACCAGTTATTGCTACTTGTTAGTGCATATGGTGCAAAATAAAAATGTTAGAAACATAACCTTTTTACACAACTTTTGACACCTCTACTACTCACAAAAAGTTGTGATCCTAGCACTGTTTGGTGCAAATTTGAAATTTCTATGCGGAAGGGGGAAAAATGTTATTTTGTTATTGCTTGTAAGTATATGGACGGCGTTGTCTGAATGTTTGCCACTTCTTTTGTTGTTATGTGTGCCGGCATGTAGAAGTAAGTTTCAGAGAAGCAGAGTTAATGACTCAATGATGGCATGCTTGAATTTCTATGAAGGATTCTACTCGATAATGAGACAAGATGTGTTTTGTATTACTTTTAAGTTCTTATGGAATATGGATTATCATTAGTATGAGACAAATGATGTGTTTTTCTATTATATTTAGGGAATTTTTGTTAAAATGTTTGTGGAAGATGCCTGAATATGGACAATTATTTCCATGTGTTAGGTGCCTTCTGGGAAATTCATGACAGATGGACAGTTATTCCAAAATCATCAATACATATATAAGTTCTAATCATAAATTTGTATCAAATGGACTGCCATTCCCTTGCAAGAACAATTTGGAGTGTTAATAATTAGGTCATGGCAGGAGTTCAGCATTAAGCGGATGTGTTTGTAACCTACCAATGAAAATAGTTCTGAGCGTGGATCCTTATGTTTAGTTTTAGGACTTGCCCTGTTGAATAGCCATGTCCTTGTATAAACACAACACTTTGCTACAAATCATATGTCTTTTCCTTTCTATAGAGCTTCATACAGGTTATAACTTAATTAGAATAGGAGAAGAGATCACATTGTATACAGCTCATTGCATATCTTCATTCTAAAAATCTGTATAATAGGTGCCACACTTATTTTTTGTCTGCAATACAATGATCTGATTATTGTATATTATTTTCTTTTCAATCCATTTCTTTTCAGTCCTGTGTCACTCGGCCATTTCCTATCTTATGAAGGGAAAATATCATTTTATACTCGTTTACATCTACTATTGATGTGGAAATGTCCACATTATAACACATAAAAGTGGATTGAAATAACAGGTGTGAGGGTATGAAAGCCCTTTTACTTATGGCTGTAATAATTTTCAAGTATGTTCCAATTTATTAGTAAATTCTATGTTTTGTTGCTGTATCTCTATTGTTTCTTTTGAAACTGATGTCACATATCCATCATTCTATGTTGTCTTAATCATGTTAGCTGCCCTTGAAATTCTTAATATGAATCAATGAATATGTTATTATGCATGATGTACTTAAATTACTCAAGTCGATAAAATTTAGCACCTTTTAATTCTTCTCGCCAGTTCCTGCAATTGAAAAGAAGAAGCCAGAGGACACTGGTGCAACCTCGAAAACTATGGTGCGTGGCAAAGACATTTCAAAAGAGGGTAAGAAAGAGAAGCTTTCAGTCTTGGAGACGATCGCAAGTATGGACCAGAAACCTGATAAACCTAAAATGGGTTCTTCCTCTTCGTCAATTGCTTCTTCTAGAAAATCTAAGACAAAATTTGCACCAAAAGTGTCATCTTACACCTATGACATTGATCTCTCTCCATCTGATGATGATGATGATGATAATTATGCCTCTGAAGAAGAACTGCCTGATGTCCAGAAGCAATCCAATCGACAGAGGAGGAGTGAATTTAAGCCACTTGAAATATCCATAAGTGATAAACAATTGAAAAAAAGAGAAAAAAAGGACACGCTTGCTGCCTATGCAGTGGAGCAGGCAAAACAGGAGGCCCTTAAGGATGACCAAGATGCTTTTACTGTTGTTATCAATAGACGGTCTTCAGTTCTTGATGGAGATGATGAAGCTAATGCCAACATTACAGATGTAATTATAGATAATTTCTCTGTTTCAGTTCGGGGAAAAGAACTCTTAAAGAATACCTCAGTTAAGATATCTCATGGGAAAAGGTATGGTTTTGTTGGACCCAATGGAATGGGAAAATCTACGTTATTAAAGCTTCTTTCTTGGAGGAAGATTCCAGTACCTAAGAATATTGATTTGCTTTTGGTTGAACAAGAGGTGGTTGGTGATGATAGAACTGCTCTTGAAGCAGTTGTTTCAGCTAATGAAGAGCTAGCCAGGCTCCGAAAAGAGGTTGAATTTTTGCAAAATTCATTTTCTGCTGCTGAGGGTGAGAATGAAGATGATGATTGCAATGGGGATGACGTGGGAGAGAAGCTTCCTGAATTGTAAGAAAAGTTGCGGATCTTGGGGTCAGATGCAGCTGAGGCTCAGGCATCGAAGATTCTTGCTGGGTTGGGTTTCACCAAGGAAATGCAGGGTCGTCCAACCCGGTCATTTAGTGGAGGTTGGAGGATGAGAATATCACTGGCTATGGCGCTTTTTGTGCAACCTACTCTTCTGTTATTGGATGAACCCACAAACCATCTTGACCTTAGGGCTGTTCTTTGGTTGGAGGAGTACTTGTGTCGGTGGAAGAAAACTCTTGTTGTTGTCTCACATGACCGAGATTTCCTTAAAACTGTCTGCAATGAGATCATTCATCTCCATGATCTTAAGCTTCATTTCTACCGTGGGAATTTTGACGATTTTGAAACTGGGTATGAGCAACGTCACAAAGAGATGAACAAGAAGTATGAAGATTATGTGAGAAAGATAAAGCAGCCAAGAGATCAGGGAATCAGGATCAGCGGCAGAAAGTGAAAGAACAGGCTAAGCATAATGCTGCAAAAGAAGAAGTGAAGAACAAGAAAAAGGACAAGGTTGATGATGATGAGCCTCTGCCAGAGGCCCCAAAGAAGTGGAAAGATTACAGTGTGGAGTTCCACTTCCCTGAACCAACTGAGCTTACACCACCACTCTTGCAGCTAATTGAAGTCAGCTTTAGTTACCCGAACAGAGAGGATTTCAGGCTCTCAAATGTTGATGTGGGTATTGATATGGGAACACGTGTAGCTATTGTTGGGCCCAATGGAGCAGGGAAAACTACTCTACTGAATCTTCTTGCTGGTGATTTGGTTGCTACAAATGGTGAAGTAAGGAGGAGTCAGAAGTTGAGGATTGGGAGGTATTCACAGCATTTTGTGGACCTACTAACAATGGAGGAAACACCAGTTCAGTACCTTCTTTGTCTTCATCCAGATCAAAAGGGGCTTAGCAAACAAGAGGCTGTTCGTGCAAAGCTTGAAAAATTTGGACTCCCCAGCCATAATCACCATACTCTAATAGCAAAATTTTCTGGAGGGCAGAAAGCATGTGTTGTCTTCTCTTCAATTTCCATGTCAAAGCCACATATATTGCTATTGGATGAGCCCACAAATCATTTAGAAATGCAGAGCATTGATGCGCTGGCTGATGCACTCAATGAGTTTGCCAGTGGAGTTATCTTGGTCAGTCATGATTCTAGGCTCATCTCACGTGTTTTTAGAGAAGAGTGAAATTTGGGTTGTGGAAAGTGGTACTGTAAGCACATTCCCTGGAACATTTAAGGAGTACAAGGAGGAGTTACAAAGAGAGATGAAAGCAGAGGTTGACGCTTGATTTGTTAGTCATAGCATGGCATATCTTGAAATTTTGTGCAGACAATGCAGTTTCCTTGCTCTTGTTTTGTCTATACTCAATTTTATGTGCAACAAAACAGATGCACCTTTGTTTTACAACACTAGAGAGTAATTTATTTGCAAATAATTTATTCATAGCTCAACAAATTAATAGCTTAGCTGCAATAGAATAAATAATCAATTGTCAAGTTAATAGAAACTGATCAATTGGCAAGTTAATATTTATGATTAGCCAATGAGTTATAGCTCAATTGGCACTTTTTTCTCCTATAATGGACTGAAAGTGAAGTCATGGGTTGAAGAGTCCTACGATGCATGTGCGACTCATCAATAAAAAAAAAAAGATTGATTGAGACTTTTCATATTTATATTAGGATTAAAAAAGTAATCGATTGAGACTTTTCATATTTACATTAGGATTTTTTAAGCTCAGTTGAATTCTAAAAGTTAATGATTGTTCATAGAGTTGAAAAAGCCACCAAATTATGCAACTTAGTTTGTCTTCACTTACAGCTAGCATGTTCCTCTTAGTTAAACCTAACTATGAAGTTTCATTCGTAAACTAAACTCACTTGTTATAAGATCTTAATAACCTCAGCATTGGAAAGTTACACTGACCAAAGTTACCGAAAAGTACAATACACAGCCCCTCACTTCATTACATTTCAAAGATGATTGGACTTAAAACTTTGATATATTGTTATATATATAATATCTAAAAGGTGAAAGCTTGAATTTATTGTTCTTACGCTCTTATTAAGCTACATTAGCAATGTATTTTAGTCCAGTTTGGTTTAGTCGGCTCTTTTAGTGCATTCGGTCCACTATTGGCCATTCAGTCCATTTTGGTGACATTCTGTGAAGTTTTTCATTTGGTGTCATTCTCCTAGGACTAATTGGCAAAAGAACAAGTGACTGGAGAAACTGGAAAAACTTGACCAAGTAAATAAACCGTCAAATGCACGTTTGGGCCAAGATGGAATACAAACCCCAACGTTCTCTTGTCCACAAAAGCCTCCAAGAATACTGTTTTCAGAGTTGGGGATGTGTTGCATTGAATTTTTTTCCCATGAACCGTTCTATGAAGGATGTTGTTGAGCATCTTGAAAGTTTACATATTTTTCAACGTCTTGGTCATTCAAGACCTCACAAGAGGGACAAGAGATTTCATGGAAATGCAATGTGCATATGAAACAGACAGTAGGTTTCATTGACTTCCATATTCAGTTTTCATATTGCTAGTTTCTAACTTTCTTTAGTCACTTCATAACTTAATTAGTCTCTATTTAACTGATTGGAAATTATTAGGTAGTTCCAGAGCATTTGGGCTCTTACATGAGGGGTGAGCCCACAGCAAACTATAGAGTATAGACCAAACAATCGGAATTACCCTTGACATCTTTGCTAAAACTTGAAAGGATTCTTGCATTCTGGTAAAGTGGTAATAGTTATGTTATAATGTTTCGCCAATAAAGGGGAAATCTGTTTTCACCAAAAGGCCATCTTTTCAATATAAGGAATTTAGGGTGAGAAAATTACCTAATTAAGCTAGGCAATAATCTAGACCCCAAACTTCAAATTTTACAACTAATTCTATTTTAAGCTAAATTAACAATTAGAGCCAAGTGTAACTGTGTAAGTATTACTCAATTAACTAAGCATGGCAAACAAGCATTGCATGAATAAGCTAAATAAGCAATTAAAATGCAATAAAGCGGTAAGTAAAGAAAAGCAAACCTAAGATAACATTAGACATGTTATTGAAGAGGAAAACCTGAGTATCAGGCATAAAGATCTCCTAACAACCAGCTGCCAAAACAATCCATTAAAATGAGATAGTTGCAGTACAGAATACACAATAAGTTCTTGCTCACAACTAGCTATGTTGAGCCATATCTCTATCTTAAGCACCAAATTTGCAACCAAGTACCAATTGCACCTTCAAGCCTCTTTTTATTTTTATTTTTAATTTTTTTTTTTTAAATACTAAGTATTTTAACATACACGGAGAAAGAAGAATGTTTTAAAGAAACTAACAGTGATATACATTCAAAATGGTTTAACTCTATTATTTGAAATTGGCAAACTCCAATAGTTCTAAGGGTCCAAACAACACTCACAACACTCAGGTAGTGATGGGTGTGTAGTATCTAATCTCCTCTCAAATATTTGGCTATGGAGAGAGGGAAGAGTACAGATAATGAATGCTGTTTGACTCTCACAACAATGGATTCAATTCTCTCAACTCTCAGATGGGTGCTTCACACCTAAAATCGAGGGGAATGATGTGTATTTTTAGTGTGAAGGGTTGGGACAAAAGGTGATCTATCTATAACAGAGACCCATGAATCTGTCTCGTAAATTTAGTCTCAAGTCTCAACTGCAAAATCTTGACACGTGCCAAAACTTGCGGGTGCCAAACTCCATCTCTCGTGGGTGCGTTGCATCTTCAGTAACAATAACTTGGACTCATAAACCCAACCCAATAACAAGCCCAAAAATACAAAGGATTAAGCGTAAATTACTAAGAACTGACACAGAATAAAACCAACACAAATTACAACTTAGTTACCACAGGTCCACTTGTTTTTGTTAGAAATTCCACAGTTGGACACAAACCATGAGTGTAACCAGAAACAAGTACACTTAATTTACATTTCTTTTGAAAATTGAAGGCCATAGAAAAAGTTTGAACTCACAATTCCATGGTAAAGCCATTTAGACATTGTTTAATTAGTATATATGCAAACATTGTAGGAAAGATGGCCCATATTATAAAGGATCACCACATAAGCAAGTGTAGGCTAAAGTTGATCCTAGGGAGGCTAAAGAAAGAGCTCCAGAGATGAGAATGACATGGTTGAGATTTTTAGAGTAACTTGGGCTACGGGCTTGGAGTTCCTTCTTTTGCGAGTCCCAAGCTATTAATATAGATTGCCCCGAAGAAAGTCCATATACTTATGGGGTGTCTATCAAATGGAGATACACTTTTGCTTTGAAACTCCACTTGGACGAGGCCAATTAGCGATTGTATCAAGAAAATGAAAACCACGTGGCTTGGGGCAGCGGAGATAAAGTCTTGCTCACTTTCCACAATTTTAAACGATTAGTAAGTTACCTGCGCGATGCACGGATAATTTTGTAATATTTTATGTAAGAAAATTTTGGATAATGTTTGTAACGCCCCAAAATTCACAAATAATAAATGTCTATTCAATCTAAATAATACATAACAATATTAAATAAATGTAACCAAAAACCTAAAATCTCATCTCAATTGTCAGAGCTCTAATCCACCAAAATAAAACATCCTCAAAATAATTCTCTATTACAATATTTAATACCATAAGAATAATAATAAAATCTTCAGTCCCACAAAATAATTTATAACTGTTGACTCTCAGTAATCTCTACTCCAATAATTCCTCTAATGTATCTATAAGGGAAATAAAGGGGGGAGGGGTGAGATAACTCAATAAGTGGAATTCACTAATATTAGGGTGTGGGAACAACCTTTCAAAAAATAATTCTTACAACAAATTCATGACTTACACCTTATCCATATTTATCATCAAATATTTCATATAAAAAAAATATCTTTATATTGTAAGTCATCATAACACATATATCAATACTATCATATAAACAATTTCCTAGGCTTTTCTCGTGGTCAACGTTTACGCTCCGTTGACAGGGTTGCGTTGTCCCCTTTTTGGGACTGAAACCTCCTTTTCATCCCCTTTCTTAAGGATGATTCCTTTGGAACCTAATGGTGCACTTCCTTGCCAAGGAACTTCCTTTTTGGATCCTCAAGAGTATACTCCTTTGCTAAGGAGCTATCAAATGTACACTGTCCCTTTTTCTAGGACCATCCCTTACTAAGGACTAGCTGCAGTATAATTGCCCCTTGTTAAGGACTAATACAATACTAAGTTTTTAATCACGACTTGCCATAAGTTTCCAAAACATATTCATGATGCTCACGTAAATAATCCATTCAAGATGCTCACAGAAATAATCCGTTCATAATTCTCAAAAATATAAGGATATATTCATACATACAAATTTAAATAAATTTAGGTTGTCCCACAAGTTTTTCATAAAATGAATAATTTATGTGCACATCAAGCAATTATAAAATATCCATTTTTATATATATATATATATATATATATATAGAATAACAAAATATTCCTTTGATAAAAAATAGTTTAATTAATCAACACTATTTGGGAAAACCCCCAAAATTAGCAAACACCACTTACCTCTTAGTTGCAAAAATAAAGGAAATCAACCTCCCTTGAATCACAACAAATCTGTAGAATTAAAACCTAGCAACACCAAGGATAGGTTCATCAATACACAATTTCTCACTTAAAAATTTATTTTCACGCTTTAATGGTTTTATCCTAGACAATATTGATATATCCAAAATCTTCCATTTATTCACTTAACTATCCAATTCACTTTCAGCTTTGATCAGATTTTTGGATTTAAAAAATTATTACTGCCTAATCAGATTTTTCCATTAACGTAATCATAGGTATTCATGAAACTTCAATAGGGCCGAATAATAAATATCTAATCAACCTGAACGTAACAGCCATATTATTTATTCATATCCATTCACTCTAACATTACATCTATCCAATTTAATATTGGAAGCCACGTATAGCCTTAATTTATCCATCTAGTTGCTTAGCATTCCCACTTGATGCTATTGAATATCTATTGACTCTAATATTATATATATATATATATATTCAATCTAACATGGGAAGCCACGTACAAGCCTTAATTCATCCATCTAGTTGTCTATTGCCCCTTTAAAGCTGCTAGACCAGTTTTAGAAAATAATAAAAGGGTGATGGTTGATTCGGTCAACAATGGAGGCTAAGTGTGAATGCATACTAAACATAAGCATCCTTTTCCCTTTAACATGGTGACAGAGTCCAAGCCTATCACTCTCTTTGGTTCAATTTCAAAGTCTGCGGCTGTTCCTAACATATTGACCATCCTTATCTACTAGGAGCTCTTTTCTATTAGTATAATGATAGTCTAAGTTCATGACAACTGCTAGCTATTGATTATTCAAACTTCTTAGATTTAGAGCAAGACAAACCATACCTAAAACACTTGTGCACAACCATAGAGAAGAAAAGAGGCAGCTCAAACGTGTGTTGCGACTGAAAACAAAAGGAACTTTCTTATGTGCATAGCTTAAAAGGTGAAAGGCTAGGATTGTCGAGGCCCATATTTTACTTATGCCACCTCACTTGGGCCTTATATCCCATAGCATTTATCTTATTTTTAATGTCTTAGGCTCAAATCAATTTAATTCATTTAATTGTAGCCTCCTTTTTAATTTACGTATAATAATTAAGTAAGTAATAAAATTATGGGGTGTTACAATATTGTACATATATTGTAAAGAAAAAGTAAACTACATTAGAGTAAAGAAACATATACATTTTGAAATATTAAAAATTAGTTTAGTAGCTTCACTGCATATTTTTAGCCTTCTTAAGGTAAGATTTTTTTTTTTTTTTAATCATTAAACCAAAAATAAATGCAAAAGAGTAACAGAATCATGAAAATCAACTAATTTGTGCGGTGTTCACATATTTCATACCATGAAATGAAAGTATACCCAACTCTCTAACTGTCTTCCACTCATCGATAGTGCAATATTAAGACATGGTGTGGGCAAGTGTGTATGCATGTCTTACAGATAATTTAAAATTAAACTATGGTAGAATATGACTTTACATTGTGCACCAAATATTCTCTCTATTTATATACCCAAAACAAAATCTATCCAACTAAATTACTTAAATCTAAATCATATTTAAGCCCCTAATTTAAAAAGAAAAAAGAAAAAAAATTACCCGTAGGGGTTTTGGTATCTTGATGGTAGTGGGAGGCCAGTATAATGAAGGTAGTGACCTTTCAAATTCCTCTTTCTCTCTCTTTCAAATGTTTTGTTAATCTTAGGTCTTTTAGTTTGGTAATATATAGTGAAATAGTGTGTTTTATTTAACAATCCACAACATTTTTGTGTTTTCCTATCTCTCTCAAGGGTCTTATCTCGTTAGTTATTACTATTGGTCCTTACTTATTTTATTTTATTATTATTAAAAAAATACTAAAATAGTGGGTATGCTAAAATACATGAAAAATAGAGAAAAATGTGGTGTAAGCTTAGGCAATTAATGGGATATTAATGAGATAACAGTAAAATAAATTAATGTGAACTTTTGGGTAACAGTAAAAAATACTTAATGAAAGAGGTAAAAAGAGGCTAAATGCAAAATTATAGCGCCACTTGGCAGGACCTTATGCACTCCTGCATGAGGTCTCTGCTTTTATATATATACTAGCTGATGTCCTGTGTGATGCACGGGTACTGTATCAATTTGCTTTAAAATATTTTATGAAAAATTAAAAACTATATTTATTTTATATAAAATTATCTTTATGATTATGCATAATACTTTTTCTTAATATTGTTGCCTCTACCAATGCTCCTACATGCCATACGCTTTTGATACATACTGCCCTTCATTTTGGTTCAAGAACATATGCTAGTAGAAGCAAATAGATCACTGAGGAAGAAAGTTGAGGTGCTACTTTCTATGTAAATAATTGGGCAAATGAATGCTTGAAATCAGTATCTTCTTATATAAATTTCACAGGTTTCTCATTATTCTATATGAGAATGTAGGAAATGTGAAAGAAAATATAGATTTAAAACCTAATAAATTTTAATTGTTTACAATTATATGTCCAATTTGGTTGATCAATACCCTAAAGAATACACAATAGAAAAAGGTAAAAGCTTCAATATTTTTTCCTCAAACTTCCTCATCAGCCAAGCAAAGGATTTTTTTTCTTCTATAATCAAATCATAAAATCTATTACAATTGAAGGTACACATAAAAACATACTTTAACCTTGTGAAGTTACGATCAAACAATAAAACAACAAAAAATTATGTCTAAAAAATTAAAGAATTTGAATTATATGAGCAAAAAAAAAAAAAAAAAATTACCTAGCTTCAATGATCTTAACGTTGGTCTTCATCCGCTATTCCACTAAGCAATAGACATAGCCCTTTTCTCAAGTTGCTAAAGAAGCAATTAAAGAAAAAAATTGGGGCTTCTAATCTGTAAAAGAAGTTTGTTTTCATGTCTTTTTTTTTTTTTTTTGGTAAATGTGGAGAATGGTAAATGTGGAGAAGTTTGTTTTCATGTCAAACATTTGAATTAGTGATTTTTTCTGGTGTTTTGTTAGATACCCAAAAACATATAAAACCAAAAATAAACCTTTAGTATAAAAACAATAAGAATTGGAGAGACAAAAATCACTGCACAAATAAAGCCAAAGAGGCAAAGACACACACTTAAACAACAATAATATAATATTTATATAATTCTAGAGCTCCATCTATGCTTCTCACGATTTGGCATACCATCAGATTAAATACATTAAAATTAAAGCAAAAATAGGCTTGAGTGAAGCACTTATAGTATCCAAAGAGAGAAGAAATTAACAAAGCTTGAGAGTGAAAGATAAGTTTTTGTAAGCGTGGAGAGAATGTTCGTGGTGGATTTGAGGGCTTTTCATCTTCTGCACTCATTCCATAAGGTTGAGACAAAACCACATGCATGACATGACCAAATGTGTGGGAAAGAGATGAGACAAAAGTAAGAGAATAGCAAGAGGTGAAAAGAGACATGGGTTTGTGTTACTGTGTAATTGCACCAGGTATGCTAAAAGGCATGAAGGGAAAACATAAGCCGTAATGATAGAGTTTTTTGTTTTGGCTGAATGCACTTATTGATAGAGTTTAATGTGGAAGATAACTATGTCAAAGGAAGGTGCCACTTGGCAGAACCTCATGCTTTCTCACATGAGCTTTCTACTTTTATATATATATATATATTGATGAGCATATATAATTGAGAATGCTATATGATGACAGCAGCATCTGAACAAGAACAGCAATTAAGCATATGTACGTTATAATCATCACATAAATTACTATCTAACTTACTTTTTATTTTAGTTTTGTATTCTTAATACATTAAGTAGGGAAGGGGTATTCGAAACTTGAATGTTTTTGTTATAATATGCAAACGTATTATTTGACATAAAGATCATTGACATCTAACTTAGAGAATGTTAGATCCCATTCTTCTATAGGTAGTATGTGCCTTTTGTGGAACTTGATTATCCCATAAATATAAGTTAAATTTCAAGCCTTCAGAAAAAGCAATTAAGCTTATATTCAATCCTTCCAATTATTATTATTTACCAAATACAGCTTAACGCAGATGTTATAAGGTAAAATTAGAATACTTTATTTTTATATATATATATATATATATATAATTACTAATTATTGTTGTATATGGCTAATTACACACAATTATACATATAACTTATGAAATCGTGTTTTTAAAATACAATTTAAGTTAAAATTGTGAAATGATAAAAACATAATTTCAGTTTGTGTATATAAACACACTGTATATGTGATAATTATTATTCTTCTTTTATTTCTCCTGTTTTTGTTTGTCGGAAAAAAAAAAAAAAAATAGTGCACCTTTCATGTTGAGTCCTTTGCAACCATATCGCAAGTTACAATAGTGTTTATTAACTGTTCAAAAGCTAATAAATGCATAAAAAGTAAAAACACTTGGTTGATAAAAACAAAAACTAGAATAGCACATGCACCCATATAACACAAATGGTCTAAAGATGGCATACACTTGAATAGAAGTAAAATGGATGTCGGCGCTCATTGGAGATTAAATGTCAACGAGAATATGAATGAGTCGGTTTATCAAACATATGACGTGCCATTTATCAAACATATGACGTACCTTTTTTTTTTTTTATTTGCCATGTCACTTTTTTTTTTTTTTTTTTCGCTGAAGTCATGTCATTTTGTTTGACGGAAACAAATTGTGCTCTTTTATGACGTCATATATTAACATGTGGGTAAACTTTTCTTGAATGGCGCATGGACCCATCCCACCCCATTACTAAGTCAAGTTAACTGCATCGGATTTGGACCACCACATTTTAGTCACATGGTTATCGGATTTTTGTGACATAACCAAGGAAAAGTCCTCATCATTCGTCAAGCATGAAATCGGATTTAGATGTTGCAGAGTGCAATACCTTCAAGGGGGTTGAAAATAAAACTTATGTAATTGCACATATAAAAAATGTGATGCAAAAATTGTCCACTGAACCTTCTCATCCGGGGCCCTCATTCAATGTGAAAAACTGAAAACACGTTGACCAAATATTTTAGAAATGAACTTGTGGTAGAAGTGATTTGTGTCACAGCTCCCATTGGTGTAAGATTCTACATGTGAGACCCTTGTCTGATGATTGTCTCTTTATTTATACATTCCCAATTAAACGAAAAAATATTTACATAATTTTGGAGCAATGTTTTGACTCTTGAGCTCTCACATAAAGGGTGAGTTTCACATGTGAGTCGCTCATGGACCCATGTGTAGAGCTTACCCTTACGTGAGAGCCCGAACGGTCTAAGTAAATATTATTGATTTGAATGTATAATTGATCCTAATGGTTCTACTATGCCTCTCTCAATCTCTCATATGATCAATAACTTAATATTTAGGCTTAACAGTTCAAGTAAGATGGGAAGATCCAGTGCAACAATCATTCAACAGATTAACCAAAATGGAGTTGATTGGTTTGCTTATGTTCATGTGACAGAGGACATTAAGACATTAAGAACTATAGTGGCAACGCCGTTGCCCACTTGCTAGCCAAAAAGGCTAAATCCATTGAAGATATTTCAGATAATATAGCACCTATTGTATTTCAAGATGTTTCGTAATATTTCTGTTTCTGAATAAAATAGACCCTCTTAGCCTTGATTCTCCACAATTAAAAAAAAAAAAAAAACCATAAAAATATAATTTCTGGTAACGATTGAGTTGTAGAGTGAGTATAAATTGAAAAATAATACTTAATTAATTTATATACTCATAAATGAAAAGATCTATATAGATTAAGATTTCTAAAAACATAGAAAAAATAATCCTACAGGGAATAAAGGTAGGAAAAAAAAAATCCCACATTCTTCGCCGTGCTTGCATTTTGTTGGTTATGTTGTCTGTAGTTAAAGAATCCACTAACAAGGAATATACTTGATCTCAAAATACCTGCCTACAATAGAAGCTACTTAGTGACCTTTTTCAGTGTGCACAAATATCCAATTTGTGATTAACTTCACAATCAACGTTCTTGACTATAAAAGTTGTTGGTGCAGATATCTTCACTGCAAAAACACTCTAACAATGAATTGGAAGTAGCTCAATACAAGAAACCCAAGGTGCACAAGGTTGCAACAACTTCTCAAAATATACATGTATATTCTTCCTCTGGTAACGGCTCTAAAAATATGAAACATGCTATATATATATATATATATATAGGGTGCGGTTAACATGTGCCCTAAGGGCACACGTTAAGCGTACATAGTTTAATAATTTTATTTTTTCTTTCAGAAGACATCAGTGACTTTTAGGGGAACAAGAAAAAAGCGTCTGACAATTTATATTTTTTCAAAAAAGACTAAACTACCTTCGCTCATTTCTGCGCCTCCTCTTCGAAAGTTGAAACCCAAGTTTACACAACTCAAACAAGATAACCGAAAACAACACTCTACCACCAAACAACCTTTTACAAAAATTCTCATTAAAAAAAAATCCTCTTACAAAAATTACAACTCAATACTCATACAAATTTCAGATGTTACTAGAACAAAACTAGAAATGGGTGTGTCGGCCAGGCGTGAATCTCAAAAATCTCGGCACCGGAATTGTTCAAAGCTGAACAACTCTTTGTTGCCGACGACAGGAGGGGCCTTGAAATGGGTGCGTCGGCCAGGCGTGGTTCATGACCGGAGGAAGCCATCCCCATTTCGTGCTTGAGTTCTCTTTGATTTCAGTGGTCTCCGTCTGTTGAGGGAATGAAAGAAAGAAAGGGAAAAAAAAAAAAAAACAGAGAAAGAGATGGGATCTGTGAGAAAATGAAGGAAAGAAAGATGTAGCAGTTGTCTGTCTGTTGAGGGAATGAAAGAAAGAAAAAACAGAGAGAGATTGGATCTGAGAAAAAATGAAAGAAATAAAGAAAGATGCAGCAGTTGTAAGGAAGACCAAATTTCTGAAACTTCTTGTACTGATGTGGGTACGTGGTGAACAAAGAGCCACACACCTTGTTCTTCTTTTTTTTCTTTCTTTTTTTTCGTAAAGAGGTAAATAACTTTTTGAAAGAGAAAAAATGAAAGAAAAAAAATGTAGCAGTGGAAAGGTTGTTGTCCTCATGTGACTACGTGGTGAACAAAGAGCCACACAACTATTTTTTTTTTTTTTTTTTCGTAAAGAGGTAAATAACTTTTTCACTCTAGCTTTTTGCTCCTTTGCCAAATAATGTTACAACTGCAACTTTTTATAAGTGTTTAAGAAATTATTTTAAGTTTTATATCACAATTAATTATTTTAACTATAGTAAAATTTATTGTGAAATTTATTAAAAGTATTTGAGAAAAAATAAATTTATTGCGAAATTTATTATAAGTGTCAATTGTGTCTATTATTCACGTCATTTTTATTCTATCACGTGACATTATTTTATTGGACAAACTAAACATGAGTAACATTATTTTGTGACACTACCACACACTAATGAACACTAACATTATTTTGTGACACTACCACACACTATTCACGTGACATTATTCTATCAAGTGTCATGATACATGATATGAGACATTAGATTTCAATTTTAATGAAACACTATTATTTCTATGGCAAAATTTTCTTTTTTTTCAAGAATGTGTGATATTCATTGGCATAATATTGTCAAAATGATAATATAACACTAACAAAAATAAGAAGTTGACAAACATCATATTGGTGATTTTTTAAACAAAAGACCTAACATTTCAAATGAAATATTGGGTTCAATCCCATATCTATTGAAGTACAATTTTTCATTTTCTTTGCACCATTTGAGGAAGTTGGGTTTTCCTTCTCCTTTTCCGGACATGTAGAGATGTTATGGCCAACATGCTTACAAAACCCACAAGTTCTCTTTTGCTTTCCCAATTCTTTTCCACCTTTCATTCTTTTTTGCTTTGGGCGACCTTTCGTCTTTGAGAGCGGAGGACAATGAACAAAACAATCTCCATCAATAGCATCATTAGCAATAGCATCAACCACATTTTCCTTGTCCACTAAATTTTCATCACTCAACACTATCAATTCTTTTCCACCTAATGATGTTTCGCGACACCAACGTGGTGGAAGATACAAAGATGGAATTCGGTAACAATCTTTGTGAATGAATACACTAAGTGTGTGACGACAAAGTATACCCCAAAATTCAAAATTCTTGCAACTACAACTAATCATCTCACCATCCCATAAGACCAAGTGCTTTTGACTAGTTTTTTCTTCATAATATGTCAACACACTATGTGCTTGTTCTTCTATCGGTGAAAAAGTTCTTAAAGAAGAACCTCTATATTTCTCCAACATTGTATCATGTGATTGTGTTTGCATGCATCCTTCTCATTTTCACATAAAGGTTATGGATATCTCTTTTAAAAAATGGAAGATCTCCATGCTTCACACCTTTCTCAAGCTCCATAACACGTATTATTTGCCTAACCGAAAGTCTACCCTTTTTCAATAAAAGGATGCGATCTTTATCTTCTTTAGTGATAACTCGATTGGCCGGAAGAAATCTCACTTCCGAAGGAGACAACAATTCATGATTGTGATCTATAACAAACTTAGTGACATGCCATTCTCGAGGAAAAATGTCAAATGACTTTCGTAATGTGATTCTTAGATGAGCTTTGCATCCACATCTTGTAGATATCCTATTTCGTTGCTCTTTAGATGAATCCACTCTTTTTAATTGTTGTCTACCTTCTCGGTGACAAAAGAAATCACGTCTTACATTTTCTCCATTTTTTGTGACAAAACGACCTTTTCGAATTGTAAAACCATATCGATTTGCATAATTTTTATAGAAAATAAAAGCCTCTTCTTCACTAAGAAAACATTGTCCAACAAAAGGTTCAAACTCATTTTCTATTGAAATAATATCTTCATTTTCTTCAATAACTCCTATTTCTTCCATTGGATATTCATTCCAAACTACTAAGTCCTCCCCACAAATGTCATTATTTTCTCCATCATTTGGAAGCTCACTTAAGTCAACACAATTACTTGCAACACTTTGATAAATCTCACTTGCAATTACAATATCATTCATTTGCTCTATGTTGTAACAAGGATAAAAAAAAAAAAAAAATCAACATCATATTCAATTATAAATGAAATATAAACTATAAATAAAATAAAATAGAATAAAATAGTATACATTCTTGAGGTAATTCATTTAAGTCAAAATAACTCATTGGAACTAATTGATGAATCTCACTTTCAACAAAATTCTCATCCATTGATTCTACAATAATTTAACAAACATGATAAATAAATATTAACATCATATTTCAATATATTTAAAAAATAAATTAAGAACAAAAGAAATATATGTACCTTATTTATAATTTCTTGAACACTATATTCTTGTAGACATGCTTTGATCATTCATTGAACTCTTTTTTCATTCTTGTCTTTTTGTTCAACTTTGAACTTTTGTTTTAGTTTTTTCTATGATATTGGTAAAGTGGAGGAGAGGAAAAAGTAAATATTGGTAAAGTAAGAATTGGTGGGAGATGAAATAAGAAGTGGAGGGAAATAAGAAGTGGAGTCAAAAAGATCATTTTTATCTATTGTTTTGTTTGATCCGGCTAGTTAAAAAATGAGAGGGTAATATTGTCATTTTGCTTTGTTTGGTCCAGCTTGTGTAAAAAAGTGGGATGAGGATTGAGATCTCGTGCAATACCTAGGGTATTGCACGGGGTGCAATAGTTTTAATCTCAGCCCTTACTTTAATCTAACGCACATAAATATGACACGTCATAAAGACACGTCACCGATCCGCGTGAAACAAAATTTTCCCATTCCTTTGCTCTTTTCAGTACCCGTTTCAGCATCCCCAAATTTAAAAAAAAAAACTCTCCCTTTCTCTCTTCCATCACATCTTTCTCTAGGACTCCATGGCTGGATCTCCACGAACTCCATTGCTCAATCTCCATGGCTACAGCTAGCAGCCACCATGTCCGCTCCACCAATTCCGGCGATGGTTCCGGTAAATTTCCTCTGTCTCTCTTTGATTTTTCATTCTCTAGCTTACTCATGTCTCTCTCTCATCTTGGTTTCTCTCTCTATTTTCTGGTTCTCTCAAGCCCAGCCAGGATTGATCTCCTTGCACCCACACCGTCGTTGCTAGAGTTGCTTATCATTGGTGTCACTTTGACAACCTCTATACCCTGACCGTGCTCCAAGTCTCCATCAGATCTTTCTCTAGGACTCCATGGCTGGATCTCCACGGACTCCATTGCTCAATCTCCATGGCTACAACTAGCAGCCACCATGTTCCGCTCCACCAATTCCAGTGCTGGTTTCGGTAAAGTTCCTTTGTCTCTCTCTTTGATTTTTCGTTCTTTTAATTTTCTCAACAAAAAAAAAAAAAAAAAAAAATTTTTTTTGCACCCACACTACCGCCAGCTGCGGTGCGTATAGATGGTGTTTACACCATTGGTGGCCGCCTGTACCCCTCTCTTTCTCTTTATTGTCTATTCTCTTTTTATTTGCTTTTTAGAAATGACCGAAACCCCTTAGCTATCATTTTGTTTCAGTTTTTATTAGTGACTAGACTTCCTTGTGCATAAAGCTTGATGATTTGCTTGGGTTTGAAAAATGGAGGTTTTTGGATACTGCCGAATGTGCTGTGATTGAAGGGAAAGTCATTATGAAATTTCTCACACTTGTTATTTTCCTAAATTGCAGATGGGTATTTTGCGTGTTGTAGTTGTATTGACTATGCAGATGGGTATTTTGCATGTTGTAGTTCATTTTGAAGGTATAAACTGTGGCTTTTGATGGGCTAACTTGAGGGGGAAATTGTTACTTGCTTTAATTGTTACCAATCATACTTTTCAAGTTTAGCCCAAATTTTAAGTAGTCAATTTAGATTTTTATATGTTAAGGCCTCCCTCAAATATTCTGGGTTTTTGGTTCAAAAGAATGTTTGAAAATTTGGTGATGTGTTTTTTCTTTTAATAAATCTTCAAATATTTCTAGATGAACTTTAATTCTTGGGCATTTCAATGTTATATAGATATGTTACTGATTTATGAACTCTAATTCTAATTGGGCATTTCTAAATTATACAAATATGGTACTGATCTATACAATAAAGCAGAAATTGCATTTAGATTTAGGCACAATTGAGCTTATGAAAAAGAGTTTGTTTTATGCATTTATCCCCTTTTATTGTGGCCAAAGCTTATATGGATTAATAACTATGTCTCTTGTTTTCTTGTTAACAGGATAAAATGTTTTAATGCATTTCATGATCTATATTTTTTTTGAGTTAAAAGATAGAAAAATTGTATTGATATGTTGAAAGAAAGTATACAAAATATAAAACTGGTATCCTCTAATAAGACCATCGAACAAAACAGAGAACCAATTCAGTAAAGAGCATAGCAGCTAAGACACATTACATGACAGTGCTACATAAAGAAAAGCTTGACATAAAGATTGCTAAGAATTTGAGGTGTTGGTACTTTGCCAGGAAAATAGTAGCTCTAACAAAGATGGCCTTCGGTTGTAACTTGTAACTGAAGTTTTTCAAAGTAGAATGTTATGTCTAAAGAAAGAAGTGCACTGCTGAAAGGGAGAAGATTAGGTATTCTTGAAATCTAATGAATCATGAATGCTAGTGGAAACAACTGACCTTTTCCAGATGGAATCACTCTTATATAAAATTTTTCTTTTAGTCAAATGATGAGGTGTTTTTAACTTATCTATTATACGTATTAGGTGGTGGAAGGAGAATATAAAGCCATCATCCTCTTTTCTAAAAATAAAAAAATTTAAATGCATTATTTTTTAAGTAATCATGGTAGGTGTTATGTCAATTTCAATAAAATTGCTTCTGTGACATCTATAGGCTGGCAATAGTTTTTGTGCACAATTTGCAATATCATCTGGTATCTTTGGTCACACCAAAAGTGTGAAGTATACCTGAATTTTATTTATGTATTTATTTCTTTAGTTTTTAATACAAGCTATCTGCTGTCTCCAATAGATTGTTTATCTGCTGTCTCCTATCGGCCCAAGCCTCCGCTCCATGGACTAAGCCTCAGAAAATCTCCCATTAAAAAACCACACAACATTATTCGGGTCGGGTCGGGTCGGGTCATCCACCGGATCAAACATAAACTAGGCTCCACAAAGCCCAACATCCCAATCACCCCCTGTCTCGTACATTCCATTCAAATTTGGGATACTATATATTCGACTCAAAAGCTTAAATTGTTAAGAAGGAGAACCAACAGTTATTATGCACTAACAAGATATCAAAGTTAAGTCTAATCATCTTTGAAATGTAAGAGAGGGGGTGTGTAATACCTATTAAGATCTTATTTTGTCAACGAATGAAACCTCATATTTAGGTTTAACTAAGTGGACATGCTAGCTATTAGTGAAGAAAAACTAAGTTGCAT
Source organism: Castanopsis chinensis (assembly GCA_032878915.1). NCBI lineage: Eukaryota > Viridiplantae > Streptophyta > Magnoliopsida > Fagales > Fagaceae > Castanopsis > Castanopsis chinensis. The sequence goes on from JAVQMG010000082.1 coordinate 1,546,457, forward strand.
AAATTGGTACGTTTGTTTATTCACCTCTATGAACAATCCTTAACTTTTAGAATTCAATTGGAATAAACAAAGCCTCCCGTAAATATGAAGAGACTTTATCAATCATTTTATTTATTTATTGATAAGTTACGCATCTATCCAATAATTCTTGAATCCATGGCCTCACGTCCATTACATTATTATACTAGAAAAAAGTGCCACTGGCCAAACATTAATATTAATTTTGGTTATATTAATTATTACTCGCTAAAATCATGTCTTAAAATGATTTTAGTTTCAATTATAACTTATAAATTATTTATTCTATTGCAGCTAAGCTATTATGCTATTAGAATCATGGAAGTCAGTTTTGTACCGTGGCTGGTATGGCCGGACTTTTCCGTACCAACACCTTCTCTAGTACAAGTACACTCTCATTTTGTACTGGATTAAATATCGGTCATATCGGAGCTGTTTCGGCCATACCAGAATAAATATCGAATTCTAGCCAGTAAGTGCATTTCGGACCAAAGCAAAAAACTTTGATTTATTTGTAAATTTCTAAGAGAAGAGAGAGTTGTTTTGTAAATTTTGAGAGAGGAGAAGGCTGACAAGAAGAAGCAAAAGAAGAAGAAGAAGAAGAAGAAGAAGAAGTAGTTAAGGCAAGAAGCAGCACTAAAACGCAATTCGTTGTCGTTGTTGATCACCTAAGCTTTTGAATTTTCTTCTTCTCAACAATTAGTTCACTTGTGGTCGCCTCCTCTCCTTTATTATTCTTACTTTTTGCTTTTACCTTTCCCACTGTAGTTTTCCCCCTTTTTATCTGCTCAAGACCTCAAGCCTACGTGAAAATATGATACTAATTTGAAATTTGATGAGACTTTGTCTCTATTATTATTATTATTGATAGAATTTAGACCCCTTAAAATAATCAGTTTAACCTAGTTATTTAGTCAAGTTATTAACTTAGATAAATTATGCAAGTCTAGGTTAACACAAAACAATCATATCATGCAAAGCAGCGGAAATATAAAGAACACAATAATATGATGACCCAGAAAAACCAAACCGGTAAAAAACCTAGGCTCAAGGTAAATTTGAATCCACTATGAAAGAATCGAAGTTTGTACAATAACGACTTAGACCACTAACATCCTATTGCTACCCACCAGTAGAAAACTTACTGAAAAAACCATGTGCAAACTCCGAGGCCACGAACTCCTTCTTTCTTGGATTTTTCAGCAAGTACCATCACTCCTGCTTGTGTATCTTTAAGCTCTTATGGCAGCAACTGAATGATCATCAAGCTCTCGATGAAATCTCCTTCTTGATAATCCTAAGCTTATATGTAGGCAAGCACCTTTCAAATCTCACAAGAGATTCACACAAACAGTAATCTGAGCAAACTTAGAGAGCTTTTGGGTACAAAACCCTAGATCCACAAAAGAGGCACAAGATGCACTCTAATCTCTCTAAAAATCTCTGAAAACCCTCTCTAGGGTTAGCTTATAATGTCATTTAAATACTGGAAAAAACAGCTTGCGATTTGGGCTTCAAACGATCAAGTTATGGGCTTTTTACGTTTGCTGATTTTTGCTTATATGCATCTTTCGATCGATCGAATATAATTTTCAATCGATCGAACACTGTAGTAATTGAATAGTAATTTCCTGCAATTACTTGATTCCAAAATTAATTTAAACCAAACTTTGAGCAAGTCTAAACCTAGATTAAATGTTTTGATCATAGTTTGCCAACACAATACACATTGAAGTTCTAATACATTAGTCCCTAAGATCTTAGAACCTAACAATTATTATTATTATTATTATTATTATTAATGCTAAGTAAATTGATGAGACTTGTTTTTACCTTGCCACTCCAGTACTCACCCACCCACCCACCCACCCACAGTCACATAGAGCCATATCTTCTTTTATTATATTATATAACTACAATGGTACACACTAAAATATATTTACTTTATTGGTTTCTCTAAAGTATGTATTATTATTGTTGTTATTGATTAGATGAGTGACATATAAATTTATTAATTTAAAAATTTATTTATATTAGCGATAATTCCGAAATAGTATACCGATATTAACCAGTACCGAAATATTTCGTTTTTTCGGCCAAACCGAAATGATTTCCGGTACGGTATTGACTCCTTTAATTAGAACTTAGAATTTATGTTTAAGTTGCCTGAGTTGTGCCCCTTTTTGTTTTTATTTCTATTTTCTTAAAGCAATTCGCTAAGTGCTTGGGATAGATCCCACTTAGGAGAACCCTCACTCAAAAATGGCTAGAAGGTACGATGTGGAAGTTAATCCATTTGATCGCACAGACTTGGGTGCATAATAGATTTCCAAGTATATTTTCTTACTGTCGACTAATATTATATGGTAATGCTAGACTTGTGTATAGGGATCAAGAGCAAAGTGTAAACTTAAACTTGGTAACGACTTTCATTCTCTACCCTAATCAATAGCATATTTCTTGTCCCATATCTAGGATGGATCCACACCAGGCAATACCCAAGCCTAGCCAGTCATGGGGCAAGACCTTAACAACAATACAAGGAACCACATTGGTTTGGTGGCGCTCAACTATGCACTACACAAGTTGCTTGATATGGATTTATTCTCCCAAGTGAGGTGTATATTTACCGCCCCTATGCTAATAACAACGTTGTCAATAAAAAACAAAGTTGTCAATAAAATTTCATTCTAGCTAGAACGGTAAATCTCTACTTCGGCTCAACTTCCAGTCCATTTCATTATAATTCGTCTTAAAAGATGATTTTGGCCTGACTTTTGCTCAGAATGTAAACAAAACTACCCCCCGCCCCCCTCCCCAATCTCATAATTTTTATTTTTCATCACTTAACTCACATTTGACATGTTTCTTTTTTTATTTATTTCAATAAGAATGTTTTTTTTTTCTTTTACTTTGCTTACATTAAGAGTTTTTTTTTTTTTTCATTTACTTTATCACATTTGACATGTTATATAATTATAAGAATATGCAACATTTGATTTTGAACTGGTAGACTATGTAATTAAGAATTAGTTAATATATATATATTTTTTTTTGGTAATTAAGAATTAGTTAATATATATTTGAAATAAAATTTGTGATGATTCATAATTCTGACACGATCCCCAAAAGGGACTCCAGTATCAATATATTGGGTTTAAGGGTAAAAACTAGTTCAAACACCCTTATACACACTCTCGCACATAAATCGTGACTTGACAGTTACATGTAATGAACACCGACCTTGAATTTAAGTAGTCTAATTGGAATAGCCACCGTAGCTGAATTCATAACTTTGACTGAAGGTCATACCTGGCTACTTACTCTATTAAAATAAAAAAAATAAAATAAATCTCATGCAGGAACTGACAGCTTCATGTTTTTTTTTCCCTTTCTTTCCACATTTTTCTCTTATTCTGGGTGGATACGTATTTCAATTTCCATCATTGTCAAGGTACTTTACTAGTACGTTAAGGTGGTATTTCATTAGATGTTATTAGGTAGTAGGTGTCACTGTATGCATAATGCATTGCATAATCAGAGGAGGCTCTACAGCCAAGAACCCCTTAACCTGGCCAAGAACCAAAAATTATATATAAAATATTTTAATTTTTAATTTTTGACCTCTAAAATAAAATTTTTAACACTCGAACTCTAAATTTTGTTTAATCCCAATTAAAATAAGCTTGAATATAATCATTTTAGTATTATTTTCACAATAATTTTACAACAAAAATTAAGTTCCAAATTTTACTTAATTTTTATCTAAACCCACAAATGACATCACTTTTTTATATATCTTTAACAACTTGCTACCTAAATTTTATTGTGAAAGTGTTCTGTAAGTAGCTAGTTGTACTCTTAAAATTGCTACTTCATTTTAAAAATTAAATAAATAAATCATCTCTCTAGACTCTGGCTTACTTTGTCATTGGCCGTGAAATAAATTTTTTTTTTTTTGGTACTTTTCTTTTTCATTATCAAAAAATTACCCAACTTTTAGCACACAAAAATTACAACAATATTGACTCTCTTAATAAAAAATCTTGAAGCCGCTACGGTTGCATTTTTTGTAACATTGATACAGACCCAAATGATCTAAATGCATAAGGGCTGAATACAATGTCTTAGCTAGGAGGGTAAAAACAAAAGTTCCAACATCATTAGTCATGTACTAATGCTATTCCCTTCCACACGGCTTTCCCAGTCTTGGACAGCAACCTATATTAGACATTTAGGCTAAGTTTTGATAGGGCTTATCGTGTCTGCGTTTCCCATGTTTCAACTTTTTTTTTTTTTTTTCTCTGCCACATTTCAGGACTGAGGGGACAAAATGTTGTGCATGCACTGCTCACATATTTATTTAGCAATTTTTTATTAAAAATGGATCTCGTAGTATTATTCACACATTTAAAAATTATTTTATTACAATATTTTCAATTTTCAATTTTTAACAAGAAACTCTATCTAAACAAACCCTTAGAAAAAACGGTTGAAAGAAACCCACACATTACGTTAGAAAAGAAAGAATAGTTAGCCTTTAAATGATTTATACGTACGGTCTAAGTGGAATTTCTTTTTCAAGAGAGAGAGAGAGAGAAAGAGAGTGTCTTTGGAACATATAGAGAGATTCTTTTACCAACAAAAAAACAAAAAACTCTTTTTGTGGATGACTTTCTGGAGAGAGAAGAAAACTCATCCATACATATATAGGACCACATTTTCATATAGGGTGGAAGAAGTGGATCGCACGCCATATCTAAGATGAAAGTCTGTCCTAACTTTTTTTCCTCTAAAATCTTGTCCTTTGACTGCTGTGTGCAACCATTTCAGCTCTCTACAGCCAGTGATCCAATGAAAATTACCCCTCCTGCACAAAGAATAGTTTTTACACGCTTTGAATGAGGTCATAGGGAAAAAGTAGAAAGTTTTAGGTCATGTGCTTCATAAGTATGGATAGGCACAAGGCAATTTGTTTTCTAGTGATTAAGTATTAGGTGCTCAGTATTAGGTCCATGTGCATTAGTGCTGGCAAACTACGTCAAATAGTAAGTCTTGTTGTGCCTTAGAATTGTAATTTCAAGATCAAGATAAAGATCCAAGATTAGCTCAAGGAAAAATATATATTCCAATTGCAACCTCAATCTATACAGCAACAGAACTTGATTTTCTTTAAGTTGGCTAAACACTTGGATTTTTAGCCCTACTTGTCAGGGCTTAAAAATGGCATTATAAGTTGACCTAACAAAGGTTTTCAAAGGAAAGAGAGTTGCTGCTATTTAGATATCCTACCATGCACTTGCTGTCACAAAGAAAATCTTTAAGAGATTCTTGGATTCAGTCGTATATAAGTTTTAGTCATGGAAGGGATCTATAGTGGAAGAGTTCAACTAGATTGAAGCTTTATGGAGTCATAGTCGTAACTTCTACTAGAGGTAGCAAATTAGAATTAGAACTAATTCAACTTGTAAACTTCGATTTTACTAGTGAATTCTTAGATTCTTGGATTCGGACGTATATAAATTTTAGTCATGGAAGGGATCTATAGTGGAAGAGTTCAACTGGATTGAAGCTTTATGGAGTCATAGTCGCAACTTCTACTAGAGGTAGCAAATTAGAATTAGGACTAATTCGACTTGTAAACTTCGATTTTACTAGTGAATTCTTTCGCTAAGGGTAAGTATTACATTCTCAAAGGGTTTTCCCATTAAGGTTTCCCTTAAAAACCATATTGTTGTCTTATTTACTATTCTGCACTTTAGTTACTGCAATATTGGTTTTGTGAATTGTTTAATCGAGATTGAATCTATATAATATAATAAATTAATTAACTAGATTGGCATTAATTTGGTTAAAATATTTTTGGATTAAGATAGCTTGACTTCGGTTAATTAATTTAATTATCCAAATTGATTAATTAGGTCAAATTACATGCAAATCATGGAGGCATCTACAAATCACCAAATGAACTAAATGCGGCAAAAATTAAATTGACACGGTGATTTGTTGACAATGAGGAATATATTTCGTAAGGCAAAAACACTACCGGGTGAATTCAAGGTCACCACTCCCAAGAACCCACTAATCAATAATCAAGCGGTTACAAGTATGAGAAATCTTACCACTACCCTGGCCTATTCCAACATATCAACTTACAGCTGAACCTTCACTCCAATACCCAATTGGACTTGATCTTGTAATAATCTTTTTTTTTTTTTTGATGCACAAATCTCCAATTTGTAATTAACTCCTTTGCACAGATCTTAATACATGACTAATGCCAGCAACTTGAATAATTGTTGTTAACTGTAAAGTTCTTCACATCATCAATAATGAAGATCAGGAAGCACTTAGTTATAAATTCCTATGGCGTACAAACGCAGTAGATTCTCACCAAGAAAATAAAACTCTTGGTCTTTGTATCCTTGTCTGTCGCTCTTAAAAATAAGTTTTATGTATGTCTAAAGTTGTGAAAAAAAAAACCCTAAATAAATAAAACAACATGGGCTGAGTTTCAAATTTGGAAATCATGAAATCGTAAATCTCAATAGATCGAGCTTGTGTCGAGATATGTGTTGAGCTTCCGATTTAGTCTCAATAGTAGCTATCTGTCAAGCTATGTGTTAAGCTTTAATAAAACAACTTTTCTTCACTTGTTTCTTAGATCAATTTTCATGTCTTTAATACTAACACTTGATATGTTTGAACAACATATTTCTTGATGTATTAAACCCAACTTAAATCTATACAAATACAAGTAAAGTGCGTTTTATCCAAAGATTAGCCAATTACGTATAAAATATGACCCTAACAAATATATCAACCAAGTTCTAAACCTTCTAACAAAACCCAGTGGCCTAGCCAAAGGGAAAAACATTGTGATCAAGGGTTTACCACCAACCCCTAGGCAAAATTCACTATCAAAATTCAAGTTCTTACAACAACAACAACAACAAAAAATAACCCTAACTTCTAGTCGCTACCTCTAATAGTGATTTTCTCACTTGAGAACACGTAAGTCCAACCCAATTAAACTCTTTTATTATGGATTCCGCCAATAGGAATTTCTCACTTGTGACTTCAAGGACCACCTATAAGATTTCATAGTAGCATGACTGTATTAATGTACTGTGGTTTTAACTTGATCATAAGTCGACAACATATTGATCATTATATTCACTTTGGAGTCTCTAGTATGTTGGTGAATTGAGAGAAGTTTGATATAAAAATTCTAGATACACGATAAAGGTTCACTCTTCTTCTATTTAGTTAACTCATATGATCCCTTATATACTTTGTAAGTAGGGTTTCAATTCCAAAACATGAGCCAACTTAATAGGCTTGATTAAAATTCATAACTTACGAAGTTGTCCAAGGGCAGCTCGGTCGATTGAGAGTGTTCCAAGAAGACATAAACTTCTCTTTTCTTGAGCTGATTTTAGAATTTGTCCTAATCTTGAACATACATCTATTTGACACATACAATTATTTGTTTAGAGAGTTTCAACATGCGGCGTCCACTCCTGATAATAGCTCTTTTTTTATAATAGCTTTTTATTATCAAATCAAAACACCAATCAATTTTTGATGTAGGCGGAAATTGAAGCCGAGATCTCTTATACAACTATCAAAGACTTTACCAGTTGAGCTAATTGAAATTCACAATATCTCACAAACTAAGAAAGTATTTTTAATTCAGTACTCTTATTTAGTTTCTTTGAACCGCTTGAAGTTTTATAAAGGTAAAATTTAAAGATTTCTTATATATTTTTCTGAATTTAGGAAAAAAGAAGGGAGCGGCGTTGGTCTAGGAGGGCCATCCATGGTCCAAAGTGGGTCCGTCCCTTATGCCATGGCCTATATAGAGGTTTTCAGTGATAGCTTATTCCTTTAATGCTAACAAATGCTAAGCAAATTAATTCTATCCAAAAGAAAAACATGCTAAGGAAATTTACACTATACAGCAACAGTTAAGCTGTGAGAGAAATGAGAGGGTCAGAGAGAGGCGGTGAGGTAAGAGACCCTCGGAAAGTCCCAGTACGCAAGTTTAGAGTCCGAAGAGTTGTTGTACCGAGGGTGTATACCTATAAATCAAAGACACGTAGCTTTCAACCTCATCACCATAACCAAACAAGGTTAGGGCAAAACATTCTCTCACTTCTTTTGTTAGTTTATACAAACAATCTACACATTGGATATTGTTGTTATATCAAAAAACCCCAAGAAAAAGAAGGCTGAATAATAATATAATAATAGGAATGATTGCATAATTTTTTAAGGCCAAAATTACTTCTTTTTTCTGTGAACAAGTAACAATTATTTTCTCCAAACTATCTATGATAGAAATATTGGAACTTTCTTTTGACTTCTCTGTTATATTTATAATCGTGACAAATACATATGCTTACTGTGGTCTTTGTTCATTTTTAAGTAGTTTTACCTAGCATTTTTAATCATGTTCTTTGTTTATATTGTGGAAAAGTGAGCAAGACTTCATATCCTCTGCCTCAAGCCACATGGTCTTCAATTTCATTATACAATCACTGATTGGCCTCATCCAAGTGGAGTATCAAAGCAAAAGTCTGTCACCATTTCACAAACACCCCATTAGCATGAGGACTTTCTTTGCGGCAATCAGCATCTACGGCATGGGACTTGCAACTAAGATGGAACTCCAAACTCGTAGCCCATGCTACTCTAAAATTCTCAGCCATGTCATTCTCATTTCTGGAGTTCTTTCTTCGGCCTCCCTAGCATCAACTTTACTTCCTCTCTTACTTATCATATCGGTTATCTTACCTATAATGTTAACATATATACTATATAAACATATGTATAGATGGATTGTGAGAGCAAATTCTCAAGTATGTAAAATCTTTAATAGGTTTCTGGGTTGCTATATGATGCAGCAACAAGACTTGCCCATGTAACTTTTTCTTATTTTGCATGCAAAGATGGCCTTTTGGCGGCGACAGAATTTCCTCTACTATTACCAGAATAAAAGAATTTAATCAAGTTGTAGCAAGGATGTCACCAAGGTAATCCTTGTTGTTTATCTTCTTAAAGATTGTTAAATGAAAAGAGCTCTCGTGCAGAAAGACTTTGCTTAAGATTCTATTGATCAATAAGACCTTTTCTTTTCATATAAAATCTTGATTGAGCTTCTACGTTCATATGTTATATATGATTGAGCTTCTACCTTTTCTTCCTTTCTCGTCTTCTTGTCTTGTATTCTTGATTGAGCTTCTACGTTTATATATTATATATGATTCCATATAATTTAAAATTTTTCCCTCAAAATACTTCAACTCAGAAAGTACTAAAACTGTTCTGCTTTTAAAACAATGAAAAGACTACCCACTACATTTAACCTAAAAGTTCCAAGAATATCTGTATGAAGTTGCTTTTGAAATTTCAAATATTTTTAAAACTAATGTTTTCTAGGATAAATTTTAGCCCATGGAGAGTCCACTAGTTTTTTCTAGGTAAGCGGGCTATAATGTCTTTTACTGTACCTAATCAGGCCAAGGGGGGGAGCCGTGAGCCACACTCCACATTTTTGTTAGGAACCCTTAAATCCATATATATTCTAATTTCCTATATTTTTCTTTCTAGTATTTTATTTTTTTATTTTTTTATACCACTTCTTTTTACAAATTATATTAGTTTCCCACTTAATTTTCTAAATAAAATCCAAATATGCAGTTATTTTTATGAAATTATAATGTTAGAATCACATTTAGCACTAATTTTTTTACTAATCTCCTAAAAAATTTAAGTTAATAACATCCTAGGCCGGTTGGGTCAAATCTTGACACTTAAAAAAACACTCAACTCGATTTGCCACTTTAATAGTTAAACCCACCCAACTCACTTGGAAATCAATGCATATTCATGCAAGATTGAGCGGACTGAGTCGAACTATTTGGACGGACTGCGCAAGTTGTCGCATGGGCCTACCAGACCACTGCTACATTCCAGCAATAGCGCCACCATCATCCTGTCAACGGGTTGCTCCACCATCTCTTCCAAGAAAAGCCCCCAATAGCCCCACCACCAGGCCACCATATATCCCTACAAACAAGGGCAACTCCACTTGAAGCCTAGGGGTTCAAATAAACCCCTTGAACTAGCCCCAAAAAAAAATTATATAATATATTTTACTTTTTTTAGGTTTGATCTCCTAAAATCAAAATTTAAACACCTTGACCCTAGCTTTTTTTCTAAGCCTAGCTGATATAAGTTTAAATATGATACTCTTAACAATATTTTGGTCTTTTAAAACACAAAATAGGCTTAATAACAAACCAATTTGATCTAAAATTTGAAAATAAATAATAATAATAATAATAATAATAATAATAATAATAATAATAATAATAATAATAATAATAATAATAATAATAATTGTGGTACCTATGGGCCCCAAATCACATATTGGGCCGGCCCAAAGACCCTCACAAAGAAGAAAGTCCAACTTAACAGCCCTGAATGGTCCGAGGACATAATGATTCCTTCCTGCGATGCCACGTGACAAAGGAAGTTATCATGCACGAGCGCTGCACCACAGGACACGACGTCCGAGGATGACATTGTCCTCGGCAACAAGCTGCCGAGGACAATATTAGTGGCCTGGTAGTTCAAAGACTCCCGTATTAAGGACCTTACGTACAAGTGACTAAGAGAGAGTGAGGATAAGAAACAAATTAAGTTAATGGGCAAATATTAGAGAAAAGGCTGCTGCCACCGCATTGAAGGCATTATACCTACCCCTCTGGCCGCATTAATGAAGAAGTGACATCTGAACATTGAAATTATGCCCTACCATCACCGCCAGATACTTGAGTAAGGAGGAATGATGGGACAAGTATCTAAAAGGAAACACCTGGATTACACGTGGAAAGAGGAAGAAGAAGAAAGTGAGGCCTATAAAAGGAAAAGGAAGACGAGAGAGAAGGGGGTGGTGAAAATAGGACAGAAAAACAGAGTAAGAGAGAAGGAGAGAATTTGTAAAAGAGATATGAAGAACTTTCCTCGGCATTCAAGTATTTAACTTAATACCACACTGTTGTATAAGATAAGTGCAAGAACTACATGATTGAATCGAACCTTTGTATTATCTGTCGTCCCGAAACCCAGATTAGACATCCACTCTCTATAAATTCATTGTTTAGTGCTCATTAAGCTGGTCCACTGGTTCTAACTTGGGTTAGTTTGATTTGTGCACCAACAATTGGCGCCGTCTGTGGGAATCTTACGTTTTGGTGACAGATAACGTGATGGTGAATCTGAATCCAGATCATGCAGAGTCTCTAGGATCTCAGCACGAGGATCCATTACAACAAGTAGAGCAAATGGGAGATCGAGAGGGCAGTGTGCACTCGGGGAGAACAGCTGATAATCGCTCGCGGGGCAGAAGCAGGGGCTCTAGAGAAGATAACACTAGAACCATGCAGAGAGAAATTGACCAGCTGAAGAGGAAGCTACATCGTGCAGAGCGAAAAAGGACGCCCTCCATATCTGACCCTTCGTCAGATGACTCTCAGGACAGTGGCTATAGGCCGAGGTCAAGAACCCCCCCCCCCACAGAAACTTTCTCGTACCAAGAGGAAAGCATTCGTAACAGAAGAAACAGAGGGACGAATCACAGGGGCTCGGGTAGCAACGCCATGGGAAAGGCGCTGCTCCAGCTCTCCAAATCACCCTTCACACACCGTATTGAAAGGGGAAAACTGCCCCGTCGATTCACGCAGCCAAACTTCACCATTTATAATGGCAAAACAGACCCAGTAGAGCACGTAAACCATTTCAATCAACGCATGGCGGTTTATTCTCAGAATGAAACCTTGATGTGTAAAGTCTTTCCCTCAAGTTTAGGACCCGTTGCAATGAGATGGTTCAACGGCTTAAAGGCGAACTCCATTGATTCATACATGGAACTTACAATGGCATTCGGGTCCCGTTTTGTTACGTGCAGTAGAGTACCTCGGCCTTTAGACTCGTTACTATCCATGGCCATGAGAGAGGGCGAGACGTTGAAAACATATTCGGACAGATATTGGGAAGCATTCAACGAGATCGACGGTGATTTTGATGAGGTAGCGGTTAACACCTTCAAGGTCGGCCTTCCAGTTGAGCACGACCTAAGAAAATCCCTGACCAAGAAGCCGGTAAAAACGGTCCGTCGGCTCATGGATCGGATTGACGAGTATAAGAGGGTTGAAGAGGATCAACAGCAGAGTAAAGGAAAAATGGAAAGTGTCCCCCAAGAAAGCAAGGACTTCAAGGCGGAGAGGTATAGTAGCAAATGGCCGCGAAGAGATTTTACTAGCCAGAATAGGTCAGCCCCGCCCCAGACAGTAAATGCCGTATTTCGTGAGCCGGTGCAGCAAGTGTTGGAAAAGATTTGCCTAGAACCATATTTTAGATGGCCCAGCAGGATGATAGGAGACCCTGCGAAACGTAATCAGAACCTCTATTGCAACTATCACCAGGATAAAGACCACGCCACAGAGAACTGCAGGAACTTGTGGAATTACCTGGATCAGCTAGCAAAAGAGGGGAAATTAAGGCAATTCGTGAATCGACCTGATGAACCAGGTACCCAATCTGGCTCCGTAAACCAAGGCAGTAACAATGTAAGACCTCCATTGGGTACAATCAATGTCATCTTCGCGGCACCAGGTCGGACTGGGTCTTGTCCTACCAGAATAATGTCGATACTACATCCCACTGTCAAGGACCTCAACTCTGAGCCGAAGAGGATTAAGAAGAATCCTCTACCTGTGCTGGGATTTTCTGAGGAAGACAAGGTTGGCACTATCCAGCCGCACGACGATGCGTTGGTTATCACATTGAGGATAGCCGGCTATGATGTGAAGAGAGTAATGGTTGACCAAGGGAGTGGGGCTGACATTATGTACCCTGACTTGTTCAAGGGCCTCAATTTGAGAACCGAGGATCTCACAGTTTATGACTCTCCATTGATAAGTTTCGAAGGAAAGGCTGTTATTCCTAAGGGGTTAATCCAACTGCCTGTACGGTCAGGGCCAGCGGTGGTCGACGTGGATTTCATTGTAGTAGACGCCTACTCCCCTTACACAGCCATAGTGGCGAGACCGTGGCTGCACGCCTTAGGTGCCGTATCGTCAACTCTACATGTTAAAGTAAAGTTCCCATATGAGGATGGGGTTGAGGAAATATTAGGCAGCCAGTCCATGGCGAGGCAGTGTATAACAGCAGCCATTACACATTAGATGAGACGGGAGTCTCAAACCCTGGTCGAGAAGAACTTGTAGCAGTTAGTATCCTCGGCCGAGCCAAATGAGGCCGAGGCTGAGGGGCCAGGCTGTGAGGATTTGGAGAAAGTGGTTATCGCAGATGATACGGAGAGATTCTTCCAGGTAGGAAGCCAGTTACCCCCACAGGAGAAGGAAGATCTGGTCGCTTTTTTGAAGCGAAACATCGATGTGTTTGCATGGGATGCCTACGAAGCACCAGGAGTCAATCCGGAGTTTATTTGCCATCACCTCAATGTTAATCCAGCCGTAGTGCCACGAAGGCAACCACCTCGGCGTTCATCTAAAGAGCACGCCGATGCCGTTAAAGAGGAGGTGCTAAAACTCAAGAAAGCTGGGGCCATTAAGGAAGTGTTTTACCCAGAGTGGTTAGCCCATACGATAGTAGTAAAAAAGAAGAATGGAAAATGGAGGGTATGTGTGGACTTTACAGACTTGAATAAGGCTTGCCCAAAAGATTCATTTCCAATGCCCCGCATAGATCAGTTGGTCCAATGCCCCGCATAGATCAGTTGGTGGATGCTACTGTGGGGCATCCTCGGATGAGCTTTCTGGATGCTTTCCAAGGTTACCATCAAATACCCTTAGCTCCAGAAGACCAGGAAAAGACAGCTTTTGTCACACCCGTAGGGAACTACCACTATAAGGTGATGCCCTTCGGCTTGAAGAATGCTGGGGCTACCTATCAAAGAATGATGACGCGAATGTTCGAACTGCAACTGGGAAAAACAATTGAGGTGTACGTAGATGACATGGTGGTTAAAAGTAGGATTATCTCGGCTCACATATCAGACCTCGATGACACCTTTCAGACGCTGAGGAAGCATAAGTTACGCCTCAACGCATCCAAATGCTCCTTTGGTGTAGGGTCTGGCAAATTTTTGGGTTACATGGTGACGCATAGAGGAATTGAGGTCAACCCCGTTCAGGTCAAGGCCATCAACAACTTACAGCCGCCTCGGAATCCGAAGGAAGTACAGAGGTTAACTAGGATGACGGCTGCCCTCAACCGATTTATCTCTAGATCTGCTGATCGGTGCAGGCCATTTTTCCAATTGTTAAACAAATGGAAGGGGTTCGAATGGACAGAAGACTGTGCCGTGGCTTTTCAGCAACCTAAAGAGTATCTTGCTCATCCTCCTATAATGTCTCGACCTGAAGTCGACGAAGTCCTGTTTGCATATATCGCAGTGGCAGCCCACGCCGTTAGCCTGGTGCTAATAAGGGTCGAAGGGGACGTACAAAAGCCAGTTTACTACGTGAGCAAGTCCTTGCATGAAGCCGAGGTACGTTATCAACCATTAGAGAAGGCAATCCTTGCCGTGGTGCATGGCACACGTAAGCTCCCCCATTATTTCCAGTCCCATACGGTGGTTATTTTGAATCAACTTCCAATAAAAGCTATACTCCGGAGTGCGGATTATACCAGCAGGATTGCAAAATGGGGAACCATCTTGGGCTCTTTTGACATTAAGTACATGCCCCGCACAGCAATAAAGGGCCAAGTGTTGGCTGATCTTGTTGCGGAATTTGCTGAACCCACAATAGAAAACAGTGTGATCAACAGGGACATTGATGAAAAATCAGTTGGTACAGTTGTCTGCAAAGGTCTCGCGGTATGGACTGTTTACGTTGATAGGGCAGCTAATCAAAGAGGATCCGGAGTGGGTGTGGTAATTACAACCCCAGAAGGTCTCACACTGGAAAAATCCTTAAGACTGGGGTTCTCGGCTACTAATAATGAGGCCGAGTATGAAGCCTTGCTGAAAGGAATGGATATGGTCCACAAGTTAGGGGGAAAGATCATGCAAATGTTCTCAGACTCTCAACTAGTTGTGGGTCAAGTAGATGGAAAGGTAGAGGCCAGAGATCCGAGGATGCAGGACTATGTGAATCAAGTCAAAGCTGTACAACGCTAGTTCGAATCTCTTACTTTGTCTCATATCCCCAGAAGTAGCAACACGCACACTGATTCCCTAGCAACTCTTGCCACGTCGTCAGCACAAGGACTACCTCGGATTATCCTAGTTGAGGACTTACCTAAACCCTCGAAAATGATAGCAAGCGTTGCCCATGTTCACCAGATTAGGACGGGGCCTAGCTGGATGGACCCTATAATATCCTCTTTGAAAGATGATATTCTGCCCGAAGAAAAAGTCGAGACGGACAAGATACGTAGAAAAGCCTCCCGATTCTGGTTGGCTGAGGATCATAAACTCTATAAACGATCTTTTTCTGGCCCATACCTGTTATGCATGCACCCTGAGGCGACAGAGCTACTGTTGGAAGAGTTACACGAAGGAATCTGTGGAAGTCATACAGGAGGAAGGTCTTTGGCTCACAGAGCCCTAACACAGGGATATTGGTGGCCGAACATGCAGCGAGAAGCTCAGAGTTACGTGCAGAAGTGCGATCAATGTCAAAGATTTGCTCCAAATATCCATTAGCCCAGAGGTGCGCTCAATCCTCTGACGAGTCCGTGGCCTTTTGCACAGTGGGGTTTAGACATTGTGGGTCCTTTCCCAAAGGCGCCTGTAAACCGAAGATATTTGGTTGTCGGTACTGACTACTTCACTAAGTGGATAAAGGCCGAGCCCTTAGCAAACATCAGGGATGTCGATGTGAAGAAATTCATATGGAAGAATATCGTCACTCGATTTGGTGTCCCACGTACCCTCATCTCTGATAATGGTTTGCAGTTTGATAGTAAGGCGTTCAGACGATATTGTTGTGGCCTCGGCATAACCAACAGGTACTCCACTCCGGCTTACCCGCAAGGAAATGGGCAGGCCGAGGCTGTTAACAAAGTGATAGTGAACGGGTTGAAGAAGAGATTGGAGGATGCCAAAGGGAGATGGGTGGAGGAATTACCCCATGTCCTATGGACGTACCGGACCACACCTCGCCGATCAACGGGAGAAACCCCATTCTCGATGACTTATGGCGCCGAGGCTGTTATCCCTTTAGAAACTGGTTTCCCTACAATGAGGACAAGCTCCTTTACTCCGGAAAGCAACAATAGACTGCTGGAAAGGGGCCTGGACTTGATTGAGGAAAGGAGAGAGGTCGCCATGATTCATTTGGCCTACTACCAACAAAAACTGAAGCAGGGGTATGATTCGAAGGTAAACTCGAGACCGCTTGCTCTCGGAGACCTAGTGCTGAGGAAAGTAGTGGGCAACACCAAAAACCCAGCATGGGGAAAGCTTGGACCTAACTGGGAAGGACCGTATCGCATCACGGCAACAGCTAGAATAGGAGCTTACTACTTGGCAGACTTAGATGAAAAAGTTGTACCCTATCCCTGGAATGTAAGTAACTTAAGACGATATTATTATTAATAAAAAGCGCCTTTTGTCATTTTATCTCTGTCATTTTTCTACCATAAATTCTGTTGTGCATGAGGTTACGCCAGGTCCTCGGATCCTCTACCTTATTCGAAATTTTAATTAAGGTTACGCCGGATCAACAGATCCTCTGTCTTAATTAAAAGCAAAAAATGAGGTTACGCCGGGTCCTCGGATCCTCTACCTTATTCGAAATTTTAATTAAGGTTACGCCGGATCAACAGATCCTTTGTCTTAATTAAAAGCAAAAAATAAGGTTACGCCGGGTCCTCGGATCCTCTACCTTATTCGAAATTTTAATTAAGGTTACGCCGGATCAGCAGATCCTCTGTCTTAATTAAAAGCAAAAAATGAGGTTACGCCGGGTCCTCGGATCCTCTACCTTATTCAAAATTTTAATTAAGGTTACGCCGGATCAACAGATCCTCTGTCTTAATTAAAAGCAAAAAATGAGGTTACGCCGGGTCCTCAGATCCTCTACCTTATTCGAAATTTTAATTAAGGTCACGCCGGATCAGCAGATCCTCTGTCTTTATTAAAAGCAAAAAATGAGGTTACGCCGGGTCCTCAGATCCTCTACCTTATTCGAAATTTTAATTAAGGTTACGCCGGATCAACAGATCCTCTGTCTTAATTAAAAGCAAAAAATGAGGTTACGCCGGGTCCTCGGATCCTCTACCTTATTCGAAATTTTAATTAAGGTTACGTCGGATCAGCAGATCCTCTGTCTTAATTAAAAGCAAAAAATGAGGTTATGCCGGGTCCTCGGATCCTCTACCTTATTCGAAATTTTAATTAAGGTTACGCCGGATCAACAGATCCTCTGTCTTAATTAAAAGCAAAAAATGAGGTTACGCCGGGTCCTCGATCCTTTACCTTATTCGAAATTTTAATTAAGGTCACGCCGGAGCAGCAGATCCTCTGTCTTAATTAAAAGCAAAAAATGAGGTTACGCCGGGTCCTCGGATCCTCTACCTTATTCGAAATTTTAATTAAGGTCACGCCGGATCAACAGATCCTCTGTCTTAATTAAAAGCAAAAAATGAGGTTACGCCGGGTCCTCGGATCCTCTACCTTATTCGAAATTTTAATTAAGGTTACACCGGATCAGCAAATCCTCTGTCTTAATTAAAAGCAAAAAATGAGGTTACGCCGGGTCCTCGAACCCTCTACCTTATTTAAAAATTTAATTGAGGTTACGCCGGGTCCTCGGACTCTCTACCTCATTCAATCTTAACTAAGGTTATGTCGGATCGACAGATCCTCTATCTTAATTTAAAGTAGAGAAGTAAGGTTGCCTCGGGTCTTTTTCCCTGACATGGAAACAGCGTTAGAATTATTCAGTAAACGAGTCTTTGATTGTTGTTAAGTACTAAGCGCAAAGCTTGAGGTACTGTCAGTTCAAATGTAAAATATGCCATTAAGTTCCCTTTTCAACATGTTGTCATGAAAATAATTGTTAAGTAAGTCCTAAGCAAACGGATTCCTTGTTAGTGTATCACTTCTTTAGCGTGTTGTTTGTCCTCAAGTGTAAGCAAGAGTTGGCAGTCATTGCTTAAAGCATTTGCACGTATATGAGTTGCATAAGTTTTCCTTGACTAAGGGCCGAAAATTACAAGTACATGTTATAGAGACAAGCTGATTGTATAGTAATATTACATGCATAGCAAGGAAATAAGATATCAACCCCAAACATAATATAGAATAGCAATTTAAATTGGGAACCCTTTTCATTAAACGAAAGATTTATCAATACATTCGTAACCAAATTTGATAAGTTACAAAGGAAGAAAAGTAAAAAGAAAACGGAACTAAGAAGTAAAATCAACAAGGCAAATACAAGAGAAGCAAAAGGGATGAGAAGCAGCTAAGGAATGAATGATTATGGCTTGGGCTGAGTTTGGTCCTTCGGATCAGCAGGAGGCACCACAGAGGCTGAAGATCCCTCAATCGTCTCCTTAGGCTTTATGGGCAAGGTCGCTAAGACTAGCTCCATAGTCCCACTTGCCTCGGGGTTGATGGGCAACTCCTTGGAGGCAGGAGGAGGCGCTGTATCTTTAACCTGGGCAGTAGGGGCAGCGTCTTCGGCAACACTCTCCTCCGCTTGCATCCCAGCCGAGGAAAGAGAGGAATCGTCCTTGGCTGAGCTAGAGGCAGCCACGCGGATGGCAGGGGGGATGTAGGCGTTCTCCACCTTCCATAGAGGAGAAGAAGCATCAACTCCGGCTCGGGAGAGAGCTTCCCTCCACACCTGGAGGCAGTAGTCCCTACAAACCCCCGGCACTTGGGCTTTGAAGGTCTCCGTGGTTTCTGCCACGCCCATGTCATAGCCGCTCTGCTCAGCCTCGTCCACCATTGCCTCGGCTGCTTGTGCCTTGGCAAGTGCTTCTTCCTTGGTCTTAAGAGCCTCCTCCTTTGCCTCCTCGGACGCCGTAAGATCTTTCGCCAGACCTTCCGCCAGCGTCCTAGCCGAGGCAAGGTCTTCATTAGCGTGCTTGAGCAACAACCTCTGATCCTCGACCTGCCTGGTGGTGCTCTTCAGTTCGGCCTCTATGCCTGACTTCTCACTCGTCACCCTGCTCAAGTTGGTGGTCACCTCTTGGAGTTTCTTATCCTTAAGCTCCAGTATTTTCTTAGTGTGATCCAGCCTTACTGCCTCGTCCCTTAGCGCTCTGCATGAGCTGGCAGCGATCTCCTCTGCCTTATGGGCAGATTAGACAGCCTACGTACAAGCATTGTTAGTAAATGGCACACTATATACAAAAAAAAAAAAGGAAGAAAAGAAAATAAAGGCAAAGAAAAGTATAAGTGCCGAAGATCGGCCAATTTGAATCCTTACCATAGCTAACTCTTTTTTGAAGGTCATAAAGACGTTATGATCCCTCATCCTACGCAGCTCTCCCATGTCCTCAGGCAGTAATAGCGCCTGCTCTAATGCATCAGCAATACAGGCAGCCGTGCCCTCATCGGATCCCCTAATGGACGCGTCTGCAATGACAGCCTGATCGTCCACGTGCATTTGGGGAGCCCAAATGGGCGCATGAAATGCCACTGGAGGGTCAATTCGCCTCTCCGACCTCGGGTGGGCATGCCGAGCATGCTTGCCTCCCCTCTCTGGATCGGCCTCTTTAGTAGGGAAGTCTTTGCTCCCATCGACTATCTCCTTCCCCTTGGGCTGATCCCTTTTTCTTTTGTGATCAGCGGGATCGACGTGTTGAACCTGAGAGGAAGGAGGAAGTGTAACTCTTATCGAGGGAACCTGCTTAGCCCCCTTGTCCTTAGATTTTACGGGGGACGCCTTAAGGAGCTCCTGTGCTCCATCTTGCCCCTCTAACACGTCCTTCAAGCTGGGCTTGGGTCTACGCTGAACTCCCATCCTTATCAAGGGTTGGTCGTCGTCGTCTGAGGATGTGAAAGAAGGAGATCTGACGATAGGAGAGGGGTGTCTGGGCGAAAAGAGTGGATCTAAAGCTTCGAACTCCTCCTCAGAATCCGAAAGTTCAACAACTTTTTCTTGTTCTTCTTCTTCTTCTTCTCCTTCTTCCTCTTCTGCCTTGGCTACTAGCTGAGAGGTAGAACCCTCGCCTAATCTAGGTCGAGCCGAGGGCGTGGCTAAATTTGTGGCTCTCGGGACAACCCTGACAGGCTCGGTAATCAGAACGCCTTGAGGGACTGAAGCACCAGGCGGCAACAGAAAACCCTCGACCGCTACACTTATCCTCGGGAGCCGCGGATCTTTCTCCTTGATAACACACTTGGTTTCTTGGAAGGCGGAGGATATGGGTGTGTATCCGAGGATGGGTGGGCTGCGCGAAGCTGACCGTCTGAGTGCACAAACACCTCGGCCTTCAAGATCTTGTCGAGACGATCAAAGTTGATGAGATTGGCACGAGGCGCAAGCGCTCGACGATCTGCGCATATGTTTCAAAAAACAGATTAGTACAAACAAATTAAGGAAAAACACCATCAACAAAAGAAACGGTACATCTATCATTGAGTGAGGTTGACGCCACGTGAGCACTCACCAGGTTCCCCCTCCGTCGTCGGACAGTGGAAACCGTCATGCCACTCCCCGGACAATATAAGGAAGTCCTTGTCCAAACCCTTGTTGGAATGGGGAAGGCATTGGATCAATCTGACTTCAGGGTGTCTAGACTTCAAGTAGTAGGTATGCCCCCTCAATCGATGAAGGGTATACATCCAATTCACCTCGTGGTGAGTAAGACCTAACCCTAATCTCTCGTTCAAGACGTCAGTAGCACCCAGGATCCTAAACATATTGGGAGCGCACTGTGTAGGGGACAACCTAGCGGTTCTAAGATAGTTCATAGTAATGGGCATCATAGGGATTCTCATCCCTCCCTCTATAAACGCTATCATGGGAATCGCTACCTCACCGGTATTTCTCTTGGTGAGCCACTCTCCCGTCTTATAGTACCTAATGGACACTCCGGGTGGGATCTCATATTTGGCTTTAAAGGCTTCTATTTTCTCAGGGGTATCCACTAGCGATGCGAACCTACCCATTTCTCAAAACTAGGGAGTGAACACTATAACAGAATCTGAAGATCTAAATGGCCGAGGACAGAAAAAAGGGGATAATCGAAAGAGTAAAAAGCGATAATGAAATCAGAAAGTTGAAGAACTTACTTTTAAATGACTACGTCACCTCGGCTTAGAAATGAAGGGTGTGAAGACGCGTGCAGGTTGCAGGAAAGGTTAGGTTCAACGCGAAAGGTCTTAAATGAACAGAAGATCTTTAAAGCGGCGGTATTTATTTCGTGGGAAGACGTAAAGCGGGAAGCCTCCCGCCTGCCTCCTCAAAAGGCGCCTATCCGTTAGATGAGCATCATGCGGCTGGAAACAGGGAACATAACGCCGCCAATATTTAATTGAAGCGCATCCAGGAAATCGAAGCGTCAGAAGTGTATCGCCTTACGTGCGCACATATCGAAACCCTCGTTCCTCTCCAACAGGATAGAAATGAGGATTTCGAGGGGCTATTGTGGTACCTATGGGCCCCAAATCACATATTGGGCTGGCCCAAAGACCCTCACAAAGAAGCAAGTCCAACTTAACAGTCCTGAATGGTCCGAGGACATAATGATTCCTTCCTGCGATGCCACGTGACAAAGGAAGTTATCATGCACGAGCGCTGCACCACAGGACACGACGTCCGAGGATGACATTGTCCTCGGCAGCTTGTTGCCGAGGACAATATTAGTGGCCTGGTAGTTCAAAGACTCCCGTATTAAGGACCTTACGTACAAGTGACTAAGAGAGAGTGAGGATAAGAAACAAATTAAGTTGATGGGCAAATATCAGAGAAAAGGCTGCTGCCACCGCATTGAAGGCATTATACCTCCCCCTCTGGCCGCATTAATGAAGAAGTGACATCTGAACATTGAAATTATGCCCTACCATCACCGCCAGATACTTGAGTAAGGGGGAATGATGGGACAAGTATCTAAAAGGAAACACCTGGATTACACGTGGAAAGAGGAAGAAGAAGAAAGTGAGGCCTATAAAAGGAAAAGGAAGACGAGAGAGAAGGGGGTGGTAAAAATAGGACAGAAAAACAGAGTAAGAGAGAAGGAGAGAATTTGTAAAAGAGATATGAAGAACTTTCCTCGGCATTCAAGTATTTAACTTAATACCACACTGTTGTATAAGATAAGTGCAAGAACTACATGATTGAATCGAACCTTTGTATTATCTGTCGTCCCGAAACCCAGATTAGACATCCACTCTCTATAAATTCATTGTTTAGTGCTCATTAAGCTGGTCCACTGGTTCTAACTTGGGTTAGTTTGATTTGTGCACCTATAATAATAATAATAATAATAATAATAATAATAATAATAATAATAATAATAATAATAATAATAATAATAATAAGCAGCCCAACAATAAATGTAGAATTTTGTTAATCTTAAAACTTAGAAAAAACCCATTTAGATCTTAATATATTTGAAATAAATCAATTAAATGAGAGATCAATAAATGAATTATTGATTGGCTAGGTATATTGAAAGAGATGTAACTTGTAGGATTATTAATGAAGATATCATGAAACGATTTCAAAATATGAAATATCATAGAAAGCAATTGTAAAATATTATGTATTTCAGTTTTTGTTTTTAGTTTTTGTTTTTGTTTTTTGTTTTTTTTTTTTTTTTTGTGATGTCATTATATTCAATTTCTCTTTTGTTTTGTCAAATGCCTTGTAATTGAATTGACACTTCTCCATGCACAAGTCATGCAAAACTACTTGGGGGTTTAGAGGAGAAAGGGCTCGAACTGTGGGATTAGCAACATATTGTAATTATCTCTAAAAAAACAAAGTTTTCTTTTATTTTAAATTTTGTATAATTTATTTTTCTTATTGCTCCTAAAAAATACTCCTGAACCTGCTTACAAATCTTCACCAAATACAACACCTGCAATTGAAGGCCCTACACATGCTTGACGAAACCTGCACTAGTGCACGCAGTGATGCCACCAGGCTTGAATTTCTCTTTTAAAACATCATGCCCTTGTGGCACGTGGTTAATATTCGATGGCATCAACATCATCAATATACCAACAACAAAAAAGTCTTGTGGCATCACATTTAGCTGTCATGTTAAGAGCATTTGTAGCAGTGGAGTTAAATAACTATATAGCTATTTTAGCTCCACCAAAATACAAAAAATCGCTTTGCAGCAGTGGAGGTATAGCTACTTTTTTTTAGCTCTCAGCTACAGTACACATGTATCTATACATGTGCACTGTAGCTGAGAGCTATAAAAAAAATGATATTTTATTCAACTTCCCTCTCTTTTCTCATTAAAATAATATTTTCTCTTTTTCTTTCTTTCTCTCTCTGGCATCCCTTACCTCCTCTCTACTTTGCCGGCCAGCTTGCCAGCAGTGGTGCTCATAAAACTCATCGGATTTGACACCCAACCACCAGAAAAACATAGGATCAGACCATCGGCAACGCCGATCCACCAAACCCACATCACAAAACACAAACCCACAGAGATAGAGTAGAGAGAAAGATCGAAGCAACACCGGTCCAAATTCCATACAACAACCACAAAACACAAACCCATGGCAGATCAGTTAGAGTACAGAGAAAGATCACAAACCCATGGCACAACCCACAAACCCACCACTCGGTAACCTCCAAATCATCAATCTTATCGTCTCCTCTGCCTCAATTGCAATCTCAGCCTCGCTCTTGTTTCAGCTTCGCTCTTGTTTTTGCTTCGCTCTCGCTCGCTCGGCAACTCGTGCCGGCAAATCGAGCAAGTCATTTTGTGAGCCTCAGATCTGAGTTGGAACTATTCCTTACAGACTGCGCAGTGCGACTTGGTCGAGATGTGGGTCTCGATGATTTGGAGGTGGGTATTTGGAGGTGGCTATGGTTGGGTTGTGATGAGGGGGTTTAGGTGGTAGTGGGTTTGCTGAGTTGAGAAGTTTGTTAGTTCATCTGGGTTCAGAGAAAGAGAAAGAGATAGAGAGGAAAAGAGAGAAAGAGATAATAAAAATTAATAAAGAAAAAAAAAGAATAGATATTTAATTGAAGTGGTTAATTTTCTCCCAAAAAAAAAATGAAGTGGTCAAAAAATATCATTGCAGTGGTGGGGGCGGGGGTAGTGGCAGCGGCGGCGGCGATAGTGGCAGCGGTAGCGGTTGCGGGTGGTTGTAATTGTTGTTTATTGTAGTAGATATATTATTTTATTGTAATGTTTATATTATTTTATTGTATTGAAAGCTAAAATAGATCCACTGCTATAGCATGTTTTGTAAGGTGAGTAGGTAAAATAAATAAAGTAACTTTTTGTAGAGCTAAAAAACTAAATTTTTAGCTCCATTGCTATAGATGCTCAAACGCTAGTCACATAAGCTTTTTTCTATGCAAGGTATTGACACAAGATCCTATCTATCATGTCAACTAGACGCCAACTTTGTTATTAGTTCCATGTCGGTAACACAAAATTTTTTCGTGTTAGTTGAATAGCATAAGTGCCCCCACCAAGCTCTACATTTAAAACCTCTTAAACTCAAGCTTTTATCTATAGTTTAAGGGTGTCTTAGATATATTATGGTGCCCTAAACTGATTGTAGGCACCTGTAATTGTAGAACAACTTAATTTTAGATTTAATTAATTTATGGTTAATTTAGGATTAGTCAAGTAGTCTCTAATATAAACTCTACATTGACCTCATTATAAATTGAAGAGCGTAATAGACAAATGCAATAGTCAAGGTTTTTCTTTTTTACCATGGATGTAAGCTTTAAGCTGTGACTCATAAACTTTCATGTGTGCTCTCTCACACTTCCGCTCATCATTCAATCACTCATAATCACAACCACCTTAACATTCCACATGATAACCTGCGTCTACTTGCAGGCTTTTGTGGACAAGAGAACACTTGGATTTGTATTTCTTCTTGACCCAAACATGCAGTAAACGGTCCCATACTAGGTCAGGTTTTACCGGTTTCTCCAGTTCACAAGTTCTTAAGGCTATTTCAGGAAAAAAAAAAACTCTTTTGACTATTAATTGTAGGAGAATGACACCAAATGAAAAGACTTCACAACTTGTTTTCCAATCACCTGCTATCTGCCTGTCATGTACATTATTCCATTCTTGTTTGAGTTTAAGGGTATGAGAAATAATTAATAGTCTATCGAAAACATTAACCTTTTGGATACCTTGATAAAGTACTAGTCGACTCAGAAAAATAAACTGTTAAGCAATTAGTCAAAAATGTACAACAAGAAGATATCAAAGTCAAGTCAAATTGTGTTTGAAATGCGAGGAAGTGAGAGGGGCGTGTATGCCACTTCGCTGTAACTTTGTTCAGTGTAATTTACTAATGCTGAGGTTGTTAAGATCTTATATGAAGAGAGTTAAGCCAACGAACAAAACTTCATAGTTAAGTTTAAGTAAGAGGAGCATGCTAGGTAAATATGAAAGGACTCAATCGATAATTATTTATTTATTTAATTTTTATTAGTAATTATGCACTCTATAACTTTTGAACTCATAATCTCACCCTTTATTTTATTCAATTATTAAAGGAGAAGAAGGTAGTAGTTGAGGTATAGCTTATTGACCAATCAATAATATTAATTTTAGCCATATTAACTGTTGCTTTGCTGAGATCATATCTTTCTCCATGATTTCAATTTCGATTAATTTCGCCCAAGGCCCCAAATAGCTGAGCTATTAATTTCAAATAGCTCATGTTAAAGAAAAAAGAATTAAGACCAAGCCAGCCGAGCACTACATGCATTATCAGATGCATTGATATTTCAGACCATTATTTAAAGCAACTTTACCAAAATTTCATAGAAATATATCAAGAAATGGTATTGACAATTATCCAACATATAATTCCACTCCGAAAAAGAGAAAAAGGAAAAGAAAAATTATCAACCATGTATTTTGTTATTTTACTGAAGTGTACATGCAATTCCAGTTTTAGAATGTACATAAAAGTGCAGTTAACATAACCTCATCTATGATGGTGAATTTTATGTTGATGTTACCGAGCACATGCAAATCCATCATCTCATGATAATGTCACACTCAACAAGTTGATTCTACATGATAAATTGAATTTGAAAGACACCAAGCTTTCAAGATTTTACAAACTTTTCCAATTTTTTTATAAAAAAATTATATAATTAACAGAATATTCCGCAATAAAAAAAAATTAAATAATTAATTCTTGATCAACTCTACTTGATTCATTAAGGATTAATGATCCTCAAGTCCTAACTCGATTCTTCTTGACCAATCAATCGAGTTGTTGGAATTTTGAAGCTAGCCTTTTAGTTTCAACTCATGATGACTTGACCTACTTGGGATTTGTGCAATTGGGCTCACAAAGGTGTGTGCATCTCTCTCTCTCTCTCTCTCTCTCTCTCTCTCTCTCTCTCTCTCTCTCTATATATATATATATATATATATATGGCATTTGTTACCGTGTGCCCTTAGGGCACACGGTAATGCCAATGACAGGGGCCTTTTGCACAGGAACATATCATCCCACTTTTTTACACAAGCTGGACCAAACAAAGCAAAATGACAATATTACCCTCTAATTTTTTAACTAGCCGGATCAAACAAAACAAAAGATAAAAATGATCTTTTTGACTCCACTTCTTATTTCCCTCCACTTCTTATTTCATCTCCCACCAATTCTTACTTTACCAATATTTACTTTTTCCTCTCCTCCACTTTACCAATATCATAGAAAAAACTAAAACAAAAGTTCAAAGTTGAACAAAAAGACAAGAATGAAAAAAGAGTTCAATGAATGATCAAAGCATGTCTACAAGAATATAGTGTTCAAGAAATTATAAATAAGGTACATATATTTCTTTTGTTCTTAATTTATTTTTTAAATATATTGAAATATGATGTTAATATTTATTTATCATGTTTGTTAAATTATTGTAGAATCAATGGATGAGAATTTTGTTGAAAGTGAGATTCATCAATTAGTTCCAATGAGTTATTTTGACTTAAATGAATTACCTCAAGAAGGTATACTATTTTATTCTATTTTATTTTATTTATAGTTTATATTTCATTTATAATTGAATATGATGTTGATTTTTTTTTTTTTTTTTTATCCTTGTTACAACATAGAGCAAATGAATGATATTGTAATTGCAAGTGAGATTTATCAAAGTGTTGCAAGTAATTGTGTTGACTTAAGTGAGCTTCCAAATGATGGAGAAAATAATGACATTTGTGGGGAGGACTTAGTAGTTTGGAATGAATATCCAATGGAAGAAATAGGAGTTATTGAAGAAAATGAAGATATTATTTCAATAGAAAATGAGTTTGAACCTTTTGTTGGACAATGTTTTCTTAGTGAAGAAGAGGCTTTTATTTTCTATAAAAATTATGCAAATTGATATGGTTTTACAATTCGAAAAGGTCGTTTTGTCACAAAAAATGGAGAAAATGTAAGACGTGATTTCTTTTGTCACCGAGAAGGTAGACAACAATTAAAAAGAGTGGATTCATCTAAAGAGCAACGAAATAGGATATCTACAAGATGTGGATGAAAAGCTCATCTAAGAATCACATTACGAAAGTCATTTGACATTTTTCTTCGAGAATGGCATGTCACTAAGTTTGTTATAGATCACAATCATGAATTGTTGTCTCCTTCGGAAGTGAGATTTCTTCCGGCCAATCGAGTTATCACTAAAGAAGATAAAGATCGCATTCTTTTATTGAAAAAGGGTGGACTTTCGGTTAGACAAATAATACGTGTTATGGAGCTTGAGAAAGGTGTGAAGCATGGAGATCTTCCATTTTTTAAAAGAGATATCCATAACCTTTATGTGAAAATGAGAAGGATGCATGCAATGAATGATGCTATGGGTCTCTTACAATTGTGCAAAGTTGCTAAGGAAAAGAATTCTAAATTTCAATATGCATATACAACTGATGAAGAGAGTAGGTTGGAGCATATTTTTTGGGTGCCTACTCCTTGTTTTGATTGGTACCAAAAATATGGAGATGTGGTTGTTTTTGATACTACTTACAAAGTAAATGCATATGACATGCCTTTTGGTATTTTTGTTGGCATCAATAATCATGGAAAGACAATTCTCTTTGGTTGTGCACTTCTTCGAAATGAAACAACTAGTGCATTTCAATGGTTAATGAAGGTACGTAAATTATTTAATTATCTTGTAGGGTTGTGCAATTATTTTTCGATTTTATTTGATTAATTAGAAGTTTAATATTATATATCCTACTATATTTTTTCATGTGCTAATAACTTTATATTTGATTAATAGGCTTTTGCAAATTTAATGAAGAAGTCACCTAAGGCAATTTTAACAGACCAAGATCCATGGATTACAGAGGCAATATCAAAAGAATTGCCAACCACAAAACATGCTTTTTGTATATGGCACATTACTGCTAAATTTAGTGGTTGGTTTACGGCAATTCTTCGTAGTCAATATTCAAATTGGTGCACGGATTTCTACAAGCTATATAAGTTAGACTCATGTGAAGAATTTGAGCATCAATGGTCTCAAGTTATGGCAAAATATGACATGCTTACTAACAAGCATGTAAGTGGTTTATATCAAATCAAGCATTTTTGGGTACCATGTTACCTTCGTGGCAATTTTTTTGGGGGAATGACAACAACTGGAAGATCCGAAAGTATAAATGCATTTATCAAACGATTTGTTAGTTCCCACATAAACTTGACACAATTTATTGAACAAGTAAGTCATTATTTATCATTGCCTTCTTTTTATTGTAGAATTTGATTTATTTTTTTATTTGTTAATATTTGTAGTCTTTATTTGTCTTTAAATTATTTACAATTTTTAATTTTAGGTTGACCTTGCCATTGAAGATATTGAGCAAACACAATCACATGATACAATGTTGGAGAAATATAGAGGTTCTTCTTTAAGAACTTTTTCACCGATAGAAGAACAAGCACATAGTGTGTTGACATATTATGAAGAAAAAACTAGTCAAAAGCACTTGGTCTTATGGGATGGTGAGATGATTAGTTGTAGTTGCAAGAATTTTGAATTTTGGGGTATACTTTGTCGTCACACACTTAGTGTATTCATTCACAAAGATTGTTACCGAATTCCATCTTTGTATCTTCCACCACATTGGTGTCGCGAAACATCATTAGGTGGAAAAGAATTGATAGTGTTGAGTGATGAAAATTTAGTGGACAAGGAAAATGTGGTTGATGCTATTGCTAATGATGCTATTGATGGAGATTGTTTTGTTCATTGTCCTCCGCTCTCAAAGACGAAAGGTCGCCCAAAGCAAAAAAGAATGAAAGGTGGAAAAGAATTGGGAAAGCAAAAGAGAACTTGTGGGTTTTGTAAGCATGTTGGCCATAACATCTCTACATGTCCGGAGAAGGAGAAGGAAAACCCAACTTCCTCAAATGGTGCAAAGAAAATGAAAAATTGTACTTCAATAGATATGGGATTGAACCCAATATTTCATTTGAAATGTTAGGTCTTTTGTTTAAAAAATCACCAATATGATGTTTGTCAACTTCTTATTTTTGTTAGTGTTATATTATCATTTTGACAATATTATGCCAATGAATATCACACATTCTTGAAAAAAAATAAAATTTTGCCATAGAAATAATAGTGTTTCATTAAAATTGAAATCTAATGTCCCATATCATGTATCATGACACTTGATAGAATAATGTCCCGTGAATAGTGTGTGGTAGTGTCACAAAATAATGTTAGTGTTCATTAGTGTGTGGTAGTGTCACAAAATAATGTTACTCATGTTTAGTTTGTCCAATAAAATAATATCACGTGATAGAATAAAAATGACGTGAATAATAGACACAATTGACACTTATAATAAATTTCACAATAAATTTATTTTTTCTCAAATACTTTTAATAAATTTCACAATAAATTTTACTATAGTTAAAATAATTAATTGTGATATAAAACTTAAAATAATTTCTTAAACACTTATAAAAAGTTGCAGTTGTAACATTATTTGGCAAAGGAGCAAAAAGCTAGAGTGAAAAAGTTATTTACCTCTTTACGAAAAAAAAAAAAAAAAAATAGTTGTGTGGCTCTTTGTTCACCACGTACTCACATGAGGACAACAACCTTTCCACTGCTACATTTTTTTTCTTTCATTTTTTCTCTTTCAAAAAGTTATTTACCTCTTTACGAAAAAAAAGAAAGAAAAAAAAGAAGAACAAGGTGTGTGGCTCTTTGTTCACCACGTACCCACATCAGTACAAGAAGTTTCAGAAATTTGGTCTTCCTTACAACTGCTGCATCTTTCTTTATTTCTTTCATTTTTTCTCAGATCCAATCTCTCTCTGTTTTTTCTTTCTTTCATTCCCTCAACAGACGGACAACTGCTACATCTTTCTTTCCTTCATTTTCTCACAGATCCCATCTCTTTCTCTGTTTTTTTTTTCCCTTTCTTTCTTTCATTCCCTCAACAGACGGAGACCACTGAAATCAAAGAGAACTCAAGCACGAAATGGGGATGGCTTCCTCCGGTCATGAACCACGCCTGGCCGACGCACCCATTTCAAGGCCCCTCCTGTCGTCGGCAACAAAGAGTTGTTCAGCTTTGAACAATTCCGGTGCCGAGATTTTTGAGATTCACGCCTGGCCGACGCACCCATTTCTAGTTTTGTTCTAGTAACATCTGAAATTTGTATGAGTATTGAGTTGTAATTTTTGTAAGAGGATTTTTTTTTAATGAGAATTTTTGTAAAAGGTTGTTTGGTGGTAGAGTGTTGTTTTCGGTTATCTTGTTTGAGTTGTGTAAACTTGGGTTTCAACTTTCGAAGAGGAGGCGCAGAAATGAGCGAAGGTAGTTTAGTCTTTTTTGAAAAAATATAAATTGTCAGACGCTTTTTTCTTGTTCCCCTAAAAGTCACTGATGTCTACTGAAAGAAAAAATAAAATTATTAAACTATGTACGGTTAACGTGTGCCCTTAGGGCACATGTTAACCGCACCCTATATATATATATATATATATATATATATATATATATATATAGCATGTTTCATATTTTTAGAGCCGTTACCAGAGGAAGAATATACATGTATATTTTGAGAAGTTGTTGCAACCTTGTGCACCTTGGGTTTCTTGTATTGAGCTACTTCCAATTCATTGTTAGAGTGTTTTTGCAGTGAAGATATCTGCACCAACAACTTTTATAGTCAAGAACCTTGATTGTGAAGTTAATCACAAATTGGATATTTGTGCACACTGAAAAAGGTCATTAAGTAGGTTATATTGTAGGTAAGTATTTTGAGATCAAGTATATTCCTTGTTAGTGGATTCTTTAACTACAGACAACATAACCAACAAAATGCAAGCATGGCGAAGAATGTGAGATTTTTTTTTCTACCTTTATTCCCTGTAGGATTATTTTTTCTATGTTTTTAGAAATCTTAATCTATATAGATCTTTTCATTTATGAGTATATAAATTAATTAAATATTATTTTTCAATTTGTACTCACTCTACAACTCAATCGTTACCAGAAATTATATTTTTATGGTTTTTTTTTTTTTTAATTGTGGAGAATCAAGGCTAAGCGGGTCTATTTTATTCAGAAACAGAAATATTACGAAACATCTCGAAATCCAATAGGTGCTATATTATCTGAAATATCTTCAATGGATTTAGCCTTTTTTGCTAGCAAGTGGGCAACTGCGTTGCCACTATAGTTCTTAATGTCTTAATGTCCTCTGTCACATGAACATAAGCAAACCAATGAACTCCATTTTGGTTAATCTGTTGAATGATTGTTGCACTGGATCTTCCCATCTTACTTGAACCGTAGAGCCTAAATATTAAGTTATTGAAAGAGAGGCATAGTAGAACCATTAGGATCAATTATACATTCAAATCAATAATATTTACTTAGATCGTTCGGGCTCTCACGTAAGGGTATGCTCTATACATGGGTGCATGAGCGACTCACATGTGAAACTCACCCTTTATGTGAGAGCTCAAAAGTCAAAACATTGCTCCAAAATTATGTAAATATTTTTTTCGTTTAGTTGGGAATGTATAAATAAAGATACAA
The DNA here is from genome assembly GCA_032878915.1 of Castanopsis chinensis. Lineage (NCBI taxonomy): Eukaryota > Viridiplantae > Streptophyta > Magnoliopsida > Fagales > Fagaceae > Castanopsis > Castanopsis chinensis. Next base: position 1,578,731 of record JAVQMG010000082.1, read on the forward strand.
TCATCAGACAAGGGTCTCACATGTAGAATCTTACACCAATGGGAGCCGTGACACAAATCACTCCTACCACAAGTTCATTTCTAAAATATATGGTCGACGTGTTTTCAGTTTTTCACATTGAATGAGGGCCCCGGATGAGAAGGTTCAGTGGACAGTTTTTGCGTCACATTTTTTATATGTGCAACTACATAAGTTTTATTTTCAACCCCCTTGAAGGTATTGCACTCTGCAACATCTGAATCCGGTTTCATGCTTGATGAATGATGAGGACTTTTCCTTGGTTATGTCACAAAAATCCGATAACCATGTGACTAAAATGTGGTGGTCTAAATCAGATGCAGTTAACTTGACTTAGTAATGGGGTGGGATGGGTCCATGCGCCGTTCAAGAAAAGTTTACCCACATGTTAATATATGACGTCATAAAAGAGCACAATTTGTTTCCGTCAAACAAAATGACATGACTTCAGCGAAAAAAAAAAAAAAAAAGTGACATGGCAAATAAAAAAAAAAAAAGGTACGTCATATGTTTGATAAATGGCACGTCATATGTTTGATAAACCGACTCATTCATATTCTCGTTGACATTTAATCTCCAATGAGCGCCGACATCCATTTTACTTCTATTCAAGTGTATGCCATCTTTAGACCATTTGTGTTATATGGGTGCATGTGCTATTCTAGTTTTTGTTTTTATCAACCAAGTGTTTTTACTTTTTATGCATTTATTAGCTTTTGAACAGTTAATAAACACTATTGTAACTTGCGATATGGTTGCAAAGGACTCAACATGAAAGGTGCACTATTTTTTTTTATTTTTTATTTTTTCCGACAAACAAAAACAGGAGAAATAAAAGAAGAATAATAATTATCACATATACAGTGTGTTTATATACACAAACCGAAATTATGTTTTTATCATTTCACAATTTTAACTTAAATTGTATTTTAAAAACACGATTTCATAAGTTATATGTATAATTGTGTGTAATTAGCCATATACAACAATAATTAGTAATTATATATATATATATATATATATATATATATAAATAGAGTATTCTAATTTGACCTTATAAAACATCTGCGTTAAGCTGTATTTTGTAAATAATAATAATTGGAAGGATTGAATATAAGCTTAATTGCTTTTTCTGAAGGCTTGAAATTTAACTTATATTTATGGGATAATCAAGTTCCACAAAAGGCACATACTACCTATAGAAGAATGGTATCTAACATTCTCTAAGTTAGATGTCAATGATCTTTATGTCAAATAATACGTTTGCATATTATAACAAAAACATTCAAGTTTCGAATACCCCTTCCCTACTTTTTTTTTTTTTTGAGGGGGACCCCCTCCCTACTTAATGTATTAAGAATACAAAAATAAAAAGTAAGTTAGATAGTAATTTATGTGATGATTATAACGTACATATGCTTAATTGTTGTTCTTGTTCAGATGCTGCTGTCATCATATAGCATTCTCAATTATATATGCTCATCAATATATATATAAAAGTAGAAACCTCATGTGAGAAAGCATGAGATTATAACGTACATATGCTTAATTGCTGTTCTTGTTCAGATGCTGCTGTCATCATATAGCATTCTCAATTATATATGCTCATCAATATATATATAAAAGTAGAAACCTCATGTGAGAAAGCATGAGGTTCTGCCAAGTGGCACCTTCCTTTGGCATAGTTATCTTCCACATTAAACTCTATCAATAAGTGCATTCAGCCAAAACAAAAAACTCTATCATTACGGCTTATGTTTTCCCTTCATGCCTTTTAGCATACCTGGTGCAATTACACAGTAACACAAACCCATGTCTCTTTTCACCTCTTGCTATTCTCTTACTTCTGTCTCATCTCTTTCCCACACATTTGGTCATGTCATGCATGTGGTTTTGTCTCAACCTTATGGAATGAGTGCAGAAGATGAAAAGCCCTCAAATCCACCACGAACATTCTCTCCACGCTTACAAAAACTTATCTTTCACTCTCAAGCTTTGTTAATTTCTTCTCTCTTTGGATACTATAAGTGCTTCACTCAAGCCTATTTTTGCTTTAATTTTAATGTATTTAATCTGATGGTATGCCAAATCGTGAGAAGCATAGATGGAGCTCTAGAATTACATAAATATTATATTATTGTTGTTTAAGTGTGTGTCTTTGCCTCTTTGGCTTTATTTGTGCAGTGATTTTTGTCTCTCCAATTCTTATTGTTTTTATACTAAAGGTTTATTTTTGGTTTTATATGTTTTTGGGTATCTAACAAAAAACCAGAAAAAATCACTAATTCAAATGTTTGACATGAAAACAAACTTCTCCACATTTACCATTCTCCACATTTACCAAAAAAAAAAAAAAGACATGAAAACAAACTTCTTTTACAGATTAGAAGCCCCAATTTTTTTCTTTAAATGCTTCTTTAGCAACTTGAGAAAAGGCCTATGTCTATTGCTTAGTGGAATAGCGGATGAAGACCAACGTTAAGATCATTGAAGCTAGGTAATTTTTTTTTTTGCTCATATAATTCAAATTCTTTAATTTTTTAGACATAATTTTTTGTTGTTTTATTGTTTGATCGTAACTTCACAAGGTTAAAGTATGTTTTTATGTGTACCTTCAATTGTAATAGATTTTATGATTTGATTATAGAAGAAAAAAATCCTTTGCTTGGCTGATGAGGAAGTTTGAGGAATAAGAATTGAAGCTTTTACCTTTTTCTATTGTGTATTCTTTAGGGTATTGATCAACCAAATTGGACATATAATTGTAAACAATTAAAATTTATTAGGTTTTAAATCTATATTTTCTTTCACATTCCCTACATTCTCATATAGAATAATGAGAAACCTGTGAAATTTATATAAGAAGATACTGATTTCAAGCATTCATTTGCCCAATTATTTACATAGAAAGTAGCACCTCAGCTTTCTTCCTCAGTGATCTATTTGCTTCTACTAGCATATGTTCTTGAACCAAAATGAAGGGCAGTATGTATCAAAAGCGTATGGCATGGAAGCATATAAATAATATACATGTTTGAGACACATGCCCTATTTTGAAGAGTTCTTATCTCTAATGTGGCACTTGAGGAAGTCTTAAAATTATGAACCTAACAAAATAAAGAGTTCTTATTTTTTACATTTTAATTAGTTCTTATCTCTAATGTGACATTTGAGGATAACAAGCCATTCATTGTAGCATTGAGTTGCAAATGGAGAGCAATTTGAATTTGGAGAAAGCAAAACTAACAACAACTGTATAAGCTATTAATTTTGAAATTGAGATATGTGTAAGATTTATCATCTTAGAGGGAATTTAGCATATGTTATTGACAAGTTTCGATCTAAGGAGAGAGATAATTCATGGCTAGGAGCACTGGTAGAGGCAACAATATTAAGAAAAAGTATTATGCATAGTCATAAAGATAATTTTATATAAAATAAATATAGTTTCTAATTTTTCATAAAATATTTTAAAGCAAATTGATACAGTACCCGTGCATCGCACGGGACATCAGCTAGTATATATATAAAAGCAGAGACCTCATGCAGGAGTGCATAAAGTCCTGCCAAGTGGCGCTATAATTTTGCATTTAGCCTCTTTTTACCTCTTTCATTAAGTATTTTTTACTGTTACCCAAAAGTTCACATTAATTTATTTTACTGTTTTCTCATTAATATCTCATTAATTGCCTAAGCTTACACCACATTTTTCTCTATTTTTCATGTCTTTTAGCATACCCACTATTTTAGTATTTTTTTTTAATAATAATAAAATAAAATAAGTAAGGACCAATAGTAATAACTAACGAGATAAGACCCTTGAGAGAGATAGGAAAACACAAAAATGTTGTGGATTGTTAAATAAAACACACTATTTCACTATATATTACCAAAATAAAAGACCTAAGATTAACAAAACATTTGAAAGAGAGAGAAAGAGGAATTTGAAAGGTCACTACCTTCATTATACTGGCCTCCCACTACCATCAAGATACCAAAACCCCTACGGGTAATTTTTTTTCTTTTTTCTTTTTAAATTAGGGGCTTAAATATGATTTAGATTTAGGTAATTTAGTTGGATAGATTTTGTTTTGGGTATATAAATAGAGAGAATATTTGGTGCACAATGTAAAGTCATATTCTACCATAGTTTAATTTTAAATTATCTATAAGACATGCATACACACTTGCCCACACCATGTCTTAATATTGCACTATCGATGAGTGGAAGACAGTTAGAGAGTTGGGTATACTTTCATTTCATGGTATGAAATATGTGAACACCGCACAAATTAGTTGATTTTCATGATCCTGTTACTCTTTTACATTTATTTTTGGTTTAATGATTAAAAAAAAAAAAAAAATCTTACCTTAAGAAGGCTACAAATATGCAGTGAAGCTACTAAACTAATTTTTAATATCTCAAAATGTATATGTTTCTTTACTCTAATGTAGTTTACTTTTTCTTTACAATATATGTACAATATTGTAACACCCCATAATTTTATTACTTACTTAATTATTATACGTAAATTAAAAAGGAGGCTACAATTAAATGAATTAAATTGATTTGGGCCTAAGACATTAAAAATAAGATAAATGCTATGGGATATAAGGCCCAAGTGAGGTGGCATAAGTAAAATATGGGCCTCGACAACCCTAGCCTTTCACCTTTTAAGCTATGCACATAAGAAAGTTCCTTTTGTTTTCAGTCGCAACACACGTTTGAGCTGCCTCTTTTCTTCTCTATGGTTGTGCACAAGTGTTTTAGGTATGGTTTGTCTTGCTCTAAATCTAAGAAGTTTGAATAATCAATAGCTAGCAATTGTCATGAACTTAGACTATCATTATACTAATAGAAAAGAGCTCCTAGTAGAAAAGGATGGTCAATATGTCAGGAACAGCCGCAGACTTTGAAATTGAACCAAAGAGAGTGATAGACTTAGACTTTGTCACCATATTAAAGGGAAAAGGGTGCTTATGTTTAGTATGCATTCACACTTAGCCTCTATTGTTGACCGAATCAACCATCACCCCTTTATTATTTTCTAAAACTGGTCTAGCAGCTTTAAAGGGGCAATAGACAACTAGATGGATGAATTAAGGCTTGTACGTGGCTTCCCATGTTAGATTGAATATATATATATATATAAAATATTAGAGTCAATAGATATTCAATAGCATCAAGTGGGAATGCTAAGCAACTAGATGGATAAATTAAGGCTATACGTGGCTTCCAATATTAAATTGGATAGATGTAATGTTAGAGTGAATGAATATGAATAAATAATATGGCTGTTACGTTCAGGTTGATTAGATATTTATTATTCGGCCCTATTGAAGTTTCATGAATACCTATGATTACGTTAATGGAAAAATCTGATTAGGCAGTAATAATTTTTTAAATCCAAAAATCTGATCAAAGCTGAAAGTGAATTGGATAGTTAAGTGAATAAATGGAGGATTTTGGATATATCAATATTGTCTAGGATAAAACCGTTTAAGCATGAAAATAGATTTTTAAGTGGGAAATTGTGTATTGATGAACCTATTCTTGGTGTTGCTAGGTTCTAATTCTACAGATTTGTTGTGATTCAAGGGAGGTTGATTTCCTTTATTTTTGCGACTAAGAGGTAAGTGGTGTTTGCTAATTTTGGAGGTTTTCCCAAACAGTGTTGATTAATTAAACTATTTTTTATCAAAGGAATATGTTGTTATTCTATATATATATATATATATATATATATATATATAAATGGATATTTTATAATTGCTTGATGTGCACATTAATTATTCATTTTATGAAAAACTTGTGGGACAACCTAAATTTATTTAAATTAGTATGTATGAATATATCCTTATATTTTTGAGAATTATGAACGGATTATTTCTGTGAGCATCTTGAATGGATTATTTACGTGAGCATCTTGAATATGTTTTGGAAACTTATGGCAAGTCGTGATTAAAAGCTCAGTATTGTATTAGTCCTTAGCAAGGGGTAATTATACTACAGCTAGTCCTTAGCAAGGGACGGTCCTAGAAAAAGGGACAGTGCACATTTGATAGCTCCTTAGCAAAGGAGTATACTATTAAGGATCCAAAAAGGAAGTTCCTTGGCAAGGGAGTGCACCATTAGGTTCCAAAGGAATCATCCTTAAGAAAGGGGATGAAAAGGAGGTTCCAGTCCCAAAAAGGGGACAACACAACCCTGTCAACGGGGCGTAAACGTTGACCACGAGAAAAACCTAAGAAATTGTTTATATGATGGTATTGATATATGTGTTATGATGACTCACAATATAAAGATATTTTTTTTTTATATGAAATATTTGATGATAAATATGGATAAAGTATAAGTTATGAATTTGTTGTAAGAATTATTTTTTGAAAGGTTGTTCCCACACCCTAATATTAGTGAATTCCACTTATTGAGTTATCTCATCCCCCTTTATTTCCCTTATAGATACATTAGAGGAATTATTGGAGTAGAGATTACTAAGAGTCAACAGTTACAAATTATTTTGTGGGACTGAAGATTTTATTATTATTCTTATGGTATTAAATATTGTAATAGAGAATTATTTTGAGGATGTTTTATTTTGGTGGATTAGAGCTCTGACAATTGAGATGAGATTTTAGGTTTTTGGTTACATTTATTTAATATTGTTATGTATTATTTAGATTGAATAGACATTTATTATTTGTGAATTTTGGGGCGTTACAAACATTATCCAAAATTTTCTTACATAAAATATTACAAAATTATCCGTGCATCGCGCAGGTAACTTACTAATCGTTTAAAATTGTGGAAAGTGAGCAAGACTTTATCTCCGCTGCCCCAAGCCACGTGGTTTTCATTTTCCTGATACAATCGCTAATTGGCCTCATCCAAGTGGAGTTTCAAAGCAAAAGTGTATCTCCATTTGATAGACACCCCATAAGTATATGGACTTTCTTCGGGGCAATCTATATTAATAGCTTGGGACTCGCAAAAGAAGGAACTCCAAGCCCGTAGCCCAAGTTACTCTAAAAATCTCAACCATGTCATTCTCATCTCTGGAGCTCTTTCTTTAGCCTCCCTAGCATCAACTTTAGCCCACACTTGCTTATGTGGTGATCCTTTATAATATGGGCCATCTTTCCTACAATGTTTGCATATATACTAAATAAACAATGTCTAAATGGCTTTACCAAGGAATTGTGAGTGCAAACTTTTTCTATGACCTTCAATTTTCAAAAGAAATGTAAATTAAGTGTACTTGGTTCTGGTTACACTCATGGTTTGTGTCCAACTGTGGAATTTCTAACAAAAACAAGTGGACCTGTGCTAACTAAGTTGTAATTTGTGTTGGTTTTATTCTGTGTCAGTTTCTTTGTAATTTACGCTTAATCCTTTGTAATTTTTGGGCTTGTTATTGGGTTGGGTTTATGAGTCCAAGTTATTGTTACTGAAGATGCAACGCACCCACGAGAGATGGAGTTTGGCACCCGCAAGTTTTGGCACGTGTCAAGATTTTGCAGTTGAGACTTGAGACTAAATTTGCGAGACAGATTCATGGGTCTCTGTTATAGATAGATCACCTTTTGTCCCAACCCTTCACACTAAAAATACACATCATTCCCCTCGATTTTAGGTGTGAAGCACCCATCTGAGAGTTGAGAGAATTGAATCCATTGTTGTGAGAGTCAAACACCATTCATTATCTGTACTCTTCCCTCTCTCCATAGCCAAATATTTGAGAGGAGATTAGATACTACACACCCATCACTACCTGAGTGTTGTGAGTGTTGTTTGGACCCTTAGAACTATTGGAGTTTGCCAATTTCAAATAATAGAGTTAAACCATTTTGAATGTATATCACTGTTAGTTTCTTTAAAACATTCTTCTCTTTCCGTGTACGTTAAAATACTTAGTATTTTTTTAAAAAAAAATTAAAAATAAAAATAAAAAGAGGCTTGAAGGTGCAATTGGTACTTGGTTGCAAATTTGGTGCTTAAGTTAGAGAAATGGCTCAGCATAGCTAGTTGTGAGCAAGAACTTATTGTGTATTCTGTACTGCAACTATCTCATTTTAATGGATTGTTTTGGCAGCTGGTTGTTAGGAGATCTTTATGCCTGATACTCAGGTTTTCCTCTTCAATAGCATGTCTAATGTTATCTTAGGTTTGCTTTTCTTTACTTACCGCTTTATTGCATTTTAATTGCTTTTTTAGAGTATTGAGTTGTAATTTTTGTAAGAGGATTTTTTTTTAATGAGAATTTTTGTAAAAGGTTGTTTGGTGGTAGAGTGTTGTTTTCGGTTAACTTGTTTGAGTTGTGTAAACTTGGGTTTCAACTTTCGAAGAGGAGGCGCAGAAATGAGCGAAGGGTAGTTTAGTCTTTTTTGAAAAAATATAAATTGTCAGACGCTTTTTTCTTGTTCCCCTAAAAGTCACTGATGTCTTCTCAAAGAAAAAATAAAATTATTAAACTATGTACGGTTAACGTGTGCCTTTGGGGCACATGTTAACCGCACCCTTTAAATATATGTAGGTTGATTTTATAATTTGGGCCCAATAAATTACTCGGCCTTCCCGACAAATTCCTTACCCTCTTAAGAAAAACAAAACAAAATTTACCAGTCGGAAAACAAAAGAAAAATTATCCCTACCACAAAAACTTTCCTATTTGGGGGAAAAAAAAAAACAGAATTAGCACTTTTATTTTTTAGCTCTTAAAAAATTTGGCAACAACGAATTTCAAGTTAGCTTAGTCGATAAAAAATTTTATCGTCAAATAAAAAATCTAAGAGAAAGTCTTGAAAGCCTCTATGCCTCCTTTGCTCTAGGTTGGACTTCATTCAATGGTGATTGAGTTTGCTGAGTGACATGCCATTAAATTCCCACTAAAGCACCAACGCCCCTCGCCTTAGCCTTCAGCATCCCGCCGTCATTGGTTGCCCTTGCCGTAGCCTAATTTAATTAGTACTCTCTCTCTCTCTCTCTCTCTCTCTCTCTCTCTCTCTCTCTCTCTCTCTACTAATTAGTAAAGGTAAGAGGTTTGGTCCTTGTGGGTTGTAAGATGATACTCTAACTAGTAACCAGTAAAGTAACTAGAGTTGATAATAGTTGTCTACTTGTTTTAAATTAATTGGTCAGATTGTTTTAAACGATCAATTGCGGAATATTTAATAAAGTTAGTTGTATTTTTTAATTTGTTGATATTTGTTAATATTAGATGAATCTTTATTTCAATTTTCAATTTTTTGTTTGTTATGTTTGTACTTCCGCTCCTCAATCAAAAATCCTTTCTCTGTCTTTAGTTATTGTTTGTCACCCTAAGTTGCAACTCAAATTTAAGCAAACAAAATGAGATTTCGTACAGCCTAAAGAATGAAAAAATTCCAACCAACAAGAATGTCCGAAAAAAGTTCTCCAATTCACACACCCTGTTTCTAGGTGTGTTTTTAAGGAGGATAAACAGTAAGAATTACCCTGTCATACATCTTTGCTACCCTGTCATACATTTGAACAACCATGAGTGTCACAAAAAATAAGTAAATTTTATTTTATTTTCGAAAAATATTATATCTAGAATATTTTCACAGTACTTTCATAATAAATCCTAAATAATAGATTATTATTGGCAAATATTGGTGGATAAAAATGTAATTTAAATGGTGAGTTTAAATTAGAAAAATATATAACATTAACTAATGGCCATAGAATGTGACATCATAAACTAACCTGTATGGGGTGTGTGTCAAATGGTGATAGACTTTTGCTTTAATACTCCACTTGGATGAGGCCAATCATGCACCTAAAATGTTACATAAAAAACTAACATTTCGGGTATATATACAATTGTGGCTTTTAGTCTGGCGTCAGACAACGACATTTTAATTAGTCCCATGGTTATTGGCTAAATATATTTGTGACTTCAGCGAGAAAAAAACATCATGAAGCACTGAAGTTGATGTTCTTTTGCGACCCTAGTCCAACATATATGTAAACCTTTCTTTGCATGACATCAACCAAAAAGTTCAGACGAGTATGTGCTATCAGAGACTTTTGTGTTAGCCACTTATTGTCATACACACACTCTCTCCCCATGCGACATCATCCATAAAAAGAGCTTCCAATTTTAATGTTGGCATTGGAAGACCCATTTTCACATCCTTTCAGATGTCAATAATGTTATATATGTGGGTTCGTTCAAGTAATACATTGTAATGTACTCCTATTTAATTATTGAAAGGATATCATATCAGTCCAGGACTGAGAGAGCCGCGGCAAAATTTCCTAAAATATATATGGTTCGGGCATGCCTCCAATTAATAACTAGGGTATTTCTATTGGGTACCTATATCTATTTTGGTGTGACTTCAGAAAATAAGTAAACAATATAAATCAATAGCTAAAAATTATAATCACCAAAATCACACCGAAGCAAAATATCAATCACACACAAAAACACAAAATTTATGTGAAAAAACTCATTTTCTTTAAAGTAAAAAATCATGGGACAAACATCATAAAAGCTTTTGGGTGTATTTGGGCTTTGGGTTTGTGAATTAGTGTGTAAGTATGAGAAGTTTTGTTTATTTTTATGATGTTTGTCTATGTTTTTTATGTAAACTAGCTGATGTCTCATGCGATGCATGGGCATGATATAAATTTATTTTAAAACTAGCCTCTAAGCACGTGCTCACGCACTTGCTCAGAGGCTCTTCTATATTTTTGGGAAAAAGTAAATAATTTGCATTCATTATAATCTAAGATTACTGCATTTTCTAATCACAAAAAAAACCTAGGGGTGTGATGAAAAATTATTTCACCTACATATACATAATACTCATCATACCCCTGGGTTTTTTTGTGATTGAAAAATGTAGTAATATCAAATTATAATGGATGCAAATTATTAATTTTTTTCCAAAAATAAAGAAGATCATCTGAGCACGCACATGAGCGCGTGCTTAGAGACTAGTTTTAATAAAAGACTTAGAAAATAGGACTATTCTACAATGTCAATTACTGCTTCACAAAACCCAACTTCATCCATAAACAAATAACACTCATCACATCCCTAGGTAGTTTATAATTAAAAAATATAGCAATCCTAAATTATAATGAATACAAATTATTAACTTCAGTAAAAAATAAAAAAAGTTAAAAAAAATTCTCCCACTCACCTTGCAATTACACAGTTACCTCCTTTTTTTGAAAAAACTCTTCCTCTAATTTCTAAAACACAACCCCGGCCACTACCTTAAGATTAAGCCACGTTTTAAAGTTTTAACCCACCTCTTTCATCAAAATAGAAAACTAATCCTCTAAAATTTTCGGATAAAGTTTTTTTTTTCTTTTTTTTTTTTTATGGAATATTTTTTGATAAATTACTGCAAGTTTATCCATTTCCAATTGGCAAAATTTATCCATCAAATTCTACTCTAATTAAACAAAACCCATATACGCCATGCCCATCAAAGTTTTCATATGTAAAAGCTTCAAATAAAAATACCAAAATTAGGACTATTGGACTGAAGTCTGCTTGTTTTGCTTACACAGCATATGTGAATGGCACAATATTTCAATTACAGGTTAATGACAAATCTTACTTGGAAAACAGTTGGAATGGGCTACAAAACACGATGAACTATCATCATCTTTGTCACTGCCTAGTGAGTTGGGGTGGATGCAAATTTAAAAATACATTTTGATTATCTATTTTTTATTTAATTTGAGATTTGTTATACACTGCAATTATGTAATAAAGCAGAAGTATAGTTCAAAAACGCTCGTGATTGGATAATTGGAAAAAAAAACCCAAAGTATATTAATCTCCTGAAGCATTCCACCAAGGCAATAATGCATTATTTTCTGCAGTATCGACAAGTTCCAAAAGCTTTGGCACAACTGAAGCAACAGTTAATTTTGTTGTTGAGCCTTTGACATCAAATTCAGCACTAGAAACAGTAATATCATCATGAACCTTAATTTCAAACACACATGCCCCCCTATACGAACCCAGTACATTTACCCACATAGAATCGGAATCATTGGAGAAGTAAAGATCAAAAAAATAAAAGTCCAATTCAATCTCAGACGCCCCAAATTCTTCCTAGAGTTTTTGTCTAACAAAGGTGTTGTAAAGGCCATTGGAGAAGTGTAAACACCCTGTTTTGTTCTTCAATTATAATGCATATCTTTTGCGCATGCATCCCCCCAATGATGAACTGATTAAATGATATGTAACTCCCTAATCTCTCTCTCATACAACACATCTTTTTATTTATTTATTTTTAACTCTTTTATTTATTTATTCATAGTTTTAACAATCAATTTTTATTTTAAGTGCATTTGAACTAGCCATCTCTTTCTTTTTTTACAAAATCCTCAATTTTTGAAGGTTATATAAAATAAAATCAAGTTTTGTCCCTCAAGCTCCTTCTGTTAATTAAACTTAAAGAAAATTGCATTTTATTTGAAATATATTGGCAAGCCCAACTTTAGTGGTCCCGAAGCAAAAGACAAAATCAAAATAGAATGGTGGGAGGTACATTTCCGGGGCAGTGGACACACACCTCCCACATTGAGCAAGTCCGGCGTGCCCTCCTCTACACGGTTTTTTTTTTTTTTTTTTTTTTTTTCTTTTTTGTCATTCCACTGTTCCAGCGGGGGTAGTAGAGGATAAGCAAACAAAAACAGTTAGTAGGGGGGTGGATTTTGAATTTTGAAAAAACAGAGAGGGTAGACGATAGAAGGCCGGGAAAAGAAAAAAAAGGAGGTAGGAGAGAATAGAATAAAAAGAAAATAAAGGAAAACAAGGAGATTTTTTACATTTTCCATGGGATTCTAGAACTAGGATGGATTGATCTTTTTCTCATGACCAAAAAATCATTCTCATTACACCTCTTTGCATTCTAATCTTCAAAAAAGCTTTCAAAAAAAAAAACACACACACACACACACACAAAAAGAAAACATTGAGATTGAAATTTCTTGGGAGAAAACCCGGTCCTGAGGGGGGACAAATCCCACACTGTACACAACGCTTTTTTTAGCATCTCTCTGTCAACCATCGCCAGTGGAGCATTGCGTGGCAGGAGGACCATCTATTCGAGAACATAGTCGTTGTCGCTGTTCGTCTCAGTGGAGTCACCATCAAACTCGTCCAAGGGTGCTGGGTATGTTTTCAACCTTCCCACTCTTTATTCTTGTGTGTTTCAGTTGTTTGAAGCTTATTTGCTTTGCTGGGTATCTCCTCTTCAGTCTGAATGTTAAAGCTTGGTTCTTGGCTGTCTTGAACGAAGAATAAAACTGAGATGCAATAAAAGAAAGCTAAAAGTGAAGGAGTGGGGTTAAATCATGACTTCTTAAAAGGTGGACCAATGTTTGTGATGAATACATGTTCTTTTTTTAAAACACCATAGCTAACCGAGTTGCCTAGAACCATGTTGTTCCCATCCACTTCCATGATTTCGGTTTCCACAAATCAAATAAAAAATATATACTTTATTTCTTACTTCAAGTCAAAAGCAAGTTCTTGATTCCAGTTTCTACAAACAAGAATAAAAATACACTTTTTTTTTTATCAAGTCTATGCTTTCGGTCTCCTCAAACAGAAATAAAAACAAAATTTATTCTTTTACTTCAAATCAAAACTAAGCCAAAAGCCAATCAGATTTAGCCCCACTCTTTTCTTTAAAAAATTATAATCCCCCTAGTTCCTTAAAATGAAATGTTCTCATATTACTCAGATCATATCTTGGAAGAGTTCAAGCGTACACGTGTTTTTTTTTAGTAGTTGTTATATCAATCTCTTAACATGCTTGTTAATTTCTTAGTCATCATTTTGTTTGTTATTAACTTGCTACTTCTTTTTATTATCGTTATCTTGTCTTATGATCTAGCTTTAGGCCACCATGCCATAAAATCAACTACTTGCTTGATTTGGTGTAATGAATTTGATTAATAATATTGGGCTCATTGAACGATTAATTGAACATCAAATAGTCCTTACTTATTTAGTAGAGACTGGTAGACATATTGGGCGTGCGTGGGTGCCTCATACCTTCACACGGCGTAATTTGACCCCCGAACTTTTCCTTGGTGGACGTAGACCATTTTCCTTATCCATTGAATCAATTAAATAAAAAAGAAAGGGTTTTTATTTCTTGTTTTGTTTTCCCTTAAAAAAAATAATAAAATAAGTGGCAACTCCTCAACTTTTTTTAAGACTCATGATTTTTCAAGTAAAAAATTCTCCCAAAATCAAACCTTTCAATTTCCTAAAAACCCTCCCTGAGAGGTGTCACGTGGCTGTGTCCACAAGAAGATAAGAATGATAGAGGAAGGTTTCAAAGTTGTTGAAGAGCAGGCTAAAGTAAGGGGCTGTTGAAGTCCAAATTTGAAGCCCTTAGGGGATGAATCCCAAGAAATGTAGGTGGGGTTTCAACCAAATACAATAATCCAAACAAGGTTCCTATTGAGAGTACAAACAATATCAAGATGATGATGATGACGTATAGGTGAGGAATTGGTAGCAGGAATTGGCTTGCAAACTCAAGAAACTGCAGTTATAAAAGGCTAGTGGAGAATATGAACAATAGCCTCAAGGTGCCCAATGTGCAAACTGTCAACACACCCACTCCCACACCTAGATTGAATCAAACATCATGTATGCAAGGTATAAAAAAAGTTGAAGTTTATTTTTACCCGAGAAGTATGGAAATGGAAATGGATGAATGTGAGAGGAAATTGAGGTCAGAATGGGCAAGTCTGAGGAGAGGCTCACACTTAATCTCTCTATCCTATCTATCACGCCCTTGCATCTCTCCTTTTCCAATTTCACTCCTTTAGTAGCTTTTTGCTTCATTATCTGTCTCTCCTTTGCCAATATTTTTTTATATATGAATAAAGCAATTTGAAAACCATAAGGAGAGTGGTCCTATTTTGTAAGCAGTATTTTAGTAGGAGTTGAGATGTATTTTTACCATGTTTTGCCCTTACTTAAACGTAAGTTGTAAGGGTATTTTAGAAAAAAAAAAATCAAGTCCAAACAGGAGAAGTCCCTTAAAAAATAGTATAGATATTATAAAATAAATTATCTTTATGACCATGCAACATAAGCTCCTCCTTTATTGATTATTTCCTTAAATGGTTAAGATAAAAAAAAAAGTTAATATGAAACGTTGCAACATATTTTCAAAAGTGAAGTAAATCCAATCGGTGCTCTTATGTCTATAAAATATTGATGTGCATGTTGAAAAAAGAAAGTCATATAGTTGACAGGGCTTCAAAATTGCGAATCCTAGTCATTTTGTTGAGTTTGCAAAAATTGTAAGTGTTAATGTAACTTTGACAAAACACCAAAAAGGAAGACACATATGGGTAATTTTAAGAATTTATTTTGATCAAACCTTTGTCAAAGAAAATATTTCTTTTTAATCACTATCATGTTTTATGAGTTCATCAAGGGTGACTATACTTATACTTTAGCCTAATCGAAGATTCAATACACTTTTAGGCATGTCACAGCCATACATATAGATAATCTAACCAAGCTAATTGCTGAATTAGTACAATCACGAACAGTTATTAAATTAGTATCTGTAAGCTTAGTTGCATGCTCATCCAAAGCACTGACATTTGTTGGGAAGATGTCTCCTAAATTCTTGCATAGTAGTTGTAGTAGTAATATCACCATTAGTTTAGGAAAAAGAAAAAAAACATCACCATTAAGCCCAACAACCAAGTGAGAAAAAAACATTTATAAGTGAAGGGGTTGATCACCATAAACATTTATCATTTGAACTAATTTCCCGAGTACGGTCAAGGTTTAGTACCATTCACCTAATAGGTCTTGCTCTGTTATAACTATTAGTATCATGGATCATTGCTATGTCATTAGGCTTTTTACTCCTATGACTTTCACCTCCAAATATCTTTGACAAGTCTATGTTTGTGT
The DNA here is from genome assembly GCA_032878915.1 of Castanopsis chinensis. Lineage (NCBI taxonomy): Eukaryota > Viridiplantae > Streptophyta > Magnoliopsida > Fagales > Fagaceae > Castanopsis > Castanopsis chinensis. The sequence goes on from JAVQMG010000082.1 coordinate 1,594,702, forward strand.
AATACATCTATGCAATCTTTTTCTTGTACAAGATCATACGCCTTCTTTGGAAAAGGCATTTGAAAAATACTTCCTTTGTTTTATTTTGTTTTGTTTTTTTTAATCATGTTTTTTTTTTTTTTTTTTTGTGGATTAACAACTGTTTTTTTTTCCCTATTAAATTATAAACTAAATACTTCAAATGAATATAATATTTTGGGATTCAACAAACAAATCAATATTTCTTTTTCTGTGTTAACAATTATTATTTTTTAATTTCATTTCTTATTGAATTACAAACAATTTATAGAGACAGCTAAACTAAGTTCTTTAAACAAACATAATATTATGGGATTGAGCAACAAATCAATATTTTATCTATGGGTCAACAATTGTTTTTTTTTTTTTATTGAAGTATAAATAGTTTTTAGAGAGCTAAACTAAATACTTCAAACGAACATAATATTTTGGGATTCAACAATAAATAAATAAACTGTTTAGGAGGAACATGAAATTTTGAAAACGATCATACTTTTTGAAATGAAATGTAAATATTGGGAGAGAAATTATAGAAGCATAACTTTTTGATTCCTAAAGAGATGGGGATATATAAAAGAATAGATTTTACAACATACAAACCTTTCACCTACACGTGGGGAGGGTCAAGCCTAGGACATAATATGTAAGGTAATAAATAGGATTAGGCTTTTCATAAAATTTGGTCTATTTTTAAAAGGTAGTCCATTCTTTAGAGTACTTGTCAATAATAGCCCATATTTTATGTAATAGTAAAAATAATTTCTTGTGATCTATTGGGTAACAGTTAAAAAAAACTTAATGAAAAAAGTTAAAAATGCTAAATGCAAAATTAGACCGCCACATGGCAAGAGCTCATGCACTCCTGCATGAGGTTTCTGCTTTTATATATACTAGTCGCAGACCCACACTATGTGTGAGAATATATAATTAATTCTTTAAAAATTTACCAACGACAATTTTTTCTCCTTAAAACTTGAACTATTTTTAAAAGTATTTTCCATCTCTCTATCTCTACAAAAATATCATTCTATTATTTTTAGTTTTTCTTGGGAAAAAATTGGGTGTATATAATTGATTTGTTTTTTATTGAGAAGAGCTATTATTCTTTTTTCAAGTGATCTATATTCTTTTAAATTTTGTTATAGTGCATTATGTTTTCCTTTTTTATTTTTACAACTAAATATTTTTAAGATTCAAATTAATTTCACATTTCAAATTAATTATTTAAAATTTTCATTTTCTTAAGGAGATTGTCATGTTAATCAGATCTCATCGTAAATTTAAAATTAATATTACTCAAATAATTGTAGTTGCATTCAAATATTACAATTTTTCTCTTTAATTGTTAAATGTTATCCTATTGCATCATAAAGAATTAAAAATAATATATGAGATTTTTTTTTTTTTTTTTTTTGGGTTCACTTTGATTGTTAAATGTTATCCTATTCTATTTTAAAGAATTAAAAAGAGTATATGTGAATATAATATTATTCTATAAATAATTAAAATAGTATATAAGAATATAATATTAATCTATTACATAACATGATTTGGATAGTCTGGTGTTTATTGTTATATCTTTTATTTTTTTTCCTTCTCATCTTATTCTTATTCAACATTCAAATTCAACTACATTGTCCATATTATTAAATTATTTATATTTTCTCTCTTTTTTATTTATAAAAATCAAATATATAATAGTTTACTTAAATTCAAGTAAATAAAATTGTCAAATTCTCACTTCCAAAATATTAAAGAATTAACTCAACCCAAAACTATAAGAGGGAGAGAGACTATACGTGATGAGAAACTCACAAAACACACCACCAAAATGCATTGCCCTAAAGTAGAGTTGTAAGAAACAATATATATATATATATATATATATATAGAGAGAGAGAGAGAGAGAGAGAGAGAGAGAGAGAGAGAGAGAGAGTAATCACATATTCTAGGAGAGAATGCAAGAGAAATAGCAAAATTATATAAAATAAGGTGAGTAGAAAATTATTCAAAAGAAAATGTATAATTGTAAACAACAAATTATCCAAGCTATGCTCCGTAATAGAATAACATTATGTCAATATATTCAATCATTAGATAACATTTAACAATCAAATAAAATAAATAAAAAAGATAGCAAATTAAAATATAACCAAACACTTCAATCCAAAGTAGAGTTCAACAAAAGAAATTCATCAACCTAAATTAGATGTGCAACAAAGAATTAAAAATTCATCTAGAGAGAGAGAGAGAGAGAGAGAGAGAGAGAGAGTATTCACCTGTTTATGTCGGCAAAATATAGATAGTATGGAAGAGAGAAAAACAGATATTTATAGTAATAAAAATGGGGAGAAGAAGAGTCAAAATAAAAGGAATATGAAGAGATGAAAGAATTGAAAGGTTAAGGTATAGAGTGGTGGTAAAAAGGTAAAAGTGGGGGAAATGTTGGTGGAAGAGTAATTGTAAGGTGATAAATTAATAATGAGAAAGATAATTAAAAAGGAGAGAGAAAATGTTAGAAATAAGTGGATAATGTGATTGCTGATATGACTCAACAGGAGCGTAGCAACAATAAATACTACACTTCAGTTTTTATATATATATATATATATATATATATAGAATATAGATTAATGATTAGCTCAAATTTGTCAAAGTTTGACAACACTTAACTTATTGGACATAAATGTTACAAGAATGTAAAGGAAACATGACAAATTGTAAGTTTTGTTGAGTCAAAAGGTGTATTTTCAAGTCCAAGACAAAGACCCAAGTTTAGCTCAAGGAAAGAGAAATTTTGACTTCTCAATACGTATCTCGATCTATCGAGATAAGTTGTTGATCTACCGAGAATTACAATTTTAGTTTTGGATATGGTGCATTTTACTTCAAGTTGCCTATACACTAAGTTTTGTAACCCTAATAGAGAGCCTATATAGAGGCCCATTAAAGATGCCTCTTAAAAAGATTTAGAGAGAAAATGGTATTCTCCACCCATTCAACCTTTGGTTTCACAAGCGAATAGAGAAGAATGAATACGTTGTTGCTATTTCCATAGTACAAATCAAGTTTGAATCCATAGACCCATCCCAAGATTTTCAGTGGAGATTAAATTTTCAAGAGGTTCTTGGAGTCATGAGTGAGAAGTTCGTGTGACAAAATCCAAATTAGAATAATAAATTTGGAGGTGCATGTGGTCACGTTATTAAGTATTACATGAGATAATAGTAGATTTAAGATTCAGTTTACTAAATAAACTATTTTACTAATGGATGTTGTTTCCTAACCCTGATGTTGGTGGATAATTCCACAATGTCTCTTTTCCATTTGTTGTTGTCTTGGGTTTTTCACATCGTAACCATATTGCCATGTTATTTATTTTTTGCACTTGTATAGTAATCTGCTATTGGCGATATTGTTTATGTTATTTCATCAACCCTAAGTTGAATGCAATTGCATAATTGGTTAATCAATCAACTCGGCTCACAATTGGAATTTTGCAACAGCGGGGGTAAATCTTTCACGGTATAGTTTAATTGAAATGCTCGACGGGTGAGATTCTTATTACTTTAAGAAGATAAACAAAAGTTCTAAAACGAAGAAGTAAGGAATTTCAAACTATTTGCAATTGTCTATTGTGATTTGTACCACGATATAGATGACAAGAAATCGTATCATAAGACAAACCATAAGGAAAGAATTAAATCCTACGCTTTTACTTAGTTAAATAATTAAATTAACAAGATTTACTTTGATCATCTAATGTCTTGGAATTTGCAGGCTAGGTTGCAAAAAGAGGCAACTCTTGGGACTCCTTATCCCACCTTTTGTTAAAGTTAATTTTGATGCAACCACAGGTGAAGACAAATCTAGTATGGTAATGGTAGCAAGGAATCATAATGGAGAACTTGCTTGTGCATGGACAACCAAAGTAGCCTCAATGAACCTCAAATTCGTGATTTGTGAGGGTGACACTAAATGTCATCGGCTTCTACTCATTGGTCTATAAAATAAAAAATATCATTGTTAGAACTATATTGATCTTAATCTTCTTAAATTCTTTATGCTTCTACTCATTGCATCGAGTTTTTTTAACAACGAACTGTCCTACGATGAAGGATATTGTTGAGTCTTAAAAGTTTACATATTTTCCAATGTCTTGGTGAATCAAGATCTCACAAAAGGGACGAGATTTCATGATGATGCAATGTGCGTGTGAAAGGATAAGGTTACATTGAGTTCCATATGCAACTTTCATAGTGCTAGTTTCTAACTTTTCTAGTCACTTTAGCACTTTACTAGTAATCTCTTAAAATTAGATTGGCCATAAAAAAAATTTTAAAAAAAAAATTAAGGAGAAATATAGCACACTTTATGAGTAATATTTTAGAATTTAGTAATGTTTGACAAGAAAAATATTTGCGGGGTAAAGGGTTATTTTTATTAACAAACAAACAGCAAAACAACAGACCAAACTATCTGTTCTATCTGCTATTGTCATCTTAATTCTCAGTTACCACTCAATTTAAGCAAAAAAAATGAGATTTCTGACACAGGAATGTCCAAAAATACTAAGCAACAAGAATGTCCAAAAATATTTCGTCGAATGTTACACAGGACCCTGTTTCTAGGTGAGTCTTTAAGAAGACAAACAATAAGAACTACCCTTGACATCTTTGCTACAACTTTAATGGATTCTTGCACTCGGGTAATTTACAATGTTTGACCAACGAAAGGAAAATCTGTCGTCACCTATAAGCCATCTTTGCAAATATAAGGACTTTAGGGTCTTAAGTTTTTTTGGTAAGAAATTCCACACGTGGAGACAAACCATGAGTGTCACAAGAAAGAAGTACAACTAATTTACTTTTTTTTTTTTTTGGTTTTTTGGTTTCTTTATGGTGCTTTGAACTAGGATTTAAAAAAGAAAAATTGTGAAGGCATACTAGTGATTGTGGCAGCCAAGACAACGAGGCAGAGGACCTTAAGACTTTTTTAACCTAACCAATCATACCTTCATTGGCAGATTTGTTTCTTGACCCAAACAATAATTTTTTATCATATTGCCAAAATTTACATCAAGAACATGTTAACGATTACTTAAATTTAGCAAAATTTTCTACTTTTATTATATACTTAAAATTTATAGGCAGCTATGTAAACCTTTCTTGTCAAATGGGCAAATGTTGCCGCTGCATCATATTGAGAAACCTATTAAGGATTTCACATACATGATAATTTGCTTTCACAATTTCTTGGTAAAGCCATTTATACACATGCTTATTCAGTACATATGCTAACATTATAGGTAAGATGGCCCATATTATAAAGCGTGGGAGTAAAGTCAATGCTAGGGAGGCTGAAGAAAGAACTCCAGAGATGAGAGTGACATGGCTGATAACTTTAGAGTAGCTTGCGCTACGAGTTTTGGGCTCCATCTTTGTTGCAAGTCCCAGGCTGTAGATGCAGATTGCCCCAAAGGAAGTCCACATACTTATCGGATGTGTGTCAAATGGTGACATACTTTTGCTTTGATACTCCACTTGGATGAGGCCAATCAGTGATTGAATCAGGAAAACAAAGGTCACATGAGTTGGGGCAGAGGAGATGAAGCCTTGCTCACTTGTACAATTTTAAACAATGATCATGATAGAGAAATTTATAAAATCAAAGGTGCAAGTGAACAAAAATCACAATTAAATATATCTCATCACATGGATAATTCTATAGCTTTAAAAGTTAAGGAAAGTTCCACTTGTAATTATAAATAACTTGGGGAACTTAGTTATCACATAATTATATAAGCTATATGCAATCATCCCTGTTATTATATTACTAAGCTTTCTTTTCTTGGGGTGCTTTGGTGTGATAATATCATAATATCCAATTTGCACCAATGTTATATAAACTCCAAGCTAACAAAAGAAGAAATCTGAGAGATTTTTATCACTAACCTTGCTTGGTTAAGTTGAAGATGAAAGTTTTCGATTTCTTTGCATACACCCTCTGCCCAATTCTAACTCTTCGGACTCTAAACTTGCGTAATGGATGGCTAAGTTTCCGAGTGTCTCCTACCTCACCTCCTCTCCCTGAGCCCCTCATTTCTCTCATAACTAATAATCTAAACTTTTGCTATAAAGTGTTAATTTACTTAGCAATGGTTAGTATTGAAGAAACAGGCTATCATTGCAAACCTCTATATAGGCCTTGTGCTCCATTAAAGTGGAAAGTTTTCTTCTTTTGTTGAAATATTTTTTGATTTCTCATGTCATTTTCTATGATGGAAGCAAATCAATGCACCTTCGTGGCTAATGAGTCTTGAGTGCGTTATGTCATAAACTACCATTTTTTTTAGAAAGGAGAAAAAACAATAAAACATTTTAGTATACATTTCTGGTTCTGGACTTTAGTGGCGTCAGACGACAACATTTTTATTCCCATGGGCCATGGCTATTGGATTTTTTTGACATCATAGAAAAAGACCTCATCCAATGTGGAAAAAAAGAAAGAAAAGAAAAAAACCACTATTCTTTGTGTGAGATCAGCCAAAGATTTTTGAAAAGTTGTGCTAGGACGTAGGCAAGACATTGATGAGTTAGCGATAAGGAGAGGCATGATTTTCAACTCATGCTTGTCCCTCTCTGTGATGTAATCCATAAAAAAGCTTATTCTCCTTCTTTCCCCCTTTTTTTTGTTACAAGAAGAAAGAGCTTCTCTTTCCCACTATATACTATAAACTGCACTATCTCTGTCTCTCTTGACATCATCCAAAAACAGAGCTTCCGATTTGAACTTATATCATTTTAATGTCCCACTATGCTTTTATTAATGTCCCAATATACTTTTCTTTCTTATGGTCAATATTCAATAAAACATTTTTATTTTATTAAAAAAAAATCTGTGGTTAATAACGTTATATGTTGGATCAGAGGCTGGGTTTGCTAGTATTACAAACCCATTGCAGAGCTGAGCCTGACTACATTACACACCCCATCCTTTCCCATTCGAATTCACAATCAAGTACCCCTCAAAATGGCCTAAAAACTCTCTAAATCTCGCTAGAAAACAAGTCCACAAATAATTGCGTTCCTGTTTTTTGTGTCTTAATTTTCTTTAAGTAGTTCAAATCCCCTTTTTTTTACTTGTTTTAAGGCTTTGCAAGTTTAAATAAGACTATTTATAAAATCTCAAAATCGATACTAAAAGGTCTGTCTGGCTGCAACCTATTTTAATAACTTTTATGTATAGTACTTATCAAAAGATATATTTTTGGTAAATTTTGTGTTAAATGGGTGACAAAAAGCTAAAACTCAGGTCATTTTCCCAAAAAGAGTTATTTGCTACAAATCATTAGAGTAATGCTACTACCACAAACTATTTTACAAAATTTTTACAAATTATTGATGTAATAAAATGTCTAGATTATATCCTGTCATCAATTCACTGGTAAAACTTTCTATAAAAAAAATTAAAAAACAAAAAACAACTCATGAACGATAAATTTCTAAATGCCATCTCAATCACCTTCTTCCCCTCCTATTCAATTAGTTCAACAAATCTACAGGTTTTGGTTAAGTTCAAACCATGGTTTCATTGGAATGAATCTGTTTAGAACGCACCAACGTACTTCTGCTACCAGTGTGGACTTCTAAACCACGCACTAAAAGATTGCCCAGAAAAAGGTGAAGAAAACAATAGAACTAAGGGGGAAGTGCTACAGTACGGTGCATGGATGAGAGGCAATATCATTAGAAGATTTTCGCAAGACCAAAACAAGATGGGCACGGGAAGAGGAGTGGCACAAATACAAACCGGTGGGATTCTGGAGTTGAATCGGAAAGAAAGAAGGTAACTCAAGCTCTTCCCTTTCTTACCACCACCCACTGCTACCACCACATTTTTTTTCTCTCTTTTTTGGTGTTAAAGTTTCTTTAAAGTGTAAGTCTATATGTTTTGGGTTATGGGTTTGCTTTGATTTGGTTTTTTTTAATGGATCATGGAGTCTTTATGTTTTGGCTTATGGGTTTGCTTTGATTTAGTTTTTTTTTAATAGGTCATGGAACTTTGGTACTAATTTTTGTTGTTTGCTTGTTTTGGTTGGTTTTTGGTACAAAAAACTCTTCTTCAAATTTGGATTTTTGAGCAAAAAGACCTAAGCATCAAAGGCTAAATCATTGTAAGTTTATGTACAAGTTTGTAAATATATTTTTTTTATTTATTTCTACTTCATTTTTCTATAGTGTGTAGATTTTGAATTTTTTTGTTATTAGTTTTGCAGTTTAGCTAGCTTGAGATTAATTTTTTTTAAAAGCCCACTACCTACTAATTTGTACAAGGAGATTCTTCCATTAGATATGGATTTCTACTTAAAAATTATATTTTCAATGTGTTATCATTATTCTTATATATATATATATATATGCTTGCTTTAGTTTTGATTTTTTTCACTGAATGCAGAGAATGAGAATGAGAAATAATTAGTTATGGTTGAGAATGAAGGAGAGGGAAGGCAGTGGGACATGAAAGTCACTATATAGAGATGGTTTTATTAGGGACCATTGGATTCATACATAGTGAGCCGTTGGATTATAATCATTACTTCTGTTAATGTCAGATAATATTATTTCATGTCATTTCTCTTCAATTTACAAGGACCATAGATAATGTATGGTTGAATTTATTCAATCATTTTGTTGGCTTTATTCCATGCCAAATTTGCTTGTAATTCAGCATTTAAAAACCCTGTATTTAGGTGAGAATCATATAAAGGTAGTGTGTGAGAGAGTGTGAAAAAAAACTCAAGTGTGTGCATTCAAGAAGAGCCTTGCGACTGGCTCGCGATTGGCGAGTCGCCAAAGATGGCATACGTGTGAAGCATTCAAGAGGAGCTAAAGGGTCACACCAACTATTGCACTACAGGGGAACAAAACCTCTAGCTGGTCAGGTAGTTAGCTCACGACTCAAACTCGCAACTCATTCCAGTCGCGAGCTTGAGTCACCAGAATGCCCTATTTGGTTGTAACTAAGTTTTTGCATTTCATACACACCCTACTATAAATACCCTTATACCCATGAAATGTTGAAAGCTTCCAAAGAAAATTTTGAGAGAAAAACAAGATTGACTCATCCACAATCTTCATCCTTTGATTCTCCAAATTCCTATACTCTCACCCTCTCCATTGTTACATCCTTGAGAGGTGCATTAGCCAAATCTTTATCTCACCATACCCATATTTGTGAGGAGGCTTTTTGGTACTTGGGAAGCAGTTCTGAAGGGACCAATTCATTTTGGTTGATGCAATGGGTTTATTGCGGGATCCGGTAAGTTAGAGAAAACAAGGTTCGGTGTAACCTTGTTGGAGTAAAAAGGCTTGGAGGGCATAGGTGCACTAGGTAGATTAGGCTTGGAGGGTCTTTTGCTATTCATGCATTCCAATTTTATTCTCTAGTGGATTATTGACCACTTGGAGGGCAGCGGAGAGGGTTTTCACTAAGGACTTCGGTTTCCTCATTAATAACACATTGTTGTGTTGTCATGTGTTTGCATCTCTCTTCTCTCAATATTTTCCTTTTAATTACTACTGTGGTTGTGATTAATTTTGGTTTAGATTATTTTACCAATTCTGTTTTAGCTTATTTTCATATTCCGCACATACATTTTTTGATAATAAGCTTGTGTTGGTAGTTTGTAAATTGGGGGTCTAAATGTTCGTAGGTGTTTTGCTTACTAATTGAACATTCAATTGGTATTAGAGCGGGTGCACTTGCTGTGGTTTAATTACCTAAGTGTGCTCCTTGACCCCGTTTGAGATGGATTGATCCCAATCTCTCAAGGCTCCACCATATTTTGATGGAAGCAACTATGCATTTTGGAAAGTTTGCATGAGGGCATTCTTATGTTCAATTAATGAGACTGTTTAGGATGCATTAAATGTAGGATGGACTAGGCCGGAGGCCACTAAATCCACATGGAATAAGGTGGCTCTTGTGACAGCCAATGTAAATAGCAAGGCATTGAATGCGATCTTTTGTGGTGTTTCTACAGATGAGTTGCACATGATTTCTCATGTAACAATTGCCAAGGAGGTATGGAAAATATTGGAGACCACCTATGAAGGAACAAAGAAGGTCAAGGACACTAAGTTGTAGATGCTAACCACTCGATTCAAAGAGCTGAAAATGAGAGATGATGAGTCATTCTACTCATTCTATGGCAAGCTGAATGAGGTGGTTATCAGCAAGTTCAACTTGGGCGAAAAGATAGAGGACTTAAAGATAGTAAGGAAAATCCTTCAATCATTGCCAGAGAGCTTTCATGCAAAGGTTACAGCAATTGAAGAAAGCAAGGATCTTGATGGTATCAAAGTTCAGGAATTAATTGGCTCACTTCAAACTTATGAGCTGTCATTGCCATCACAAAGGAAGAGCAAATCCCTTACTCTAAAGACAATCTATGAGAGGGTGGAAGCTCACGACTCTTTGGATGAGGATGAGGTCAAGAAAGATGTTGCATATCTTGTAAAGAATTTCCAAAAGTTCTTAAAGTTCAAGAAGAATGGAAAATTTGCTAAGAAGGGAAAATTCCCAAGTTTTGGAAAAGACAAAAAGGAATTCAAGAGGAAAGATGGGAAGGAGTCTCAATCCTCTCAAGGAATCACATGCTTCGAATGCCATGGACATGAATATCTCAAGAAAGAGTGTCCTAATTCTTTGAAAGGAAAGGGCAAGGTGTATGCCACCACTCTTAGTGATTCCGACTCCTCTAATTCAAATTCAGATGAAAGCTATGACGGAGAGGGAAACTTCTCTGCATTCATGACCATTGCTCTTGTGGAATCTTCGGATGAGTTTAGTATGTTGGTGAAAGAGCTTGGTGAGCACATTGAATTGGAGTCGATGGGAGTAGCATGATGAGGAAGATGAAAGAACAGAGGGGCTGCAAGAGTTGTGATGGAGAGGGAAACTTCTCTTTATTCATAACCATTGATCCTGTCGAATCTTCAAATGGGTTAAGTATGTTGGCGAAAAAGCTTGGTGAGCACACTGAGTTGGAGTCAGTGGGAGTAGCAAAAGAATCCAATGTTGAGGAAGATGAAAGAACAAAGGGGCTACAAGAGACCTGCAACTCCCTCCTTGAAAAGACCAGTGAATATGCAAAAGTGGCTAACTCAGCCATAAAAAAAATGAAGAGAGCATAGCAAGACTACAAGAGTCTTTTAGTCTGATACAAGGAGACTAAGTATGAAGTCGAGACGCTGAATGGAGAGCTGACCAAAGCCTACTGAAAGATAAAATTTCTTGAGCTTGAGGTGGTTTAAGCTAATGCTAAAGTAGAGTGGATTTCTTCCAAGAAGCTTTGTTAGGACATATTTAGTTCAAGCTTGTGAACATATGTTGCTATTTTATGTAATTGGCTTATCCTTAGACAAAACGCACTTTACTTGTAATTGGGTAGATCTAGGATGTGTTTAACACCTCAAGAAACAGTGTTTCAAGATTCAGTGTTGAAGCCATCAAAGTCTGTCTAAGAAACAAGCAAGGAAGTGCAAGTTACTAAAGCTCGACACCTACCTCGACACATGCATCTATCGAGCTTTAAGAAGCTGTTTTGCCCCGAGCCTCGACAGCTTCTCGACAGATCCTTGACACCTCTATCTGTCGAGAATTAAAGAAAATAGATTTTCAGTTCTGTTTCAAGTCCAGTCCGTGAATGTGTCTTTGGGACTTCTTTTCTCCTAACCCTAGACATATAAAAGGATTGTTTTAAGGGCCGTAAAAGATGATGCAAGTTGCACAATCATTGAGAACTTCTTGTTCATGCAATTTGTGGTCTGAACGACAAAGTTCGTGCCCTAGTTCATCTCTAATGATTTGAAGAACTTTGCAGCCAACAACTCTCTCTCTCTCTCTAGTTGGTGTTTGAAGTCGTGTACTGGGATCCGCACATCTGGTTAGTCACGTACTTGAGAGCCGTGCATTGAAAAGGAGAAATTGTCACTACAGAACAAGTCCAATTGGGTATTGGGGTAAGAGTTCAACTGTAGGTTGGTAAGGTACTTGGGATTCCTTGCTTGTAACTGCTTGTTGTGATAATAGTGGAGTTTCGGGAGTGGTGACCTTAAATCACCGGGTGGGATTTTTGCCGTAAGGTTTTCCCCATTCGTAAACAAATCACCGTGTCTTTTATTTTCCGCTGCATTACTTAGTTTTGGTGTTTTGTTTGTGCTGCCACGTGATATTGCATGTTAATTTGATTAATTAATAACTGGGCTAATTAATTAATCTAAGTTATCACAAGGGGTCAACGCGTTTGTGGCCTGTCAAGCTTGATGAAATGCTTGCTCACCAAAAACCTTTTTCCAACAAAAGCGGATTGGGATAACCTAGAGAGAACAGTTCGGCTGCTAATACATCCAAGGAAATGAAGTTTGTGAAAGCTAAGGAACCAGTGGTAGAAACTTTAGTTGTTGAGAAAGTGAAGCTGGAAAAGAAGCAGAATGTGACTGACCAACAATTTTTTATTAAACCTCCTAACCAATCAGTGGTCAAACCTAAAGGTAAAGGGAAATCTCTCCCAAAGTTACAAAGAGGTTCTAGAACTTAACATTTCTGTCATCATTGTGGAATTTCAGGACTCACCAGACCAAATTTTCATAAGCTCCAAGCATTGAAGAATTCAAGTGCTCAAAGGTTGAGAGGACCAAGATATGGCAAAGGAAATTGGACTGAGCAACCAAAAGGTCAAGAAAGTAATCCTGGAATAAGGGATGTGATGAAGATGATTGATGCTTTCACCACCTATATGACAAGCTTCACCAAAAGGTTTGAAAGTCAGAACTATGGTACCCAATCCTCTAAGGATATCACCCCAAATGCAAGTGTCGTGTGGGTGAAGAAGGGTACTCATGCATAAGCATTACAACATGTCCATGCATTAATACTTCCTATGTTTTGTGACTTTGTTTGGTTGTGTGCTTTTTGTTTTCATTCCAACATGTGTTGAAAATTCTGTTTGTTTGCTTTTTGCTTTGATCGACATTATTATGTATCGTCATAAACATGTTTTACCTTGTACCTTTGTACTAATGGCTTTGTGCATTTTCGAGCGTAGTTTGTTCTCTATGCACTCTTATCATTGTGGGATTTATCTTGAAATCTACGTGATTATTATAAATAAATCTTCAAACTTGTCATGAATGATTAGTCAATGGTTTTGTTGATCATGAAACTTGCATAGACTTGTGCCTATATATCTTCTTACTCTTTTGTTTTTATTTTTTCCTTAAAGAGCTCAACAAATGTAAATCTCAAAAGAAAAAGAGATAATGAGCTGCAGAAGCCGACGCACATACTAGTATTTGACTAGGAAAATGTTTTGATGCCTAAAAAGTCAAATGTTTGCTCATTAAATTGAAATATCAAAAATTTCAGGCATCAATCTTAAAATGAGATGTATTGATTATAAAAGATCAAATGATATGATGTGTATAAAGCCAAATGAAAAGCTTCTGAATAATGTAATTAAGTTTTGTGGGAGGTCATATATGCATACTTCTATAGTTGAGATTGGTCACTTTTCCTCGTGCTAATTGTGTATGTCTTGGTTGAATTGATCATTGAAGTTTCACATTAGACTAAGGACCATCTCATCTTTGGTATCCACACACATCACACATATCTATGTTCAATGAATGTCTTATTCATTTGTGTAATTGTACATGATTAAATATGTTGCACATGCTCAATTATATTTTGATCAAACACAAAAAGATTTTTGAGTGTTTTATTTGTTTTTGGAAAGTATTTTTGCTTTGAAAAATTTTAAAAATTTTAAAAACTGTGCAACCCTGTTTTGGCAACTTGTCTCGCGAGTCAAGCCAGTCGTAAGACTCCAGTCGCGAGCTTACACAAAAGCTCCTAGCGACTCTCTGGCGGGTCATGGCCCTAGTCATGAAAAAGACTTAGAATATTTTTCGAAAACTGGGTTTTTAAAATACTCGCGACTCATTTTGGCGACTTGTTTGAGAGTGAAAGCTTCAGTCATGAGTTTACTTAGAAAGTTTGGCGACTCCTGTCAGGACTTACTCGCGGATGGAACTTCCAATCGCAAAAAATACTTGGACAAATTTTTTTCCAAATTTTTTCACAAAGGTTTTTGGCGGCTTGCTTTGGCAACTTGTTCACGACTCAATCCAGTAGCGAAAATCATGTGTTTCGCACAATGAGGGTTATTTTTAGGGCAGTTTTCAAAAAAAATTTTAGTTTTCCCTCTCAACTAATGACTATTCATCTTCTTGTCCTTCTTTCCCTCTTTCAAACTCACTGTATTCACACACAAACTCTCCGTATTCCTTCACACTTCTTCACCAATCTTCAAGAAAAGGTATGGGTTATGTTTCTTTATCAATGTATTTCACGTTTCTTTCCTAATATTTCTTGAATTGGGTGTTTTTTATGATACTTTGTGAATATGATGCTTGAATATGAGTATTTGATGTTTTGGTGAGATTGTTGTGTTGGTTGTGTTGGATATATGTTGTTACATTCTACCTTTGGTTACACAATGTGTTATTTGTAGGACAAAAACATTCAGTGAGATGTTTGAGACCTTAGGATTTAAGGGTTTTCTTCAATATTCATGTTTTGGGACTAACTTAGTGCAAATAGAGTTTGATGTCTTGTGTGGTTTCTGTTGTGTTTTGGTGTAACATGATGCAGCTTGAACATGTCGCCGCTCAAAAGATTTGCAGTGAAAGGAGGCAGTAGCAAAGGGAAAGAGCATGTGATTGATGTTGATGATCTTTATCCTAACAAGTTTAGATCTTTTGTTGCTTTTCAAACCTATGATAAATTCTTTAGAGAAGCCTCATTGCTGGTTGAAAGGGCTGTTGACCAGCCGTCTCTCCTGGACACCTACATTCCTAAATGGTTTGCCACCAACAATTGGAACTTCCTTCTCTCCAACCTTGATAATGCATATGAGAATTTGGTAAAAGAGTTCTATGCTAACACCATTGTGTAGGGAGATGAGCTCAAATGCTGGGTTAGAGGAAAGAGTTTCTTAGTGACTCCCATTTATTTGGCAGATATACTACACATAAACCAGCCAATGTTTCCTAATCCACCGATATATGATGATTTGAATCTGGATGAGGATTACTTCAGGACACTCTTGGACGAAACTTGGAATTCTCCTAAAATAGGAACACAATCAGTGTTTCCTCCTTATTCTCGAAATTACGGGTGCTTACAATAATCATGTTCCACAACCTATATCTTCTATCCAGCACCGTGTACATGAATCTCGGGAGAGCTTTGTTTCTTCATGATCTGATAACTGATGAAGAGATCGATATTTGTGCTCATATCTTTCATATTTTGTGCAAAACTGCTACAAGAACTGAATCAAGGATTTGCATTCCTTTTTGTTGTCTCATCTCAAGAATTTTGAAACTCAAAGGCATTCATCCATCGGAAGATGAGTCTCCCTACCCGAAGCCAAGTCCAATCAATATTCGTATGCTCAATGCTAGCATTGGTCATAGTTGGAAGGGAATCAAGACAAAGACTCCGACTTCTCATAGTGGTTCACGATCTAGTTCATCCTCCTATGATGAGAAGTTAGACAACATTATGGCATCCGTCCAAGACATAAGTACCAAGATGTCTGGACTTGCCTCTCTCCTGCACCATCATAACATCCATTGTGGCACGAGGTTCACTTCTCTCCAAACTCAATTGGATCAGATTCAGAGAAAGTTAGAAAAAAATGAGGATTAGCTATTCTATGACAAAAAGGGGAAGATGATGATGATAAGGGGAGTAAGAGCTCGATTAAAGGGGGAGTATTGATGTTGAAGAGTAGGAGATAGAAAAGGCCTATGTTTCTGTTGTGTTTTTAGATTATGTGGTTTGTGTTTGTACCTTAGCTTTGTAGCTTAATACTTTTAGTTAATGTTATACATTTCTTTTAGTACATCTCTCTTGTGCCCTTGTTGGATTTTATATCCTTAATGCAATTGCCTTGTGTTATTGTATTAGTTGAGTGTTGGACATGCAAATGATACTTTGCATTGAGCTTATTAGCTTGCATGTCCAGGTGTTCATTCCTTAAGTGAATGATCATTGTGGTCACTATTTATAGTGATTGCTCATTTTTGGTCAAGCCATGCTTTACTGTTGTTATTCTTTATTGCTTGATCGCATTGTGCTTGCTCCAAATGCATTTCAAGTTTTCTGCTTACAATAATCGTATTGTGTTGTTGTTTTCAGGAAATACTTGTCCTTATGGTTCAAGAGCTTCATAAATTCTAGAGTTAGGTGTGAGTGAGTTTTGTTTAACTCTTCCTAACTCACATGTTAAGTCTAGAGTTTATTTTAGGGTTTTGTCACGGAATAGCCAAAGGGGGAGATTTTAAGGTTAAATTTATTCAATCATTTTATTAGCTTTATTCCGTGCCAAATTTGCTTGTATTTTAACATTTAGAAACCCTGTATTTAAGTGAGAATCATGTAAGGGTAATGTGTGAGAGAGTGTGAAGAAAAGCTCATAAGTGTGCATTCAAGAAGAGCCTCGCAATTGGATCTCACAACTAGCGAGTCACCAAAGATGGCACACGTGTAAAGCATACAAGGGGAGCTAAAGGGTCACGCCAGCTGTTGCACTACAAGAGAGAACTTCCAGCTAGCCAGGCAGTTAGCTCGTGACTCAAACTCGTGACTCATTCTAGTCGCGAGCTCTAGTCGCTAGAATGCCTTGTTTGGCTATAACTGACTTTTCGCATTCCATACTCACCCTACTATAAATACCCTTATACCTACAAAATGTTGAAAGCTTCCAGAGAGAATTTTGAGAGAAAACCCTAGAGAAAAACAAGATTGACTTATCCACAATCTTCATCCTTTGATTCTCCAAATTCCTCTATTCTCACCCTCTCCATTGTTACATCCTTGAGAGGTACATTAGCCAAATCCTTATCTCACTATACCCATATCTGTGATGAGGCATTTTGGTACTTGGAAAGTAATTCTGAAGGGACCAATTCATTTTGGTTGATGCAATAGGCTTATTGTGGGATCTGGTAAGCTAAAGAAGATAAGGTTCGGCATAACCCTATTGGAGCAAGAAGATTGGAGGGCTAAGGTGCACTGAGTAGATTAGGCTTGGAGAGTCTTTTGCTATTCATGTATCCCAACTTTATTCTCTAGTGAATTATTAACCGCTTGGAGGGCGGCGGAGAGGATTTTCGTTGAGGACTTCAGTTTCCTCTTCGATAACATATCATTGTGTTGTCTTTGTGTTTGTATCTCTCTTCCCACAATCTTTGACTTTTAATTACTACTGTGGTTGTGATTAATTTTGGTTTAGATTGTTTTACCAATTCTGTTTTAGCTTATTTTCATATTCCACACATATATTGTTTGATAATAAGCTTATGTTGGCAGTTTGTAAATTGGGAGTCTAAACGTTCATAGGTGTTTTATACACTAATTGAACATTCAGATAGTAAGAGCTTTTGTCATGTTAGGTAAAAGTTGCTAAAGAAGTTTGTCTTTGGGTTTTGACATATATTATTAAAAAAAAATATATTACTACAAGTTGGTGTATATTTATGGAAAAATAAACAGATATTTACGTATTAATATTATTTCAATTCTTGTATAACTATTTTGAAATTCTAATTATATATAGATATATATACACATATGGTGCATAATTCGAAATTGTATCTACAAACATGAGATATTGATGTTAATGAACGTGAGTTCATATTAAGCTTGCCCCCATTAGATTCAAATTCTAGCTCCGTCCTTGTTGGTTGGCCTGCAAAAGCTCTTTGGTAAATAGAAATTGAAACACAAATATGTTAGTTACTATAGATGTGTCCCCACATGGTCCACCAACATACCCTTACTAATCACAACTCGCCATGTGGTGAATTGTGGCACAATGTTGTGCCAAAAGTTGTGTTCCTAACATAATTCATTGTTGATTAGATTAAGGAATGGTTCAGCCAACAATGTGGTGTCATGTGGTATTCATGCTTATTTATATATTTTGATAAGATTTTATATTCTATGTATTAGGCTGTGTTTGTGTGTGTGTGTGTGTGCGCGCGCGCGCGCGCGCTATTATATTAGAAATTGCAATTATTACTTTATATAAAATTATAGTAATTTCTTTATAATCTTGAAAAATTAAGAAAGTTGTGGTATTTTTTTTTTTTTTGGTTGTTGCAGGTTTCATTTGGTGTTATTGGCCTAGGTGTTAGGGTTTCACTCTTGTCGTGAATAGAAAATTTAGTAACAATATATATATATATATATATATATATATATTGTTACTAAATTTTCATGCACCATGACTCATTAAAATTTTCTACAATAGCATTTTCATATTCAAAATTTGGATGATTTGTAGCACCATTTTCAGTTAAGACATTCAGGCATAATGGGTAAGTTTCCTTATGTGTACCAAATGACAAAGTTTGGATACAATTACACTTCAAATATTTTCTGCAAAGTGGTCCTTAATTTTTTCGTCTAATTGTTCCAAGTCCTAACTCATAAAAATTTTATGCAATGACACCTTTATTTGCCTTCCACATCATGTAATTTTCCTCTTTTATTTTCCAGGTTAGATACTCATTTATTGTGATAAGTATGGACTTTTTTTAGAAAGGTGTTTGCTTGGCTTGAGTATAGTAAATAATTTTTGCTTAAAACTTTGTACTTGAAATGTTAATAATTGTGTTGCGGTGGATTGTTGAGTTGGAGCAAGCTGATGGTTTACATTCATATTGGAAGTTTTTACTTCTTTTTGAAAATTTGGATGTTGTTATGTTTATTGATTAATTTTTGGACTTCAATACTGTAAACATTCTATATTATTATATTCATAATTTTATTGGAAGGATTGCTGTATTGGAGCAAGCGGGTGGCTTGCATGGTGTTGTAAGGTCGTTGCAATTGATATTGAGAATGTTTATTAAATTTGAAAATTTGGATGGATATGCTTGGGTTATATTTGTTGATTATTTTTAAAAATTTTGGATGTTATTGAGTTATGTATGTTGATTACTTTTTAGACTTCAATACTTGTAAGCATTCTATATTATTGTATTGATAATTGTATTGGGTAGATTGTTGTGTTGGAGCAAGCAGATGGCTTGCATGGTGCTATATGTTGTGCACTATATTTAAGTGTGTGTGTAATTCCACTTCCCTGGTTTTTGCTTAAGTTTGTGAAGATACAAGACTCAGTCCATTTGTGTGAATGAAGATATAGATATACTTGATATGGTTCACTTATTATACAAGACTCAGCATTCTTCATTTGTCCTAAACTGTAATACCCCAAGATGTACAAGCTCTACCATAAGGGAAAAAAAGTCAAACTATTTTAAAAGTTTTAATGTCTCAAGCTTCCACACTCGAGATATTAGACACTTACCAAAGAATTCTATTATAACATTGATGTATTGTAAAAGAAAACTAGCAGAGAGAGGAATAATCATGATTTTTAACCATATAAAAGATATAAAAAGAAATTTCTTCAACGAAATTGAAATGAATGTTACAATATATGTAAAGTGTCAAGAGTCTTGTAACTCAATCTTAGTTTGCTCTCTCAACTATTGAATTAAAAAAAAAAGCAACAAATACCACATCATTAGTTATGATAAAAATAATGACACGTATTTGCCTATATGTGATATTGTACTACTCATCTTCCATAGGGGCGGAGCCCCATGCATGAGTGGGGGGCCATGTGTCCCCAAAAATTTTGAAAATATTAAAAATGAAGGATTTACTATATAAAGGATGCTAAATTTTATGTGTGTATAAATGTATGTGTTTGTGCATGTTTATGAAAGTTTGTATAAGCTAATAAATTAGTATCATAAGTTGGCCCTCCAAACAAAAATTTGTAGCTATTCCCCTATCTTTCATCTCATCATTCAGAAGGGAAAAAAATATAGGTGAAATTTGTGTTTACCATAAAAAAAAAAATTTCTAAATATCTAAATTCTAAAGTGCAAATATGCACATAACTTGTGAGTTCCAATTAATCAACTAGTAAAATGTCATGCGGTTAAAAAAGACATTCAAGAGTCAAGCTCCAAAAATAAATTAATATTTTAGTATAAGAACAATGATTGAAATTAAAATTTTATTTGTTATATCTATCTAAAATAAAGAAGTAAAAGTAAAAATAAAAACAGAAAAACATAACTCTCCTGTGAAGTCACTTTCTACAACTTGGCACATCTTCAGAGAATGGAGAGCACACCAAAACAAAAAGTCACCTGCCATCCATGGACAAAGGTAGCTGCTGAGAGAGAGATAGAGAGAAAAGCTTAACATAAGGACATAAATGGTAAACAACAGCATATATCTGTCAACGGCTCATAAGATCCATGAGTTTTTGATTATGTGGTGTTACAAAAGTTTAGGAATTTTTTATGCACATGTAACTGGTACAGAATATTGGTGTGTAATGTAATATTTAGCTTTCTTCTACATCTTACATGTGTACAAGATTGTACACATTCTGTGCATGTGGTCCAATATTTTACATCTTACCGTGCTTCTTCTTTATTTTTGCTTCTTAATGGGAGTTTTAGGTAGGAAGACACTGAGCCACTTGCGATTCTTCTTCATCTTCCACTGCTTGCTAAAGATAAGGTAGCTTTCTTTTCATTAGTAGCTAGTTATAGCTGCCCTATAGCCGCATTTCTAATAAATGTAGTTAAAATGATATACCTATGGCTAACTTTTTAAAAATGTAGCTCTAGGTCCCTCTGTAATAAGTTCTTCTTAGAAATAGAAGGGGCCTATACTTATTACAAACAAAGGGGACCTATAGCTGCATTTTTAAAAAAACTGCTATATTAGTTAAAGTTAAAGATTGTTGAATATATAAATATATATATATATATATATATATATATATATATATATTTTACATTTTACATTTACTTAAAGAAGTGGTTAATGATCATTGAGATTATGTTTGGATGACCTTATTTTGACTGTCTTATTTGTTTAAAAACACGACTATAGCTACAATAAGTGAGGCTTTAAAAAACTTTACATATCACATTAAAATATTCCAACAATTGTGCTTAAAATAGGTATGAAATGGCCATCCTTGACTCTATCACTAGTTATTCCTGGTCCTACATCGCCAGGGATTGCGATAGATGTGTACTTGCAACCCTTAGTAGAAGAACTGAGGGAATTATGAGATGTTGGAGTAGAAGCGTATGATGCATCTTCAAAAAATGTATTCCAATTGCGTGCAGCGTTGATGTGGACCGTATATGATTTTCTTGCATACGCAGATGTGTCAGGTTGGAGTACGAAGGGTAAGTATGCGTGTCCTTGTTGTGCCTCGAAAACTGACTCTCGATATTTATAACATGGTCACAAATTTTGTTACATGGGACGTAGGCAATGGTTGGATAGGGACCACGAATTTCGAGACGAAGATACGTTATTTGATGGATCTACTGATATGTGAGTGGCTTTTATGGCACCAGTTGCGTCAGATATACTTGTGGACACTGAACCATTAGTTGGATGTTGTGGGGAAGAAATGTCAACTTCTTTACAACAAAAGAAAGATAGGTGAGGCAAACCAGTGTGCTTGGAAGAAGAGAAGTATATTTTTCAGCTTGCCTTATTGGGAGGATCACAAGTTGCGACACAATCTTGATGTGATGCATATAGAGAAGAATGTGATGGACAATATTATTTGCACGGTGTTGAACTTGAAGGACTGGACAAAGGATAATTACAAGGCACACCTTGACTTGGCGGACATGGGAATAAGGAGTGAACTCCACCTATGGTGAAAAGGTGATGATAAGTATACCATACCGCCCGCGTGTTTTCATATGACTCCACTAGAGAAAGATGGTTTCTTGCAAGTTTTACAGGACGTAAGAGTGCCTGATGGATATGCTTCCAACATCTCACGTCGTGTCAATCTAAAAAAACGCAAGACTTCTGGTTTAAAGAGTCACAATAATCACATCTTGATGCAACAACTCCTTCCATTAGCTTTACGAGGATCTTTGCCATTGCACGTTACTGAGCCTTTGATAAAGTTCGCATGTTTCTTCAAAAAAATTTGTTCCAAAATCCTTACGATTTCAGAGATTGAGAAGGATGAGGTAGAGATTGCAATTACATTGTGTGAATTGGAGAAGATATTTCCTCTATCTTTCTTCATTGTCATGGACATTTGGTCATGCACTTAGCTACTGAAGCCAAGATTGGTGGTCTAGTTCAATACCTTTGGATGTACCCTATTGAGAGGTAAGTCATATGTAATACATGTACATTATGAGCTTCATGTTCGCTTTCTAATAGCCAGTGTCAATTCGTAATCTTCTCATGCATATCATAGGTACCTCTCAATCCTTAAGTCTTACGTAAGAAATAGGGTTGCTCTAGAAGGATGTATTGTTAAAGGATACACAGTGGAGGAATGCTTAACGTTTTTTTCATGGTATATGGAAGGTGATAGAATATTTAGACCCCTTAAAACAACCAGATTAAACTAGTTATTTAGCCAAGTTATTAATTTAGATAAATTATGCAAGTCTAGGTTAACACAAAATAATCATATCATGCAAAGCAATAGAAATATAAAGAATACAATGATATGATGACTCAAGAAAACTAAACAGGTAAAAGACCTAGGGAGGATTTAACCTAAGTATCCTCAAGGTAAACTTGAATCCATTATAAAAGAATCAAAATTTGTATAATAGCGACTTAGACTACTAACATTCTATTGCTACCCACCAGTAGAAAACTTACTGACACGACCATGTGTAAGCTCTGAGACCATGGACTCCTTCTTACTTGGATTCTCCAGCAAGTACAAGCACTCCCGGTTGTGTATCTGTATGCTCTTATGGCAGCAACTGAATGATCATCAAGTTCTTAAAGAAATCTCATTCTTGATAATCCTAAGCTTGTGTGAAGGTAAGCACCTCTCAAATCTTATAAGAGATTCACACAAATAGCAAAATGAGCAACCTCAAAAACGTGGTTAAGTTTTTCCTTTTATACCTAGGGCAAAACATAAAACCCTACACATTATATGGGCTTAGGGATGAGTTGGAAATTCTGTAGAAAAAACAATCTCCAAGGCTTTCGATCAGTCAAGTCTAATTCTCGATCGATCGAGTCAGGCAGAAATGCACAGTAACTTCTGCAGTTAACTCGATTCTAACTTTACATTAAAGACACATACTTTGAGCAATCTAAACACGACTTAAATGTTTTGGTCATGGTTTGCCAACATTACATATTAGAGTTCTAATACATTAGTTCCTAAGAACTTAGAACCTAACAGAAGGAGTTGAAACTATATTCAATCGACTCACAAGGACGATGGAGGAGTCAACAGGGGCAGTTTCAAGAGTGACACTAGACAATAGGGAGTTCACCCAAGCTCATCGCTATATGTTATTCAATTCTAAGAACATTTACCAGTTTCGTGAGTAACTACTACGGACACCAATATCATTGCACGACAATCCAATGTACGCTAGGTGTATTAACACTAAAACAATTGGTATTGCATGCAGGATGCACAAAAGTATGGTGGACGAGGAACTTAGAAGGGGTCACTGTCATATATCAGAGGCTATTATTCATAAGCATCACATGGAGAAGTTTAATGGCTGGTTTAGGTCTCATGTACGTCTGACATCTTCAACTTCTCAAGCTTGTAACTTTCCCATAAGTAGAATTACTGTACAAATTATAATAAGTATGTTTGGTTCTAATAGGTGATCTCAATGACTGATACTGATAGGGAAAGAACTTCACTTATTGATACAATTATCACACTTTCCAAAGGGTCGTATATCTTAGTAAATCGGTTGAAGCATTATGTTATAAATGGGTTAAAATTTATGAGTTCCAATGCAGACGCAAATAGGAAAACACAGAATAGTGGAGTTAGTGTCGCCACTGAAGGTGGCATTACGTACTATGGTGTGTTAACAAATATTATTGAGCTGAATTATTTTGACAATATCAGACATGTGTTATTCAAGTGTACATGGGTTGATGATCAAAATAGAAGGGGATATAAGACTAATGAGTTTGGGTTTTCTATGGTGAATTTTACACACTCTATACATGGTGGGGAGGAAATGGTGCATGGACCATATGTTTTGGCATCTCAAGCTACACAAGTTTTTTATGTTGAAGATAAAACGCACAAAGATTGGTATGTTATTGTTAAAAATAAAGCTAGAGATGTGTTTGATGCCGGTATTGGCCCCCATTGTGATGAGGATGACACGTATGGGTTTTATGAGAACATTTCGTATAGTATAACCAGTAATGATGCTGGTAGGGAAAACCTTCGTTGGGGTCAAGATGATGTGAAGGGAATGACAATTGATGCCTCTATCATTGGCGAAAGAGATCTTCATGAAATGGACAACTTAGATGATTGTGAGTTCATTGATGATGAGTCCAACGATGAAGATGACAACGAAGTTGAGTACAACGACGATGAGTAGTGTAATAGGGTACTGTTGTTGTATGTATAATTATGTTATAGTTATTATTGAAATTGTAAGTAAAATATGTAAAGGTCTATTAAGGGTAAGTTGTAGAATCTTGCATATATTTGTGAAAACTGTGTTCCTCTTCATGCTGTTAAGAAACAATAGTTTTAACATAAGTAATTATCAGATGAAACTATTATTTCTTCATGTTGTTAGTATAATATTATCTCCATGTTGTTAAAATTGTTATTTCTTCATGTGATTGGCTGTTGGCTATAATTATCTTTATGTCTGTGTTGTGAAGGCGTTGCACGTAGGTATGGGGAAGAGAAAACAGCAACCAGCGCTTGTTTACATTGGCGAAGGATCATCACATGGACAGCAAAGGGTGGATGCACAAGTTAAGTAATTCCATATACCTCAGGAGGCAAGACCGGTTGCCTCTGACGATGAGACACAGGCCCCTGGTACTTAACATGTCGTCGAATAAAAATCCTATTGATTTTTATTTTCTTTTAGTTTAACTTTTCTAGGTAGACTATGCTTTTAATAGTTCAGTGTAGTGTGAAAATATGTTACAATGGTTGAACTTAAATCTATAATAGTGTAGATATTTAACTAAAAGAAAGTAATAAAATACTCACAAGCGAGTGATATCCTTGCCCACAACTTAGATGCTGACATCCCCAATTATTGTGTAGATATTATAAACTAATCTGGTGCATAAAACAAAATTCCCAACAAGTGAACTTAGTAAAACATGTTTCTAATAAATTCAGTCATAGAAATTGTATTTACATGTGTTGTGAGGGCTACTTAGAGAAATACAAAATGTGGTATTGTTATTCATTTCATGTGGATACTTGCCTATTGCTGCACTCTCCCATTTATATTCAGCAGTATACAATTTGTCATATGAGCATGATTTAGGCTTCTTTCACACAAAACTACCCAATAATTTTACATGACCAATTAGACTTTGTCATATCAAGGTGATGGAGTGATCTAGGGATGTTTTACTAAACATCGTCACTATTCTGACAAACTAAATAGTCGTTTTGATGGTGAAACTACAAACTACCCTTTATGCTTAAAGGACAAAACTCGAGATAGTAAGGAAATTAGTGTAGTGTCAATATTGTAATTCAGTAAGGATTGCTTTTCCAAATGCTGCATCACATAATCTTAAACATCAAGTAAAAACAACAAAGTTAGTGCAATGTGGATATATATCTAC
This sequence comes from Castanopsis chinensis, assembly GCA_032878915.1. Taxonomy (NCBI): domain Eukaryota; kingdom Viridiplantae; phylum Streptophyta; class Magnoliopsida; order Fagales; family Fagaceae; genus Castanopsis; species Castanopsis chinensis. The sequence continues at coordinate 1,620,502 of JAVQMG010000082.1, forward strand.
TTCAAATACTGTATGGTTAGAATTGACCACATAATCTTTATTTTTCTTATTTATTTTTTATTCCTAATTTCTTTTAGAAAAATATATATAGATTATTGGCTTTATATATTATCTTACTTTAATTTAAATCTTTAATATTAAACATATCATTACCTTGATATTCCATTATCATTAACTTTATGGGTTGGCTGAAAGATTATATAATGAGTTTTATTTTTTATTTTTTTCTTATTTTTTTCCCATAAAACCACTACAGTAATAATTAAATGAAAAATCGCCTCCTGAAATCTCTCGACAGTAAATGTATTGATGTTTTGTTTAAATGAAACTATAAACCCTTAATATCACATTAAGTTAGTAGATTAATTATTTTTTCGTGGTGTGATATGGTTCATTACTTTGAGATTTGATAATTCAGCCCTAATATTGATAGTTTTGTATATACAGATGATTACGAACAAAGCCCAGCAGTGGAACATAGGCTTAAAAGACATGGTCCTATAAAGCTAGCTGACATATGGGCATTGGATGGATCCTGGGAAGTGGAGTTGCCATTAAATGATCAAGGCCAACCAATTGGTCCGGACAGTAAAAGGTTCGTTTAGTGGTTGGGAACTTTTTGTAAGAATGGGTTATTATGCTCGCTTGTCCCTGCTGGGTGGCCAAGAGTCGGGGAGAAATTTAAACAGGATTGTTGGATTGAAATTGAGGTAATATGAGAATAAAGTATAAGTAACAGTCATTTACAGCCGCTTGTGTTTTGCTAACTCCACTTTTGCATTTTAGAAACGGTATATAATTAACCCCGCTATTGTCACACCACCCGATCAAATGGGATGAGCAATGCATATACTCGAGCTCCTGAGGAGAAATAGGAGGACGAAGTTGAAGAAGAAAAACATTAAAGGTGTTATGACGAAAGAACAAGTATTGGCCAAGACACCGTCGAGGGTAATGGAAGACCAGTGGACGGAGATGGTTAGCTATTGGTTTCATAAAAAAACTGTGGTACTGCTACTTTATTCGTCTATCTTTTTTTAGTGGTAATTTAGTGAAGAACATCATGTTGGCCATCTTTCGCTCTAATAGCCTCTCCTTTTAACCTATATCTTCTAGTCATCTGTAATATAATTAGTCTAGCTCAAAGCACTTTCCATTAGATGTGATACAGTTGTTTTGCCCCCATCAACAACATAAACTGAAGATTAGTAGTATTTAGAGATTGGTTGGGGACTATGACTACTATAAGGGTATTGTAGTACACAATTTATGCCAGGGGTCTCAATAAGAAATATATATTAAAAAAAAAACAAAATAAACTCACAAAAAAAATTGTGTCATACTAAACAAATCTTCTTGCAATTTTATCCTACCTCACTTATGAACTCCACTGGCTAATCTATGTAGCTTAGGCTGCAAAGGCTTACATACTCCTTAGTCTATTTTAAAATAAGTTTTATGTCCTATTCCAAATTTAGTATGATGCATCTTCTTCCTTTAATACTAAAAACATGGTTTTTAAGTAGTTTATGTTGGTACTTACAAGATCACAACTCAGAAGATCTCAACTCAATTCTCAATGTATTACTTAAATGCACACAATACATAATCACACCAATAAACCATCCAGATAAATGATCATAACCAATTTAGGTAAAATAATAGCATACAAACAATGAACAAGTAAATGGTTACACACATGCTAGAATTTTCAAATTGTATCAACTCCTATTTTAACACTAAGGAGGAGGGTAATTAGAAACATAAATATATTATGAATGCACAATGTCAAGCATAGCAGAGAGAAAAACTTACATTAAGTAGTAACATTTCTTAGTCAATAGATGTTTAGTTTTCATATACTTTGACTATAATGTGGTTGCAGACATTAAGTGACAAGAACAAGGTCAGTCGAGGTAAATAGACGGAGATACCAAGGTGTGGTTCTCAAAGTTTGGCACAAATTTCTAATGACATGGTAAGAAATGTATTACAAGTGCTACTATATTCGTGTATCACATAAGCTAATTTTATGCTTTTGAATCACACTATATGTTGAAAATACTTTTTCACTTTCTTGTTGGTTGTAGATATAAACTTAGAATTCATGAACACCTTAGTCAATGCAAATGATAAACAACATGACAAATCTGAGTGCAATTGTGTTTATTGTATGAAATGTTGTTCATCATGTAGGCGAAAGCTAACGGGGCTCCGGTTGAGCGCGCAAATGTGTATATAAAAGTACACCGTCGGAAAGATGGGGCTGCTGTTACTCCCCAAGCGTAAGGGAACATGGTAAGCATAATTTAAATCGAATTTTAGTGTATTTTGTGTTTGTATTGTTTATGGTGTGTAGTATGTTATTTGGTTCTTGTGGGAAAACATACAGAATAGGATAAAAGACCTTTTGAGACAAGAGGGCATGCAACTACAGGGAGAGCCTGGTAGTGGAGTCCTCTAGTCCAAAGACGATGCCTATGCTCGGGTGTTTGGTCCAGAGCACCCTGGACTTGTACGTGAGGTTGGATTTGGAATCACCCCATCTAGAAGAAGTGTCACAAACGCTTCATTGTTTACCTCGACTCCATCATTGTCAAGTAGAATGACCCAAAGGATTTCGGAGTTAGAGAACAACTCCTCTATCCTTAGGGAACAATTAGCCCAAGTACAAGAACAACTCTTCCAATCAGAAGCAAGGCACCAACAACAACTCTCCCAAGTAGAAGCAAGGCACCAATAACAAATGGCCGAAGTGATGACGTGCATGAATGCAATGTTTGCCCAAGTTAGCAGAGGTGTAAGTGATTTGGATATGTCTCAGGTACCACACAAATGTTATTTAGCAAAACACTATTTTTTGCAATGCATTGTTATGTGATATTAATACAATGCCTTTAATATATTCAGGGTGGCACTGCTTGATGGGGACTCTTCATGGGAATGAAACTGTGAATCCTCTTGTAAAACAAATACAACTTTTCGTTATAACATATACAACTGTATTGGGGAAAAAATAAAAATAAAAATCAGATATATTCCAGCCTTTGTTGGTTTTATTTTGCGTTTGAAGGTCCCACATAAGACATAAAATCAAATTAGAAAATTTTAACCATGAATGTAGACAGGAAAATATTTTGAGTCAGGCAAAACCTTTGAAGTGAACATTTTTATACATCCCTTTTTACACTTGCCAAATGTAGCTGATAGTTCCTCACTACAACATGACAAGCAGCACCACCCAACTACACAGAGACCTTCTTGGTGAGGTTATCATATCAGTAATAATCTGATGTAAGACATGCCTTTGTGGAATCTATGACTCACTCTCAGTCTTGTTTTAAGATGCCATACTTTGAAATGGATACAAGCAAAAAGACTTTAAAAATTTAAGGGATGTTGACCTTGTTAATAGACTGGTTGAGCAAAATACTTACTTATTTGTTTAGAGCTTGTTTGTTTTTAGCTTAAAACATTAGCTTATTTCTGGTTTTCTCATTGTCACAAGTAATTGGCTGTAGCTACGGGCATTGGACTAACTGATCAAGTACCATGATGGTTGTTGGAAACTGGCTGATCAAGTACCTTGATGCTTGCTGAGAATTTTTTGTGATGTAAAAAATCGTTGAGGGAGATGCATTTTGTGATGTAAAAATCTGTTGTTGGAAACTTGTTTAGTGTATGTAATTATATGTTTATATAATTAATCTTTTTGCAATGAACTTGTTTTATTTGCTGGCTATTGGTTGGGAATTGTTGAGTGTTGGCAACTTGTTTTGTTGGTTCCAAATTGGTTGCATCTGAGTGTTGGCAGGAATTACAGGTTTTGTTCTGGGCAAAAATGTGTTTAGGAAGAAAAAATTGAAAAAGAAAAAAAAACCTATAGCCGCGTTTTTAAAAACGCGGCTACAAGAAATGTTGGGGGTCTATAGATGCGTTTACAAAAACGCAGCTATAGAGTGTCTATAGATGCGTTTATAGAAATGCAGCTATAAGGGGGTCTATAGCTGCGTTTTTAGAAATGCATCTATAGACACCCAATGCTGTCTTTCTAAAAATGCAGCTATAGACCACCCTAGAGCTATGTTTTTCCACCCAATAGCTGTGTTTTCCCACTCCCCATAGATGCAGCACCTATAGCTGTGTTTTGTAAAAAACAAGGCTATATACCCGGTTTGGGCTGCGCGTAAAATGCAGTTATAAGTTGGACATATAGTTGCGTTTTTATAAACGCAGCTATAGGTCTTAGCCTATACCTGCATTTGAAACGCAACTCAAACCAGGTCTATAGCCGCGTTTTTTACAAATGCGGCTATAGGTGTCACATCTATGGGGAGTGGGAAGACACAGCTATAGGGTGGAAAAAAGCAGCTCTAGGGTTGTCTATAGCTGTGTTTCTAAAAACGCAATTATAGGTCCCGCAGGGGGCTATTGTTACGTAGGATAGGTTGCGTTTGAAAACGCGGCTATGGGAAACACGACTATAGCCTATAGCTGTGTTTTTAGGGTCTTTAGCTACGTTTCTCAAATGCGGCTATAGCTCTCGTTTTTTGTAGTGAATCGTTTAGAGGAAAACACTATAAAGAAAGATTGATTAGATTCTCAATATAGTTTTCAAAAGAAAAGGATTGGGAGCTTAGGAAACACTATAAAGAAAGATCAATCAAGTCCTCAATAGAATTTAATAAAGTATTAGAAAAACAAGATACTACTAATTTTATTAAAAGGTTACAAACTAATGTGGTTTTAAACATAATTATTGCCACATCAATAATATAATAAATAAATGACACCAAAGTTACCACCAATTTTATTAAAAAAATGGCTAAGAGTTTTGTACCTCAACGTTTTGGTATGGTCATAGTTCACATTAACCCTCCTCAATTGTTGTAACCACTAATTATTAAAAACAATTGCTACAAAATGTTTACAAGTTGACATCACAATAAATTAATGTCATTAATTCCACATCAACAACATAATAATTAAAAGAAAAAGTTATTGGTATCCTAAGGTCATTGTCAATTAATAGATGCCCTAAGGGCACCCATTAACCGAACCTATAAATAAATTTCTTAGTTACTTTTTAGTTGTATAAATTGATACATTAGTTTATTAGTTCATAAGTCATATGTAGTAAAATTTATAAAATTTGTGGCGTCATTCAAAAATTAGTTTCTTGGACCAATCAATGAATGAAAAGACACAAAATAAAAATTTTTGGATTATTTTCAATTTCCTTTGAAAAAAATAAAATATTGTAGCCAGCTAGGTTTCCCATAATTCACAAATTGAATAAAAGTCATATTTATCATCTAATGACATGTCAAATATTTTTTGAACTAAAAATGAAGAATCCAAGTTAAACAACTTTTAATTATGGGTCCCTAACAAGGAAGAATCCAAGTCAAACAACTTAACAACATAAGTCATTTGGATTAAAAAATAATACTAGTAATAATTAACAAACATGTTTCGAAATTCGTAACAGTAAAAAAAAAAATTGCACATGTAGGTGGGTTAAATTTCATAGAAGAAACAAAACCGCAAGAAGGACTTCAACAATATATGGCCAAACAATGAGAAATCCTTACAAGCTGACCGACACCCTATTAAGGTGTTAAAAAAAAAAAAATTAAAAAAAAAAAAAAACCAGTTTAGCCCTAACCAATCCGATGGTTGGTCAAGAAAACTCTATTAGTTAAGCCAATTAACCAATAGGAGAAAAAATAAATATTTAAGTCCCCCTACAGATATAGAAAAATTCACAAAATTTTCATATCGCACTCATATATTCAAGTCACTAGATCCTACTATCACTGTAGTATTAAACAAGCCTAGCGAAAAACTTTGTGAAAAAGGTCCATCACTTCATATATCTTTTTTTTTTCTTTTAATTTTCCTCACCCAATGGTTCTGCTTTGGGAGGGAATCCAAATTGCCAAAAGCCCTAGTATGAATAACATCCTATTCCACCTCAGAATAAATTTTGGTCCATTTCATTATATTTCGTCCAATAAGAAAATTTTGGCTAAAGCGATAAGCAAATTCTGTTCCTGTTAGTTAATTGGTATGAATCATATCCTATTTTATCTTGACTTAAATTCCAATCCATTTTATTAAATTACATTCTGTAAGATGATTTTGATTGGATTGTGAACAAAACTTTATTTTGCCCCCCGAATCTCATTTTCTTATTTGTTTTCATTACTTAACTCAACTATGACATGTTTCTTTTTTTTTAATTTTATTTTTTTCATTACTTGACGTACATATGATTTTTTTTTCTATATTAAAAACAAATTCATCTATTTTACTATATATGAAATGCTATATAATGATAATATTAAGAAGATGCAATATTTAATTTTATATTGATAAATGACAATATGACATGGTAGAGAACACTGTGTAATGAAGAATTAGCAAATATATACTTAAAATAAAATTAGCAGTAACCTCCAAAAGAATACATCAATATCAAAATATATATTATGTTTCATCCAACTAATTAATAGCTTTGACGAACGTTCATACTTGGCTACTGGCTTTGTTAATCTTATCCAGAAAATGATCCTTAGCTTCATGCTTTCTTCTTTTTCTTTTGACATAGCGCCTTCTTCAGGGTATACAGTACAAGCTTCAATTTCTGCATTAAACTGATAGTTCGTTAGAAATTAGAGAAATGTTAAGAAGCACTGGTGCCTGTTAACGTTTTCTTTTTTGTGTTTCACTTAAAAAAAAGAAAAAAAAAACTGTCAAAAGAGATTAAAAAAAAAATTGTCAAAAACCAAAAGTTGAAAAAGTTATCCTAAAAGTTACCCTAAAAATTATTGGTGGTAGATGACAGGTGCAAATGCAAAGTCTGATACAGACCCAATATTGAGCAAAATGCAAGAGAGATACAATGTCTAGGAGAAGCTCGAACATTATCCATTAGTTATGCACTAATTATTTCACACGGTTCTTCAAGTCTTGAATAGCTACTTCTCAGCGACGACACAAAATAAAGTCTTGAACAGCTACCCATATGACAAGATCGGTTAATTGAACCCAGTACCCAAACTGGAAAGTCTGGAATCTTGTTAATTTTATGGATGTTGACTCACAAGAGAGAGAGAAAAGCATATATAGTTAGATTCCTACACTCTCCACAAAGGGAGAGAGTAGAAAAGATGAAAATCTTGCCCTCTAACTTTTCTTTTTTCTGCCTGTGAAGTCAGTTCACCTTTCCCGCTCTCTAGGGTCTTGACTCGAAGAAAAGAAAAGTTTTTACACGTTTTGAAATGAGGTCGCAGGAAAAAGAAAGTTTTAGGTCACGTGCTTCATAAATAGGTCTTTTTCTGGATGATGTCGCAAAAATTCCAATAACCATGCCTAAGGAGGCAACGAAATATATAACTCTAGTATAAAAAAAAAAAAAGAGACTAAATATATAATTGATTTTAAGATAAAAAATAAAATAAAATTTGTATTTATTCAAATATTCAATATTAAATTTTTTTAAATCAATTATTTACCAAAATGGAATTCAAAGTCATTTAAATCCTAAAATAATCTCTGATAGAATTTGCACTAAGTTTGCGGTAAGTTTCATTTCAATGTATAAAGTTATATAGTCCTTTAGAAGTCCGTATTATTTTATATTGCAAAACCTAATTTTGACAATATCTTTTACTAAATATTACTCATATTGTAGTTACACTAGAAGCACGAAGAGTAGGTAAAATAACATTTTAGACAAAATGATAGTTTGTTGATCTTTTAATTACTATTAACCATTTGGTACAATTTACAAAGAAATAATGATGAATCTAAAAACGTGTGTGCTTCAAATTTACCATCTTCCTATTAAAATTTTGAAAAATATAAGAAAGGAAAATGTATGTTTGCACGCATATATCGCAGTGTAAGAAATTAACTTAGAATATAAATAAAAGAGTAATTTTGCTTAAATCCCCGTAGTCTCATGTTAGAGTACTATCATCAAGTATGACAAATGTCAAATATTTGGCATTTAGCACACCAAATACCATAAAACCCTTAGTATAAGTTGTTCCAAATATTATAACTTTTGTCATATATAAACAGTACCGTTCCATTTTTGGAAGGGTACAGATGAAATTGCTAAAAAATAAAATTAATTTTTTATTCATTTTCTCTCTCATCCTTTTTGACTTTCTTTCTTCTCTCTTTCTTTTTCTTCTTTTCTTTTCTCCGCCACTCCCTTGTTCTCTGTCACTTTCTTCCTTTTTTTTCTTCTCTGTTCTCCAGAATCTTCACCTTTCCCTTTTTTTTTTTTCCTTCTTTTTTATCTCTTTTTTTCCTTTTTTTGTTTTTCTTTTTTCTTTTTTCGGTCACTCTGCACCTCGTGTCTCTAATTTTTTTTTTCTTTTTTCCTGTCTCACTCTCTCTCTTTCTTCTTTTTCTCCACCTTGCCATTGAGATCGGCCATTGCAATTTGGATTACCCATCGCCATGGAGTTTGACCTCACCAATGAGGTCGACTGGTGGGATTGGGATTATTTGGGTTTGAGATCGGTGTTTCAAACGGTGTGGGGCAGATATTTATGGCTTTTGTGGTGGTGTCCCTTTCCTGTGCACACCGGTGAAGTTACCACCAGTGGCCATCGGCCTTTCTCTCCTCTATTTATTTCTCTTCTTCACTTTTTTTCCTTCTTGTTTGTCTGAAGGTGTTTGTGTTTTGGTTTTGGGATGGATTTTGTCGTGATTTTGATGTCTCTTGTGGTGGGTTCTTTTGGTAGTGGTGGAGGGTTGTGGGGGTGATGGCTGGTGGTGGTGGGATGTGTGAGTGATGGACGGTAGCGGTGGATTTGATTTTTTTTATTTATATTTTTAATATAGCTGAGTTTATTATTATTATTATTTTAATATAGTGTAATGTTAAAATAAAAAATATGATGTATAACGTATTATAAAATAATATGGTAAAATTAATAAAGTAAGTTTTTAATGTGTCAAAATAATTTTTTTTTATTGCAGAGATGATGGTAATTCTCTTAGAGTTTGAATCATTCGAGTCTTGCAAGTCCTGAATTTTAATTAGGCCTATTAAATAGGCTCATGGCTTGGAATTTGAGCCATTTTTTTTTCAAAAGTATTTAGGAGATCGTAAGAGTTGACTGAATAAAGAAAAAAGATCGTAATAGGCTCATGGCTTCAGTCATGCATATGCGATAACTTCTCAAAACCCTTGGATTACTTGTTTTTTTTTTTTTTTCTTTAGTGAACATGTATTTGTGATATATTATAAATATGTGATTAGGTTGAATCCTAGAGATTGGGTACCCATCCCTTGTGTATGATTAAATTGTGTCCTTTTTTATTTTCTTAAAGCAATTTGTGTGCTTAGAATAGATCCCGCTTAGGGAAACTCTTACTAGAATAGAACTAGGAGGTATGAAGTGATAGTCAATCCATTTGATCAAACGGAATTGAATGCCTAATACTTTTCCAATTACGTACCCTAGCTCCAAACTGATAGCATGATAACATTAGAAATGATTGTCATTCTCTACCCTAATCATGAGTTAGTGGGATATTCCCATGCCCATATTTAGGATGGGTCTACACCATTCAACATCCAAACATAGTCTATCATAGGGCAAGACAATCCAAGGAACCACGTTGGTTTGGTGGCACTCACACTAACACTTATGCACTACACAAGTTCATTTGATATATGTATTAATCATCCATCGAATTGAGTAGTGAAGATTTAATGCCACTATGCTAACAATAATATTGTCAATTCTGTTTCACTTCAGCTAGAGTGATAGGAAAATTCCATTCCAGTTAGTTTACTACTATTTCTTCTATAATTTTTTTTTTTTTTTTAAATTGCTAGTATGAATAACATCCTATTCCACCTCAGCATAAATTTTGGTCCATTTCCTTATATTTCATCCAATAAGAAAATTTTGGCTGAAGCGATAAGCAAATTCTGTTCCTGTTAGTTAATTGGTATGAATCATATCCTATTCTATCTTGACTTAAATTCCAATCCATTTTATTAAATTACATTCTGTAAGATGATTTTGATTGGATTGTGAACAAAACTTTATTTTGCCCCCCTAATCCCATTTTCTTTTTTGTTTTCATTACTTAACTCAACTATGACATGTTTCTTTTTTCTTTTTTCATTAACTTTATTTTTTTCATTACTTGACTTACATATGATTTTTTTTTTCTATATTAAAAACAGATTCATTTACCTTACTATATATGAGATGCTATATAATGATAATATTAAGAAGATGTAATATTTAATTTTTTATTGATAAATGACAATATGACATGGTAGAGAACACTGTGTAAGGAAGAATTAGCAAATATATATTTAAAATAAAATTAGCAGTAACCTCCAAAAGAATATATCAATGTCAATATATATATTCTGTTTCATCTAACTAATTAATAGCTTTGACAAACGTTCATACTTGGCTACTTGCTCTGTTAATTTTATCCAGAAAATGATCCTTAGCTTCATGTTTTCTTCTTTTTCTTTTGACAATGCGTCTTAATCAGGTATACAGTACAAGTTTCAATTTCTACGTTAAACTGATAGTTCGTTAGAAGTTAGAGAAATGTTAACAAGCACCGGTGCTTGTTAACATTTTCTTTTTGGTGTTTCACTTAAAAAAAAGGAAAAAAACAGTAAAAAAAAAATTGTCAAAAAAGATAAAAACAATAATAATAATAATTGTCAAAAACCAAAAGTTGAAAAAGTTATCCTAAAAGTTACCCTAAAAATTATTAGTGGTAGATGACAGGTGCAAATGCAAAGTCTGATACAGACCCAATATTGATCAAAACGCAAGAGAGATACAATGTCTTGGCAGAGCTCGAACATTATCCATTAGTTATGCACTAATTCTTTCATACGGTTCTTCAAGTCTTGAATAGCTACTTCTCAACGACAACACAAAAAAAAGTCTTGAACAGCTACCCATATAACAAGATTCCAGTACCCAAACTGGAAAGTCTGGAATCTTGTTAATTTTATGGATGTTGACTCACGAGAGAGAGAGAAAAGCATATATTGTTAGATTCCTACACTCTCCACAAAGGGAGAGAGTAGCAAAGATGAAAATCTTGCCCTATAACTTCTCTTTTTCTGCCTGTGTAGTCAGTTCAGCTTTCCCGCTCTCTAGGGTCTTGACTCGAAGAAAAGAATAGTTTTTACACGTTTTGAAATGAGGTCGCAGGAAAAAGAAAGTTTTAGGTCACGTGCTTCATAAATAGGTCTTTTTCTGGATGATGTCGCAAAAATTCCAATGACCATGGATAAGGAGGCATCGAAATATATAATTCTTGTATAAAAAAAAAAAAAAAAAAAAACGAAATAATCTCTGGTAGAATTTGCACTAAGTTTGCGGTAAGTTTCATTTCAATGTATAAAGTTATATTGTCCTTTAGAAGTCCGTATTATTTTATATTTCAAAACCTAATTTTGACAATATTTTTTACTAAATATTACTCATATTGTAGTTACACTAGAAGCATGAAGAGTAGGTAAAATCACTTTTTAGATAAAATGATAGTTTGTTGATCTTTTAATTCCTATTAACCATTTGGTACAATTTACAAAGAAATAATAATGAATGTAAAAACGTGCGTGCTTCAAATTTACTATCATCCTATTAAAATTTTGAAAAAATAAAATGAAAAAAAGGAAAATGTATGTTTGCACACACATATATAAGTGTAAGAACTTAGAATATAAATGAAAGAGTAATTTTGCTTAAATCCTATAGTCTCCTGTTAGAGTATTACCATCTGGTGTGCCAAATACCAAATATTTGACATTTAACATACCAAACATCAAAAAGACCCTTCTTATGAGATGTTCCAAATGTTTTAATTTTTGCCATACATGAATAGTACCGTTCCATCTTTGGAGGGGTACAGATGAAAATGCTAAAAAATTTTAATTTTTTATTTATTTTCTCTCTCATCCTTTTTGACTTTCTTTCTTCTCTCTCTTCCTTTATCACTTTCTTTCTTCTCTCTTTCTTTTCTCCGCCACTCCCTTCTTCTCTGTCACTTTTTTTTTTCTTCTTCTTTCTTCTCTAGAATCTTCACCTCTCCCTTCTTCTTCTTTTTTTTTTTCTCTTTTTTTTTTTTTTTTTTTTGGTCACTTTGCGCCTTGTTTCTCTATTTTTTGTTCTTTTTTCCTGTCACACTCTCTCTTTCTTCTTTTTTCTCCTCCTTGCCACTGAGATCAGCCGTTGCAATTTAGATCAGCCGTTGCCATGGAGTTCAACCTCATCGTTGAGGTCAACTAGTGGGGCTGGGATTATTTGGGCCTGAGATTGGCGTTCAAATAGTGTGGGGCTAAGATTGATGGCTTTTGTGGTGGTGTCCCTCTCCTGTGCACACAGTGAAGCTAGCCACCACCAGTGGCCGCCAGCCTCTCTCTCTTCTATTTATTTCTCTTTTTCATTTTTTTTCCTTCTTGTTTTTCTAATGGTGTTTGTGTTTTGGTTTTGGGATGGATTTTGTGGAGATTTTGATGTCTCAGGTGGTCGGTTTTTATGGTAGTGGTGGAGGGTTGTGGGGGTGATGGCCGGTGGTGGTGGAATGTGTGAGTGATGGACAGTAGTGGTTGATTTGGTTTTTGTTTTTATTCATTTTTTTAATACAGCTGGGTTTATTATTATTATTATTATTATTATTATTATTATTATTATTATTATTATTATTATTATTATTATTATTATTATTATTATTATTATTATTATTTTAACTAGTCACTGACCCGTGCATTATGCGCGATAGTTTTTTAAATAAAATACTATTTTACTCCCTAGACTTTATAAAGAGTTTTTAAAAAAGAAAAAAAATAGTTTTATCATATTTTTCATAATCTTGTCTATATCATTTTTTTACCATTATCATATATTTATTGGTTGATGATTTGTATAAAATAGACATTAAATAAGAGGTAAAACTATTCAATAATTTTTTTTTTAAGTCATGGTACATGAAGATTATGGTTTTATATATGTGTGTGTATATATATATATATATAAATTTCCTAGTTAGAATTTGATTAGTTTTAAGTTACTATTTTGCATTATTATATTTAATTGTTGATTTTATTGCATTATAAAGTTTTTAATGTCCTCTGTATAGCCATCTCTATTTTATTTCTTACTCATCTTTACCACCTTTTTATTTTCCAAATAATAGTTATTAATTGACATTTGATTTCATTTCCTTTTATCTTCCTTCATTTATTCTTTATTACTTTGTATGTTCCCTTGCTAGTTGTAAATTTTATGGTTATCAATAAGAAATAGATATCATGGATGGCTTAAATAGTAATAGATGTAGTTACGTTAGTGGTATGTCAAATGTTTTTTTTCTTTTTTCTTTTTTTCCTTTTGAATTTTCAAGGAAATATGAAAGACATTTCTCTAGTTTGGTCTCAATCAATTATGTAAAGATTCTAGACTCTTTAAATAAAACCAGATTAACCTAGTTATTTAGCCAAGTGATTAAGTTAGGTAAATTATGCAGATTTAGGTTAACACATATAAATCATATTATTGAAACAGTGCGAAAAATAAATAACACAACGATATGATTACCTAGTAAAACCAAACCGGTCAAAAACCTAGGGAATATTTAACATAGCTATCCTCAAGGTAAAACGAATCCACTATGAAAGAATTGAAGTTTACACAATAGTGACTTAAAACACTAACATGCTATTGCTACCTTGAGTAGGAAACTTATTACTATGACCACGTGACAGCTCCGAGTCAACAGACTATTTCTTTCTCAGATTCACAGCAAGTACAAGCACTTTCGCTTGTGTATTTTTAAGCTTTTAATGCAGCAATTGAATGATCATTAAGTTCTTGAAATAATCTTTGATAGGCTAAACACGTATTGACCCCTAGTGATGGATTAAGTTGATTAATTAGCCAAGTTATTAATTAATCAAATTAACATGTAAAGCGCGTGGTAGTACAAACAAATCACCAATTAAACTAAGTATGCAGCAGAAATTAAATGATTCATTGATTTGTTTTCGAATAGGGAAAACCTACACTGCAAAAACCACCACCGGGTAATTTTAAGGTCACCACTCTCGAAATTCCACTATTATCACAACAAGCGGTTACAAGTAAAGGAATCTCAGTACCTTATACCAACCTGCAGTTGAACTCTTACCCCAATACCTAATTGGACTTGTTCTGTAGTGACAATTTCTCCTTTTGATGCACGGCTCCCAGTACATGACTAACCAATTGTGCGGATCCTAGTACTCGACTTCAATTACCAGCTAGAGAAAGTTGTTGGCTGCAAAATTCTTCAATTCATCCACATGATGAAGATCAAGAAGATGCTTGGTTACAAAACCCTATGGTGCAAAGACACAACAACTTCTTCACAAAAGAGATGAACTAGGGCAAGAAATTTGTCTCAAGTTACAACATGCTTGAACAAGAATTTCTCAATGCTTGTGTAACTTGTGTCCACTTTTATGGCCCTTAAAATAATCCTTTTATATGTCTAGGGTTAGAAGAAAAGAAGGCCCAAAGACACATCCACGGATTGGAATTAAAACAGAATTTCAAAATCTATTTTTCGTAAATCTCGACAGCTAAAGGTGTCCAGGTGCTATCGAGTAACTGTCGAGCCTCGGAGTTGAACAGCTTCTTTAAAGCTCGATAGATGAAGTTATCAAGCTAGCTGTTGAGCTTTAATGACTGGCACTTCTCAGCTTGAATCTTGGACATACTTGCATGGTTTTAACAATTGATCTTGAAACCTTATTTCTTGAAGTATTAAAATCATCTTAGATCTACCCAAATACAAGCTAAGTGGGTTTTGTCAAAGGATAAACCAATAACATAAAAGAATGACATACGTTCTAAACAAATGAAACACATATGTCCTAACAATCTCCTCCTTTGGCAATTCATGACAAAACCACAACAAAAAAATGAACATATGAGAGAAGTCATAAATCACTCAACTCATATTCACTTGTTGAATACAATAAAATCTATCTTAACACAAACTCTTGAAAAATTTTGCAAGAAGAGAGTTCATGGCATGGAAGACTTTGACAACCAGTATTTCTAAAACACTTTAAACAAAAGATATCAAGGCATCTTTGTGTGAAGCAGAGATAATATATTGCATACAAGTATAAGAAGCATGTGTATAAAGAAAGAAAAGTGACAGGCCACAAACGCGTTGACCCCTTGTGATAACTTAGATTAATTAATTAGCCCAGTTATTAATTAATCAAATTAACATGCAATATCACGTGGTAGCACAAACAAATCACCAAACTAAGTAATGCAGCGGAAATTAAATGACACGGTGATTTGTTTACGAATAGGGAAAACCTTACGGCAAAAACCCCACCAGGTGATTTAAGGTCACCACTCCCGATACTCCACTATTATCACAACAAGCAGTTACAAGCAAGGAATCCCAAGTACCTTACCAACCTACAGTTGAACTCTTATCCCAATACCCAATTGGACTTGTTCTGTAGTGACAGTTTCTCCTTTCAATGCACGGCTCCCAAGTACATGACTAACCAATTTGATGCGCAGATCCCAGTAAGCAGCTTACTCCTTTGCACGAATCCCAGTACGTGACTCACTCACCAACTTGAGGAAGAAGAATGTTGGCTGCAAAGTTCTTCACTTCATCATCAATGAAGATCAAGAAGCACTTGGTTACAAAACCTAAAGGCGCAAAGACGCAGTAGCTTCTTTTAGAGAGAATAAGGCTTCGGTCACCTTTTGCATATGTTCTCCTTGTATTCTCTTATGTGACGGCCTTAAAAATAAGCCTTATATATGCCTAGGGTTGTGAGAAAAGAAACCATACACAAATACAAAAGCCTGGCCCAAAAATTAGATCTAGAAATCTGAATTCCCGTAACCTCAATAGATACCTCGATCGATTGGGCAGCTGTCGAGCCTCATTAAATCTCGATAGATACCTCGATAGATAGCTCGATAGATAGCTATCTGTCCAGCAGCTATCCGCAGGTGTCCAGCAGCTATCCGCCAGGTGTCCACCAAGTGTCTAGCTTTAGTACACACTTTTTCTTCACTTGTTTCTTGGTCCAATCTTCATGGCTTTAATACTAGACTTGAACAACATGTTCTTTGAAGTATTAAACACATCCTAGATCTATCTAAATACAAGTAAAGTGCGTTTTATCAAAAGATTAGCCAACTACATAAAATAGCGACATATGTTAACAAACTTGAACTACATATGTCCTAACAAAAAAAAATAACACATGTAAAGATAGGTGAAAGAAACATACATCATCATGTATATATATACCACTTGAGAAACATCATGTATGTAAAAGAAATGGTCACAAGACCTTGGTACAAGAACAATGTATCTCCAATAAGAAATAAAAGAAAAAAATACATGTAATCCTCATTACATCCCTCAAAACAACAACACTCCCCGTATCAAAAATGTCCTATACATGCCCTCCCCCTAAGGATGACTACTCTCATATAATCCAAAACTAAAACTCTCATATAATCCAAAACTACTCCCCTTTTTTGTCATGAGTGACAAAGGGTAGAGCGTCAAGTAGACATCTCATCGGTAGAGCTAGCATTTCCATCAACATCATCTAAAGCATCATCGTCATCACCATCATCATCCTCAGACTTAGAAGCCATAGGAGGTGGTGGAGGAGAAACCTCAGGAGCAAAACCGCCCATGGTTGCCTGTCACTGAGCAATGCAACCAACATGAACATTCACCTGATACATCTCTATAGAGAGCATATCTAGGAGAGCATCCACACACTGAAGCTGCACTATGATATCTCCTAGGGACACATTGCTCGAAGAAGAGGAGGGAGCATATGTGGCTCGAGCAGATCTAGATGGAGCCGGACGGGAGGAAGGAGCTGCTGAAATCTTCTGTTGTGACCTAAAATGCGCCTCACTACGTTTTACGGTAGTGGCATCTATGGCAACCATGACATGGAAGGGGTCGAATATGGGAAAAGGGACGAAAAAATGGCATAATATCCTCGTAATAGCAGAAGGAAAAATGAGCTTATCACGGGTAGCCATATCCCTATAGACATTTATGATAGAAAGAATGAAATGTGAAGGAAAGTCTATAGCGAGATGCTCAAGAAACGACAACAAGAATCGAGCACGAGGCACTGTGATAGAGTTGTAGTGAGAGAGTGGATGCAAAACAAACGTCATCACCATGTTCATGAAACGAGAACCTTTAGCAAAAGATTGACATAGTGTAAACTGATGCTCACCCCAATCAAAAGGGCGCTCACAAAATGAAGAAATCATCTCATCTTTGGACACAGTCCGCAAACACTCACAACCGGGGTAGTTAGGATGCATAACCCTTGGAACATGAAGCACATCAGATACCAACTCCGGTGTGACTACTATGCGCGTACCTCGAATGCAAGTGTGAAAGAGAGATCAGAAGCTTACCAAGTGAGGAAATACTTGAAAAAAGCTTGAAGAAACCTTGGGTAGAGGTTTGGAGTGAGAGAGAGAGGTTTGGGAGGTGAAGAAACAGTGCTATCGAGAGAGAGATCGAGAGAAAACAAGAACTAGATATCACAAAGCCTTTTTATAGAGGTTCAGTAAATCTCGACAGGTACAAGTATCGAGAGGTGTCGAGACATCTGTTGAGGAAGGTGTCGAGAAAAACAACCGTCAATAGATAGAGCTATCGAGAAGGTGTCGAGAAACAAAACAAAGACACGAGAACAAAAGCTCGATCGATCCACCAACTGTCGAAAAGCTATCGAGAGGACAGAAAATTCCTCGATCAATCCACAAAGTGTCAAGAAGCTGATGGGATTACGATAAGAAAGAGCTAAGAAGCTCAACAGATAGCCAGGTATCAAGGAGGTGTAGAGCCAGCTTTTAAAAGAGTTTTTCGAGAACAAAAAACACAAACATGAATGCAACCACACATGCAACTCAACCAATGATCCAAATATCATATTAACTCTCAAAATCATCTCTCAGTCAAAAATTTTAATCACATGGATTCCAAAATACATACACACACTAAATACGTCTAACTAATTTTATATTTCAAAAACAAGTTAAGACAGTTTAGTGAGCATACATCAACACATGTAAACCTTATGATGGCCAAATCACATTGTACTTGCACATGTATCAAAAATAGCAAAGAATATTGCGTGTTGTGTGTAAAGAACATCGTAAGATTGCATAAGTTTCTCAGAGTTATGACGATTTGAGATATGGAAAAATCATTTTAACTCACACACAATCATAAACCTTTTGATGGGGATTATCACCTTCGAGGTACATCATATAACTCCCACATCTCCTAAAAAACACACTTACAATCATATTCTAAAACATTTTGTTCTTTTTGCTTTTATTTCTTTGCATATTTTCTTTTATTAAGCAAACCATGTATGAGCATATAAGACAGAGAAAAGAAATACCCAATTATGTTAAACTTTTTGACATTGCACTTTTGCTATGTCGTAGCATACAGATGTCATTGACATTGCACTTTTGTTATGCCGAAGCATACAGATGTCATTTCATGATTGGCGGGTAATAGTGGTGAGATGGTTATTTATGCTTTTCTCTTAGGATTTTCTAGTCCTACCCTTAAAAAAGAGTGATACGAGTATTAAGTACAAGAGATCACTTAACCTTACTCATCACAAACAAAGAGCCACAAAGCTCACTTGCCTAGTTTGTACATAAGAATACTCATCTAAGCTACAAGCGATACAAAGTTTAGAAAAATCTGTTTCAATGGCCATTTTAAGGTTCACAAGAACCAATATACACAAACACACACTGTTTTTGTATTTTTTTCAATTTTTCAAATTTTTTTTTATTGTAAACAAAAACTAAAAATAAGTAAACAAAAATATGTAAAAAAATTAATGCATAAAACTAGACTGACTCGTAACAGTAAAGCAAAATACCCAAGTAATGCAAAAATAACAACAAGAAGGGGAGAGAGAGAAAAAGTGAATAAATCACTTGGTGCACTTTTCCTTCCACACTTTGAAAGAACCTTTTCTTTTAGCAAACCCTTGAGCCGGTGATGAGGCGAAAGAATTAAAACTGACAGGCCACAAACGCGTTGACTCCTTGTGATAATTTAGATTAATTAAATTAGCCCAGTTATTAATTAATCAAATTAACATGCAATCACGTGGCAGCACAAACAAATCACCAAACTAAGTTATGCAGCGGAAAATAAACAACACGGTGATTTGTTCACGAATGGGGAAAACCCTAAGGCAAAAACCCCACCGGGTGATTTAAGGTCACCACTCCCGAAACTCCACTATTATCATAACAAGCAGTTACAAGTAAGGAATCCCAGTACCTCACCAACCTACAGTTGAACTCTTACCCCAATACCCAATTGGACTTGTTCTGTAGTGACAATTTCTCCAGTTTAATGCACGGCTCCCAGTACGTGACTAACCAATGTGATGCGCGGATCCCAGTACGCGTCTTACTCCTTTTGCACGAATCCAAGTACGTGACTCACTCACCAACTTAAGGAAGAAAGAATGTTGGCTGCAAAGTTCTTCAAATCATCAGAGATGAACTAGGGCACGAACTTTGTCTCACAGATCACAATTTGCATGAAAGAGAAGAAGCAACTTGTATCTTGTGAATTCTGCTTGTTGCTTTCTTTGACGGCCCTTAAAATAATCCTTTTATATGTCTAGGGTTAGGAGAAAAGAAGTCCCAAAGACACACACACGGATTGGACTTGAAACAGACTTGGAATTCTGTTTTCTTTAATTCTCGACAGATAGAGGTGTCGAGAGGTGTCGAGACAGCTGTCGAGGCTCGGGCAAAACAGCTTCTTTAAATCTCGATAGATGTATTTGTCGAGGTAGGTGTCGAGATTTAAAAACCAGCACTTCCTTGCTTGTATCTTGGACAGACTTTGACGGCTTCAACACTTAATCTTGAACCACTGTTTCTTGAAGTGTTTAACACATCCTAGATCTACCCAATTACAAGTAAAGTGCGTTTTGTCTAAGGATAAGCCAATTACATAAAATAGCGACATATGTTCACAAGCTTGAACAACTACATATGTCCTAACAATCTCCCCCTTTGGCAATCCGTGACAAAACCACAACATACAAATGACGATATGAGAGAAGTCATAAATCACTCAACTCATACTCACTTGTTACATACAGTAAAATCTATCCTAACACAAACTCTTGAAAAACTTTGCAAGAAGAGAGTTCATGGCAAGAAGACTTTGACAACCTATATTTCTGAAACACTTATAAACAAAACACATCACGGCATCTTTGTGTGAAACAGAAATAATAGATTGCATACAAGTAAAGAAACATGTGTATAAAGACAGAAAAGAAACAACACATGAAAGGTAGATTAAAGAAAAAAAACATACATCATCATATATAGACAGAGAATAAGTACAATGTATGTAAGAACATGATCAATGTATCTCTAAAAGATAAGAAAAGAAAAGAAAAAAATACATCTGATCACCTCACTACATCCCTCAATCCACACTCCCCCTAACAAAAATGTCCTATGCTAACACTCCCCCTAAGTATGACTACTCTCATACAAAACTACTCCCCCTTTTTGTCACGAGTGACAAAGGGTAGAGTGTCAAGTAGACATCTCATCCGATGAGTCAGCATCTCCATCATCATCATCGTCGGAAGCATCATCATCATCGCCATCGTCATCAGCCTCGGTCTCAGTCGACACATGAGGTGGCGGAGGAGAAGCCTCTGCAGCAAAGCCGCCCATGGTCGCCTGTCGCCTGGCGATGCGACCAACACGGACATTCACCTGATACAACTCCGTGGAGAGTGTATCTAGGCGAGCATCCATGCGCTGTAGCTGCGCCATGATGTCTCCCAAGCTGACATCGCTCGAAGAAGTAGAAGCAGAAGCTCGAGCAGATCTGGAGGTGGTAGGACGGGTGGAAGGAGTGGCATCGTCGGACAGTCGCGATCGGAACTAGGCCTCGCTACGTTTTACGGTAGCGGCATCTATGGCGGACATGACGCGGAAAGGATCGGACGAAGGGAAGGGAATGGAAAAACGACTCAGAATCCTCGTGATAGCGGAAGGGAAAATGAGCTTATCACGGGTGGCCGTATCTCTATAGACATCTATGATGGAACAAATAAAGTGAGAAGGAAAGTCTATAGAGAGATCCTCAAGGAGGGACAACAAGAACCGAGCACGAGGCTCTGTGATCGAGTTGTAGTGAGAGAGTGGGTGCAAAACAAAAGTCATCACCATGTTAAGGAATCTAGGACCTTTAGCAAAAGGTCTACATAGTGTGTACATGTGATCTCCCCAAGAGGTAGGACGTTCACAGAACGCCGAGATCATCTCGTCTTTGGACACAGTCCAGAGACGCTCACAGCTAGGGTAATCGGGATGATCCACCCTAGGTACATGGAGAACCTCAGAGACTAGCTCTGGGGTGACACAAAAGCGCGTACCTCTAACGCAAGAATAGAAAGAAGGTACTGACGAATCTATCCCGTGGATGTTGGAGTAAAACTCCTGAATCAACACGAGAGGAGATGTGACCGGGACGTCACACAGTGACTCCCAACCCCGAGTGTGAATGACATCGGGAAGGTCAGTGTCGGCAAAGTCTGCCAAGACGACGTGGCGTTCCGAATGAGCACCGCGTTTAGAAAAGTTCTCCGAGAAGTCCTTGTGGGCTTTCTCATCACGGAACCGAACAGAGAGAGGGGTAGAATCAGAAGAAGACTGTCCCTTAGAACACAGAGGGTTCTGGGACGGAACAGACTTACGTTTAGGAGCCATAGACGCTACTAACGCAAACATAGAAGAGGGGGGAAAGAAGAGACAAACAGAAAAGTTCCAAACAAATCAATATTGGCAGAATGAAATATTGAAATGAAAAGAACGTATGCATGAAAATGCATGAACATGTGACATGCAACAATAAACACATCATGGGCTCAGCCCAATCCAAACCTAACAGCACACAATAGATTTGCACACATCTAAATGCATGAAAATACAATTTGAATGCTAATGTGATGCAATGCATGTGGTTTTGAAGATCAAAACTAGAAAACCAACCCATAAGTTTCATGAAAACCCCAACAATTTTGAAAACTCCCAAAAATTTTTCAAAAACACAAACCTAGGGTTTTGAAACAATGCAATGCATGAAATGAGGGATAAAAAGCTTACCAAATGATGAAGAACACGAAGAATCACTTGAGAAAGCCTTGAGAGAGGTTTGGAGGGAGAGTGAAAAGTTTTTGAGAGAAATCCGAGAGTTTTCGAGCGAGAGAGATCGAGAGAAATGAACTGAAAATCGCGAGGAATCAACTTATAGCCTCTCAGTAATTCTCGACAGCTGCAGGTGTCGAGAGCTATCGAGGTTAGCTGTCGAGGTAAGCTGTCGAGAAATGCACGTGGACAGATGCAGCTATCGAGGTCAGCTATCGAGGAAGAAGAAATAAGCTAGAGGGAACCTCGATCGATCCAGAAGCTATCGAGGAGCTATCGAGCAAACAGAAAGTTTCTCGATCGATCCGGTTGCTATCGAGGTATCTGTCGAGACTGCGATAAGAAAGAGTCTGAGGATCTCGACAGATAGCTATGTATCGAGAGGTATCGAGGAGGTGTCGAGATGCCTTTCAAAGCAGTTTTTCAAAAGAGGAAAAACACAGACATGAATGCAATCATGCATGCAACTCAACCAAAGATACAACCAATACATTAAGCTCTCAAAAAAATCTCTCAACAAGAAATATGATGCACATGTATCTCAAAACACACACACACACACTAAACAAGTCTAGCCAATTTTATTTTTCAAAAACAAGTCAAGACAGTTTAGTGAACATACATTAAAGCATATAAACCTTGTGATGGCCAAATCACATTGTACCTGCACATGTATCAAGAATAGCAAAGAGTATTGCGTGTCGTGTGTGAAAACATCGCAAGATTGCATAAGTAACTCAATGTTATGACGATTTGAGATATGAGAAAATCACTTTAACTCACACACAATCATAACTGCTCGATGGGGACTATCACCTTTGAGGTACATCATATAACTCCCACATCTCCTAGAAAACACGCTTGCAACCATATTTTAAAGCATTTTGATCTTTTTGCTTTTAATTTCTTTGCATATTTTCTTTTAACAAGCATATCATACATGGGCATACAAGAGAAAGAAAAGAAATACCCAATGATGTTAAGCTTTTGACACTGCACTTTTGCTATGCCGAAGCATACAGGTGTCCTATGACATTGCACTTTTGCTATGCCGAAGCATACAGATGTCATATTATGATTGGCGAGTAACAGTGGTGAGATGGTTATTTATGCCTTTCTCTTAGGATTTTCTAGTCCAACCCGTCAAAAAGAGTGACACGAGTGTTAAGAAGAAGAGATTACTTAACCTTACTCATCACACACAAAAAGCTATAAAGCTCACTCGCTTAGTTGTGCAAAAGAGTGCTCATCTAAGCTACAGATGATACAAAGTTTAGAAAACTCTGTTTCATTGGCCATTACAAAAGTTCGCATGAACTAATGCACACAAACACACACTGTTTTTGTATTTTTCATTTTTCAATTTTTTTTTATTTTTATTAAAGAAGCAAAAATAAAACACAAAACTGAAAACACACAAACAAAAACATGTAAAGCAAAACAATGCATAAAACTAGACTGACTCAAAACAGTAAAGAAACACACAAGTAGTGCAACACACAAAATAAGAGAGAGAGAAGAAGAAGTGACTAAAATCACTTGGAACCCTTTGGCTTCCACACCTTGGAAGATCCTTTCCTTTTGGTTGACTCTTGAACCGGTGAAGAGGGAGAAGAATATGAACCGTTCAAGTTCGAAAGGAACATGAGGGCTTTAAGAATGTCTCCAAGAGGAGCGAGAGAAGACTGAAGCTGATTCTGGCTCCCAGATGCTATTTCGCCATTGCTCTGTTGAGTGGCGAGCCACTTGTAGCAATTTGGTCGAGTGTGACCGGCGAGACCACAATGATAACAGAGATGTGGCTTCTTCTGTTTGGTCTTTTGAGAGTTAGCCCTCTTATTCCTAGGGTTTCTAGATTCCCTTTTCTCAATTTTAGGGGGTGCTCCTAGGATGGACCTTTCCTTGTCTACGTTCTCACTAGCTAAATCAGTTTTAACATTATTCTCCTCAGTTTTAATGTTATTAGCGGGTGGAACAAAAACAGTAGTACTAGCAGAAGGAGTATTAGAGATAGAGAATTCATACCCCAATCCAGTACGATCTGAAGAAGATCTCTGAGCACTTAGCATCTCGTCCAGTTTAGCACTTGACGTCCTTTCCAGTTGTGCTCTGGCTTGAAACAGCTCTGCTTCAAGCTTCTTGGTCCTCTCAGCCAAGAAATTGTTCTCGAACCTCAGTGCTCCAATGGTTTGATTCGCTTGATCAACCTTTGTGGACAGCTCCTCACGGTCAAGTTCCACATCACTGAGTTTCTTGGTGGCCAGCCTATAGAGCTTCTCATGCTTCTCAGAGAGCTTGTAGAGCTTCTCATAGGCGGTATGGATATCATCTTGATCATCCATGATCTCAATCTTGGATTCCACCAACTCTTCTTCTTCGTCCACTTTCTTGGTAACCCCATCAGTAGGATTAACAGTGGCTGTGAAGGCATTCAAGATTCCGTCGTCTTCATCTTCGGAATCGTCCTCTGGTTCTGTGTCGCTCAAGGTAACAGCAAGTGCTTTGCTCTTCCCTATGCTCTTTAAGTACGTAGGACACTCTTGTTTCATGTGTCCAAAGCCTTGACACCCGAAGCACTTTGGTCCTGTGGGAACAGTGTACTGACCGCCATCCTTGGCATCCTTCTTCATTTTCTCCGGATTCCTGAATTGTGAAGAACTGGACTGTCTACGGTCTTTGTTGAAACCCTTTCCATTGGCATTCTTCATAAACTTCTTGAATTGCCTTGTGATGTAGGATTTCATCTTGGAATCTTCATCATCTGACGAGTCATCCGTATCACTGCTTTTGGCCTTCAGTGCCAAACTCTTGCCCTTGGTTGACTTGCCCAACCTGGTCAGCCCTAACTCATACGTTTGCAAGTTTCCAACCAGCTCAGTCAGAGGGATTCTGTCAATATCCTTCGACTCTTCGATCGCCGTGATCTTGGCATGGAATCTTTCTGGCAGCGATCTGAGCACCTTCCTTACAATCTTGGGTTCTGGGATGGTTTCCCCAAGATTGAAGGCTGAGTTCACTATGTCCTTGAGCTTGGCATAGAACTCATCAAACGACTCATCTTCTTCCATCTTAATTTCTTCAAAGCGGGTGGTGAGCCTCTGCAGCTTTGAATCTTTGACAGCCTTGGTGCCCTCATAGGTTGTCTGGAGGATGGTCCATGCTTCCTTAGTAGTTTCTGTTGAGGATATTTTCTTAAACTCCTCATTGGTGACTGCACTGAATAAGGCATTCAATGCTCTGCTGTTGAAGTTTGCCGCCTTGATCTTAGCATCATCCCAATTGGCCGGCGCTTCTGTAGGCTTGGTCCAGCCTATCTCCACAGCTTGCCACACTTTCTCATCTAAAGACTGCAAGAAAGCTCTCATGCGTACCTTCCAGTATGCATAGTTAGTGCCATCAAATAAAGGAGGTATAATTAGAGATTGTCCTCTATCCATGACAGCAGGGGTCAATGGATCACACACAATAGATTAAACCCTAATCAGAGTGTGCTCGCTCTGATACCACTTGACAGGCCACAAACGCGTTGACCCCTTGTGATAATTTAGATTAATTAAATTAGCCCAGTTATTAATTAATCAAATTAACATGCAATCACGTGGCAGCACAAACAAATCACCAAACTAAGTTATGCAGCGGAAAATAAACAACACGGTGATTTGTTCACGAATGGGGAAAACCCTAAGGCAAAAACCCCACCGGGTGATTTAAGGTCACCACTCCCGAAACTCCACTATTATCACAACAAGCAGTTACAAGTAAGGAATCCCAGTACCTCACCAACCTACAGTTGAACTCTTACTCCAATACCCAATTGGACTTGTTCTGTAGTGACAATTTCTCCAGTTTAATGCACGGCTCCCAGTACGTGACTAACCAATGTGATGCGCGGATCCCAGTACGCGTCTTACTCCTTTTGCACGAATCCAAGTACGTGACTCACTCACCAACTTAAGGAAGAAAGAATGTTGGCTGCAAAGTTCTTCAAATCATCAGAGATGAACTAGGGCACGAACTTTGTCTCACAGATCACAATTTGCATGAAAGAGAAGAAGCAACTTGTATCTTGTGAATTCTGCTTGTTGCTTTCTTTGACGGCCCTTAAAATAATCCTTTTATATGTCTAGGGTTAGGAGAAAAGAAGTCCCAAAGACACACACACGGATTGGACTTGAAACAGACTTGGAATTCTGTTTTCTTTAATTCTCGACAGATAGAGGTGTCGAGAGGTGTCGAGACAGCTGTCGAGGCTCGGGCAAAACAGCTTCTTTAAATCTCGATAGATGTATCTGTCGAGGTAGGTGTCGAGATTTAAAAACCAGCACTTCCTTGCTTGTATCTTGGACAGACTTTGACGGCTTCAACACTTAATCTTGAACAACTGTTTCTTGAAGTGTTTAACACATCCTAGATCTACCCAATTACAAGTAAAGTGCGTTTTGTCTAAGGATAAGCCAATTACATAAAATAGCGACATATGTTCACAAGCTTGAACAACTACATATGTCCTAACAAAAACTGTTCAAGTTCAAAAGGAATATGAGGGCTTTGAGAAGATCTCCAAGAGGAGCAAGAGAGGCTTGAAGCTAATTCTGGTTCCCAGATGCTATCATGCCATTACTTTGTTGAGTGGCTAACCACTTATAGCAATTTGGTCGAGTATGACTGTCAATACCACATGATGACAGAGATGCTGCTTTTTCTGTTTAGGCTTTTGAGGGATAGCCTTCTTAGTCCTAGGGTTTTTAGTGTCCTTCTCAAACGTAAGGAGTGCTCCTAAGATAGATTTACCCTTGTCCAGGTTATCATTAGCTAATTCAGTTTTAACATCATTGTTCTCAATTTTACTGTTATCAGTAGGAGGAACAAATACAGTAATACTAGCAGAAGCAATATTAGAAGAAGAAAATTCATACCCCAAACTGGTTCGATCAGAAGCAAATTTCTGAATACTGAGCATCTCATCCAGCTTCGCACTTGATGTCCTCTCCAATTGAGCACAAACTTGAAATAGCTTTGCTTCAAGCTTCCTGGTTTTCTCAGCCAAGAAATTGTTCTAAAATCTTAGTGCCCCAACAGTCTGATTGGCTTTATCAAACTTAGTGGAAAGTTCCTCACGGTCAAGTTCCACATCACTGAGCTTCTTGGTGGCCAGCCTATAGAGTTTCTTATGCTTCTTATAAAGCTTGTACAGTTTCTCATAGGCTGTATAGATATTATCTTGATCATCCATCTTTTCAAACTTAGCATCCACCAATTCTTCTTCTTCATCTACATCCTCTACAATCCCTTCAGTAGGATTGAAAGTGGCAGTGAAGGCATTCAAGATCCCATCATCCTCATTGTCGGAATCATCCTCAGGCTCAGTGTCGCTTAAGGTAGCAACAAGTGCCTTGCTCTTCCTAATGCCCTTGAGATATGTGGGACACTCCTGTTTCATGTGACCGAAGCCTTGACATCTGAAACACTTAGGTCCTATGGGAACAGTGTACTGACTGCCATCCCTAGTATCCTTCTTTCCTTTATCTTGGCTCTTGAACTGAGAAGAACTAGATTGCCTACAGTCTTTGTTGAAGCCCTTTCCCTTGGCATTTTTCATAAATTTCTTGAATTGCCTGGTGATGTAGGACTTCATCTTAAAATCTTCACTGTCTAAAGACTCATCCGTCTCACTGCTCTTGGCCTTCAGTGCCATGCTCTTACTTTTACCCGATTTGCTAATTCTTATCAACCCTAGTTCATAGGTTTACAGATTACCAACCAGCTCAGTCAGAGGAATCTTATCAATATCCTTTGATTCCTCCATCGCCGTGCTCTTGGCATGGAATCTCATTGTGGTGGACGCTTACTCTCCCTACAAAGCTGTTGTAGCAAGACCTTGGCTTTATGCTCTAGGTGTTATTTCCTTAACTCTACATTTGAAGGTGAAATTTCTATCAGGAGACTAGATCGAGGAACTGGTTAGGAGTCAGTCTGTTGCTAGACAATGTATGGCGGTGGCAATTCTGCATCAGCCTGAGGTTGAATCCTCGGCCTCTATTGAGGGGGTCTCATAGCAATCAATGACTATGGTCATGCCCATGGGGGCAGTGGTAGAAGAACCCGCATGTGATGGTTTAGAGGAAGTTATCATAGGTGATGATCTTGAAAAATTCTTTCAGGTGGGAGCTTAGTTGCCTCCTCAGGAAAAGGAGGAGCTGATTATGTTCCTGAAGAAGAACGTTGATGTATTTGCGTGGAATGCTTATGAAGCCCCCGGGGTAGATCCGAGTTTCATTTCTCATCATTTGAATGTCAATTTAGCTGTGGTACTAAGGAAACAACCACCACGGCATTCATCTAAGGAGCATTTCGAAGCTGTCAAAGAGGAAGTAATCAAGCTCAAAAAGGCTAGTGCTATCAAGGAAGTTTTTTATCCCGAATGGTTGGCTCATATAGTGGTGGTGAAAAAGAAGAATGAGAAGTGGAGAGTATGTGTAGACTTTATGGATTTGAATAGGGCTTATCCCAAAGATCCTTTCCCAATGCCCTATATAGATCAGTTGGTGAATGCCACTGTTAGGCATCCTCGAATGAGTTTTTTGGATGCTTTTCAAGGTTATCACCAAATACCTTTGGCTTTGGAGGATCAAGAGAAAACAGCCTTTGTCACCCCAACTAGGAATTATCATTACAAGGTAATGCCCTTTGGGCTGAAGAATGCAGGGGCTACTTATCAAAAGATGATGACTAGGATGTTCGACCCACAATTGGGAAAAACTATTGAGGTTTATGTGGATGACATGGTAGTAAAGAGTAAAGTGGTGTCCGTGCATATGGAGGATCTAAATGATACTTTTTAGAGATTGAAAAAATATAAGTTGTGCCTTAATGCTTCTAAAGGTTCCTTTGGTGTGGGATTAGGTAAATTTCTAGGTTATATGGTCACTCATCGTGTAATTGAGGTTAACCCAACACGCAAGTTAGAGCAATTAATAGCTTACAGCCACCTCAGAATCCCAAGGAGGTCCAGAAGTTGACGAGGATGACTGCTGCCCTAAATTGGTTTATTTCTCCACCCACAGACAGATGTCGGCCTTTCTTCTAGTTGTTGAACAAGCGAAAGGTATTTGAATGGACTGAGGAGTGCGATTCAGCCTTTTAGCAGCTTAAGGAATATCTTTCTCGACCACCTATTATGCCTTAGCTTGAGGGGGATGAAGTTCTATTTGCCTACATTGCTATGGCTAGCCATGCTGTTTGTTTGGTTTTGATACGGGTTGATAATGGTGTACAGAGGCCAGTTTATTATGTGAGCAAGTCCCTACATGAGGCCAAGGTGCATTATTTACCATTGCAGAAAGCTATCCTAGCAGTGGTGCATGCTACATGTAAGCTTCCCCACTACTTCCAATCTCATACAGTTGTTGTCATAACTTAACTTTCTCTTAGGTCTATACTTCAAAGTGCTGACTACACGGGAAGGATTGCCAAATGGGGTACCATCTTGGGGGCTTTTGACATCAAATATATGTCTCACGCCTCTGT
Organism: Castanopsis chinensis; assembly: GCA_032878915.1. Lineage (NCBI taxonomy): Eukaryota > Viridiplantae > Streptophyta > Magnoliopsida > Fagales > Fagaceae > Castanopsis > Castanopsis chinensis. The sequence continues at coordinate 1,650,345 of JAVQMG010000082.1, forward strand.
GAAAGGCCAGGTCCTTGTTGATTTGGTGGCTGAATTCGCTGAACCCTCACTAGAAGAAAGTGCTAGGAGGTTGGGCATGGATGAAAAATTAGTTGGTATGATTTCAATCAAGGAACTTCTGTTATGCAAGGTATACGTTGATGGAGCAGCGAACCAAAGAGGATCTGGAATGAGGCTAGTTTTGGTATCTCTTAAGGAAATTACTTTTGAGAAGTCCCTAAAATTAGGATTCTCGACCACCAACAATGAGGCTGAATATGAAACTCTACTGGTAGGAACGGCTATGATAGGGGGAAAAACAATGCATATGTTCTTAGATTCATGACTAGTAATAGGCCAAGTGGAAGGAGAATTGGAGGCTAGAGATCTGAGAATGAAAGAATATTTGACCCAGGTGAGATTCTAACAGTCAAAGTTTGAATCTTTTGCTCTAGCGTAGACCCCAGGAGTAGAAACACCCATACAGACTCCTTGGCCACCCTTACGACGTCCTTGGCTTAAGGCCTACCTCGGGTTATCCTCATTGAAGATCTGTATAAACCTACTCAGACGAATGGTAACACCATCCAAATTCATCAAATCAAGATGGGACCTAGTTGAATGGACCCTATAGTGTTATTCCTTAAGGATGATATCTTGCTAGAAGAGAAGTCCAAGGCAGATAAAGTACGCAGAAAAGCACCTCAGTTCTGGCTCTCTGAGGACCAAAAGTTGTACAAACGCTCTTTTTTTGGATCATATCTGCTATGTAATATCCTAAAGCAACGAAACTACTTCTGGAAGAGTTGCACGAAGGGATTTATGGAAGTCACATAGGAGGAAGGTCTTTATCTCATAAAGCTCTTACACAACGGCATTGGTTTCCAAATATGCAGAGAGAAGCACAAGATTATGCGAAGAAGTGTGACTAGTGTCAAAAGTTTTCTTCTAACATCTATCGACCAAGGGGTGTTCTTAATCATCTATCCAGCCTTTGGCCTTTTGTTCAATGGGGCTTGGATATTGTAGGACATTTCTCAAAGGCAACAGGAAATAGGAGATGGTTGCTCGTTGGTACAGATTATTTTATTAAATGGGTTGAAATTGAGCCACTGTCAAGTATCAGGGATTTGGATGCCAAAAGATTTGTTTGGAAAAACATTATCACCAGGTTTGGAATTCCTCATAGCCTTATTTTAGATAACAGATTGCAATTCGTTAGTAAGGCCTTTGAAGGTATTGTTGTGACCTAGGCATTACGAATAGATATTCCACCCCAGCTTATTTGCAGGAGAATGGATAGGCTGAGGCTGTCAACAAGGTTATAGTTAATGAGCTCAAGAAAAGACTGGATGATACGAAGGGAAGGTAGGTGGAAGAATTGCCACATGTTTTATGAACGTATCGAGCTACACCTCAGAGGTCTACTGGAGAAACACCATTCTCTATGACTTATGGAGCTGAGGTTGTAATCCCTCTAGAGACTGGGTTTCCAACATTAAGGATGAGCTCTTTCACTCTAAGCAATAATGATGGCTTAGTAGAAAAAAGCTTAGACTTAGTTGAAAAATGACAAGAAAGCACCATGGTTCAATTAGCTTATTATCAGCATAAGCTAAAACACGGGTATGATTTCAATGTAAAGTTAAGCCCACTCGTAGCTGGAGATTTGGTGTTGAGAAAGGTTTTAGGCATTGCTAAAAACCCAACATTGGGAAAATTAGGACCCAATGGAAAGAACCATACCGCATCACCTCGTTAGCTAGAATATGGGCATATTATCTTGAGGATCTAGATGAAAAAGTTGTACCACGTCCCTGTAATATAAATAACCTACGAAGGTATTATTATTAATGAAAGGCACTTCTGCATGCTATTTCTGTTAACATTATGTGTTACATTGATTTCCATTTTTCTAAGTATTAAACTGAAACTTGGTCATGCTTGGCTCCTCGAACCACATACCTTGTATAAATTAATTTTTTATTAAGTGTTGAACAGAACTTTAGTTATGTTTGGTCCTTGGACCATCTACTTTGGGTAAATTAACACTTCAGCTCATTTTTCTAACTATCAAACTGAAACTTGGTCATGCCTGGCACCTCGGACCACATATCTTGTATAAGTTGATATTTTATTAAGTGTTTAACAGAACCTTAGTTATGTTTGGTCCTCGGACCATCTACTTTGAGTAAATTAACACTTCAGTTCATTTTTCTAAGTATTAAACTGAAACTTGGTCATGTCTGGCTCCTCGGATCGCATACCTTGTATAAATTGATATTTTATTAAGTGTTGAACATAATCTTAGTTATGTCTAGTCCTCGAACCATCTATTTTGGGTAGATTAACACTGTAGGTTATTTTCCTAAGTGTCAAATAGAACCCTCTGGTTCATTAGACCATCCATTTTTGAGTCAACTAGTACCTAAGGTTGATTTCAGCAATGTTTAGCCATTTTGGTTGCATATCTTGGGGACTCCCAAAACAATGATGAACAGATGGAAGTTCATAAGCATCACTTAAAGTATTTGTAAGTATATCAAACATATTTGTTGCTTGGTCTATCTTTGATTATTTCCTTAAGATCATTAAGTTATATTGGAAATTATGTGAATGATTGTTTTGTTGTGATATACAGACTTAGCAATTATAAAGGTGTTTTCCTAGATTAGGTGGACTAACTAACTTTTGATTCATTAGAAAAGAATTATCACTTATGCAGATGACGAAGCTAGGCATATAACATTGTCTTATTAATTAGGCAGTAAGTAAAGTAGAAGTTATACGAAGAACAGATAAAAGCGTCATACACATAGAAGAAAAACTTGGCATTGTCATTAATTTAAAGTCTTTTGAAAAGACAATTCACTTACAGAGTATTCAACTACATCATAAAAAATAAATAAAAAAATGTTAAAGACAGAAGAAAGGATAGACAAGGATCAATCACGACTTCATTTTTATCACAAGGTTGCCGTTAGGATTCTTCGAAGGCTAGATAGGAGTCGTGTGGTCAAAAGCCAACCCTTTGCCCTTTGGATCGTCCTTAGGAATGATAGGACGGTTTGCCAAGACAATCTCCATTGTTTCTGTAGCTCCCTTCTCCTTGGTAGAATCCTTATGGGAAATGGGAGGTTGAGCAACATCATGGGCCACCCCTTTTGTTATTCAAGTTGGCTATCCGGTGGACTTAGATTGTTTAACTTCCTCGAACTGAGATCCAATGGAAGGAAAGGCTTTAACTGAGCCTTCCTTTCCAGAATCTACTCCCTAGAAGGCAATGTCAGCCTTGGAGACAGATAGAGCAGAAGCTTGGATGGCTGGGGGATAATAAACATTGTCTGTCCTCCAAAGGGCAAAAGAGGCATCAACCCCAGCCTGGGTAAGTGCCTCATTCTACACTTGGAGGAAGTAATGTCTACATACCTCTGAAACCTGTAATTTAAGGTTTTCCTCTGTCTCAGTCATCCCAACCTCACATCCATCCTGTTCGGCTCGATCCCTCGCCTTCTAGGCTTCTTCCTTGGTTTTCTCCACTTCTTCTTTAGCCTTGATGGCTTCCTCCCTAGCTTTTTCTGAATCTTTCAGACTCTTCTTAAGGGCCTCTATTTGTTTCTTCACCACCACATTGTCTTCGTTGGCCTGGCAAAGCTGTAAACATTGAGTCTCTATCTGCTTCTCATTCGTCTTTAGAGCTGCCTTAGTGCTCTTTCTCTCACTTTTTACTGAGTTTAGCTGGGCAGTGACCTCTTGTAGTTTCATGTCTGCCACATCAAATGTCTTCTGGGCAGAATTGCGCCTGGCTTCCTTATCCTTTAATGCTCTGTGAGAGCTGATAACAATTTCTTAAGCCATATGAGTAGATTGGACGGCGTATTCACAATAACAAAGAGGAGCAAAGGGATATAGTCACATCAGGAAACCTAAGTAAAAAAAAAAAAAATGAAATGATGAAAGCAGTAAAAGTTGAATGAGAATCTTACCACAGCAAGTTCCTTCTTTAATGTCATAAAGACATCTTGCTTCCTTATCTGCTCAGCTCGACCATGTCCTCAAGTAGAAGAAGAGATTGTTCTAATGCATCTACCAAACAGGCAGCTATTCCTATGTCAGAACCCCTAATGAAGGTGTCGGCAGTGACCTCACGATCGTCTAGGATCATTGGTGGAGCCCAAATTGGGGCGGACACTAGCGCTTGGACCTTAGACCTTTTTTTCCAGCCTCATCTATGTTGTGCGATCCTGTTAAACTCCCTTTTGAGGCTCCATGTCCTTAGGAAGGAGGCTCTTCCCTCCCTCAATCACATCTTTCCCCTTAGGCTGGTCCCCTTTTCTTTTATGATTAGCTTGATCAGCGTGTTGGGATTGAAGGTGTGGAAGAGTAGGGAGTTTAGGTTGAGATGATTTCTATGGCTGTTTGTCCTTAGGAGAGGGTAGTTTAGTCTGAGCAGTCTTCCTAAGCTCTTGACTCCCTACCTAGGATTCCATTATATCTTTAAGGCTCTGTCTAGTCTTGCGTTGGATTCCCATTGTATTTAGGTTGATAGTTTCTTGTTGAAGATGGCTTGTTGGCTCTGAAGACGAAGTGCTAAGGTCACTAGATGGGCCTCCCAGGGAAGAGGGTTGGTTGAAAGCCTCAAATTCGTCCACGGAATCTGAAACTTCAACTATTTCCTCCTCTTCCTTGATATTGGGTTGGGAGGAGGTCGCTTCACCAGACGTGTGTTGGGATGGAAAAAGAATTAGGGGGATACCTTTAGGTATTGGTTGTGTGACGAGGGTGCCTTGAGGAATAAGAGCACCCTCAGGAAGAAGGAAGCCTTCAGCAACAACATTTATCCGATGTTGACGTGGGTTTTTTGCTCTAGTCACGCATTTTGGTGCTTGGAAGGATTTAGAGATGGGATTATAACTGAGGATCAAATGTGCTGGTCGGAGTTGATTGTCTGTGTGTACGAATACTTCTGCCTTCAATATTTCGTCCAATTTTGCTTGGTTGACAAGGCCGAAGTGAGGGATAGCAGCGCGTCTGTCTGCAAAATCACCAAGAAAAACAAGATTAGATTAAGAAAAAATTTCTATATAGACCCAAATTAAAGAAAAAGAAGAGAAGGTGATTATAAGTAGTTCATCTAAACCCAGAGCCTCACCTGGCTTCCATTCCCTTGTCGGACAAGGGAGGCCATCATGCCAATCCCGTAATATGATCAGAAAGTCTTTTATTCAGACCCTTGTTGGATTCAGAGAGGCATTGGATCAATCCAAACTCGGGATACCTAGATTTTAAGTAATATCCCAACCCATTTAGGTGGTGGAGGTTGTAAATCCAGTTAACGTCATGGTGGGTGGGTTTTAAACTCATCTTTTCATTGAGTGCATCTACGGATCTAAAATCCTAAACATATTTGGGGCGCACTAGGTAGGGGCTAATTTAAAGCCTTTAAGGCAATCCCTAGTGACCATCCCCATCGGGATTTTCATCCCTCCCTCTATAAAAGTGATCATCGAAATTACAACTTCTCCCTCTTGCATTTTCTCATGCCATTCCCCTTCCTTATAGTACTTAATAGATACCCCCGATGGAATCCTATACAAAGCTTTAAACTGTTCTATTTTTTCCTCAGAATCTACTAAGGAGGCAAATCTACCCATTTTTAGGAGGGGGTTGTAGGTTTTGAAAAATAGAGAAAGGGATAAATGAACCGAGGAGAAAGCGGCACAGAAACAAGAAAAGTATGTAAAAAGATAATGAGTGAAGAAGTTTATGAAGACTTACGCAAAGGAGAAAAATCACCTCGGACTAATTCTTGGTAATTGTAAGGGCTAGATTGAGAGAGTTTGCAAATTCGTTGTATGAATGTTGAAGTGAGGAAGGTGATTTGATTTAAGGATATTTATATCGAATAGGGTTTGTAAGCGGGAAAATTCCTGCCTGTGTGCCTGCACAATCCTCAGCCGTTGGATCTACATCGTATCGTAGAAAGTGGGAGGCAAAAAGCCATAGAAATTTAAAGAGGGAGCACCTCGCATGCCGAAACGTCAGAACCATGCAATGGGCAGTTCAAGGGACCCTTTCACTGTCGAGGACAATGTATGACAGATACAAGAAAACACTGACATATATTGAGATCCTCTTTTCCTCCCGAGATGGCAGAAATGAGAATTTCGAGGGGCTATTGTAGGGTCAATGGGCCCACGAGTATGTATTGGGCCAGATGCCCAATCTGAGGATACTAAATGGTTTGAGGATGTGGGGATATTGACTCAAGAAGCAATATTGATGGATAAAGAGGCGAAGGCTGATCAAGGTCATCCCAGAAGGTTGTCTGAGGATGAACTCCTCCTCGGCTAAGGAAAGACGAGGTATGAAAGGGTTGTCTGAAGTCCAAAAGCGATGCTCTAGGAGATCCTATAAGTAAGGATATGCATGGTGGGTGTATATGATAGGAAGAAGGGTTATGAAATATCTAAAATAAAGCTGCTATCACTGCATTAAATGCTCTACAGCTAAACCTATAGCTGCATTAATAGGAAAATGATGCCTGAGCATTAGGTTTCAGCCTTACAGCTACCTCCAAAGACTTCAGGATGGTTGACAGGACAAGCATCGAAACTAGTAATCTGATCCATATGTGAAGGAGGGAGAAAGGAAGAAAGATGATATAAAAGGAGGAGAAGACTTTCAGGAGGGGGGATCAAAAAATGAGAAGGAAGGAAACACTATAGACATTAAGATCAATATCTGCAACCTGTCTTAGAGGGAGAGAAATATAGGAATCAGTCTCCTCGACTTAAGTCCGAGGACAATTTTTGTTATATAAACTATCTCATCTGTATGATATTGCAATCTAGCCCATTATCTTTGTTATTTAAAATCACTAGAATCTCTATTTCAAGCCTAGTCTCTACAAATTCATTGTATTGGGATTTTTTGGGCCTATCCCAATCTTATTTTTTGGTTTTGGGTGCAAATTGTGTCCTTACAACCCTTTATCACACAAATATATTGATTCCCCCAACGTATGGTAAAAGGAAGGCAAGTTTGTGTCTAGCCATTTTCTTGATTTGTGCCACATAATTTAATAGTATGGAGGATGTGACTTGATTTAAATGTTGAATAAAATAAGATCAGAGGAAAAAAGATTAAAAATAAACTATATAGAAATAAACATCAAATTATCCAAGTCATTTTATGTAATATAATAACATTATATTATTATATACTATATGCATAATGCAGGGATAATATTTAATCAAAGAAAATATAAAAGAAACTTAAAACACAAAAATATACTGCATCAATCCAAAGTAGAATTCTAATTAACATGAAAATTCATCAACCCAAAGAATTGATGCAATGAAAATAAAAATAAAAATCAAACAAAAAATGAAAAAATTGAGAGAGAGAGAGAGAGAGAGAGAGAGAGAAGTAACTTTTTTTGTGTGAGAAAACTATGCATAGAATGAAAAGGAAAATGTCAAATTTATAGTAAGATGTTGAGAATAAGAAGGGTCAAAATAAAGGAAAACAAAAAGTTTGAGAAAGAATGATATTAAGGTAGAAAGTAGTGGGGAGATGAAGAGGTAAAATGGAGGGAGAGTTTTGAAAAATTAATAATAAAAATAATGGTTAAAAGATGTATTAATTTTTAAATAATGAAGTTTGTTCGTCATCTTAAATGAGAAAATGTTTTAAAAAATATATATAACAAAAATTGGAAACAAAAAAAGATGACGTGGCTGCTGATGTGGCTCAATGTGAGCAAAATAACATTAAATGCTACGCTTCAACATTCAGTAATATATATAGGTATAGATGTGGTGTAATGTTAAAAGGGAGGATCTAATGTATAGCGTATTATAAAATGATATCGTAAAATAATAAAATAGGCTTTTGATATGTCAAAATGACATTTTTTTATAGAAAAATTGATGGTAATGTTCTTAAAGTCTCAATCATTCAAGTCTCGCAAGTCTTGAATTTTAATTAGGCCTATTAAATAGGCTCATAACTTGGAATTTGAGCCATTTTTTCAAAAGTATATAAGAGAACATAAAAGTTGACCGAATAAAGAAAAGAGATCCTCAATTGCATATTTAGATTTTCATACCTAACCTCTTTGAATTCACCAACATACAAGCAGAGAGTCTAAAGTGAATATGAACATTGGTATTGCTGACTAGTAATCAAGTTGAAATCATAGTACATCAACACATTCAAGCTACTATGTAACCTTCGAGGTGGTTGTTGAAGTCGCGAGTGGGAAGCTCATGTTGGCAAAATTCATTTTAAAAGAGCCCAACTAAGTTAGAGTTGTATGTAGCCACGTGAGTAAATCACTACCTATTGTAACAACACAACTCCATACCCAACACTTTTAATATTCCACGGATCAAGAAAGTAATTTCTTTGGTGGGATTACATTAAAACTAGTAATAACTTGTTATATAAGATTTGTTGTAAAAATATTTTGAAAATATTGTAAATGTAACACTTCTTCTTTTTATTAAATAATAAGAGTAAAAAATTATTGTACATCTTTTTCTAAATTTAGGAAAAGAAAAGTGCCATGTGATAATATGTTGTGGATGCAAATAAAGTCCAGAAATTAATGTCTAGTCAAATGTTTGACTACAATGCTGTTTGCTTTTTTGATGTTGATATCAGTAAAAATAAAATTTCCACATTGATGAACCACGATGACCTATATAGATGTTCGAAATGATAGTGTGTTCCTTTAATGCAAACAAATGTCAAGATTTAAAAAAAAAAAAAGATGCAAAGCAAATTACCACTTAGAAATAGCAAAAGTTAAGATTATTAGTTGAGAGAAATGAGGGGTTCAGATAGAGGTGGTGAAGTAGGAGACCCTCGGAAAGTTAGCCATCCATTATGCAGGTTTAGAGTTCGAAGAGTTAGAATTATACAGAAAGTGTATATAAAGAAATCAACACCGAGCTTTCAACCTCAGCTTTACCAAGCAAGGTTAGTGAAAAAAGTCTCATTTGTCTTCTTTTGTTAGTTTATTACTTTCTACCTGCAAATTGGATATTGATACATCAAAACATCCCAAGAAAAAAATGTTGGGAAAACTTGAACTACAAAACCAAAAAGGACAAAACAATCCTTATAACTCTCTAGAATCCTTAGTATATATTTGTCATCAAAATGAAGGAGTAGGAAAGCATTACAAACGTGATGAAGAGCCAGCATAAGAGAGAAGAAGTCACAAGCTCTAACAAGTTTAAGAATGGAGCATGCGTGGAAGAGAGGAAGATTAGCTACCTCTCTCTCTCTCTCTCTCTTTCTCTCCAATATGTGATGATTACTATATTTATTATTGGGTCTAACAAACGCTCACTAAAAATAAACTCCGATTAATCTATGATTTATTTAACACATAAAATAATGATTATGCTACCCTACAACATAAAAATAAATAAATAAATAAATAAAAGGCTTCATAATATAAAAATAGGGATAATTGCATATAGCTCAACTGTGTTTAAGGTGTGATTTTAGAAACCGGAGTAGTCAAAGAACCGGATTATAGAGTGGTTTTCAGTTTTATGGTCCGATCAGGGTTGTCAAACTAATAGTCAAACTAATGATGTCATAAATAAATAATTAATATTTTTATATTTATAAAAAAATTATAAGATATTTATTATATAACTAATAAACTAATAGTGGTATATATGTTAAGTTAAAAAATATATAACATTTTTTAAAACAATTTATGTAAGGAAATTTATGAATTTATGTTGTATTGGGTTATTTATAAGTATATATAAATTTATGAATTCAAATGCTAATTTTTTTTTTTTTTTTCAAAAAACAAATGCCAATGACTAAATACAACTTGTATTGCATGTCAACAAAATGGCACATTAAAGACAACACATATTGAATGGAAAAGAAATTTTCTATTTTTTTTTTATACAAAATAGAATTTTTACTCTAGCCTAATCTAAGTATATATATGTGTGAATCTTCCTTCTGAAGACTTGAACTCTGGCCTTTCTCACCACACTTTACAAGCATTTATACTTATAGAGTGACCACTGCATTAAGGGTGTACGGTGGTGAATGAAAAAGAAATTTAAAAGGTCAAGAAGCGTGAAACTTGGCACTCCATTAATGTATCCCCACCCACCCCGCTTTCTTCGCCTCTATTTCGGCATTTCAGTTTCATACTCCCACTTTATTTGATAGTTTCAGTCTTTCACTACTTCACATACACAGTAGACTGATAGAGCACCTACATGAATCACATGATTTCTCCAGAAATAAAGAGAAGCCAAAGACACGTAACAAACACACTAATGAAACCCAACCAAATAAACATAGAGATAGAGAACCATTAGAGCACAGGGATCGTTGATGTGTACTGAACCACTGGACTTCAAAGTCATTTATTGAATCAAATTTAAAAGCTTGTACAACCTAGTAACTTACCCCTGTGCCAATCCACCACCACACAAGCGCTGGAGCCTTCATGGTTTGGAACAAGTTTTTCTCTTTTTTTTATTTGTTGGAACAATCATACTACTGTGTTTTTGACATTTGATCGAATCGCCCTAAAACTGGTTAAATTGTTCTGGTTCCTAGTTTTCACAGTTGAACCTTAGTTTCTACCTTTTTTATGCTTTTTTGTGTAATTTTTAGTTTTGAAAGTATATCGGACTGGATTGATGTCCGTTTCTTGGTTGAACTAGTTGAACTATTCGATCTAGTCCAATTTTTAAAATCATGGTTTAAGGCTTAATGTCAACTTATTTTTTCCTTCCATAAAAAAGTCAACGTATTTTTTATGTGATAGTGTTTTCCCATCCCATCCTATCTAATGCTTTAGCTATAAATTATTTTAAAACATTTTTAATTACAAATTATTGTTGTGATCAATTTTTAAAAGTTTTTAATCATTTTTTCACTTCCTAATAACCACTCATAACATCAGCAATTTGTAAAATATTTTATAAATGTAGCATTTTCCTAAGAGTACTCACATTAGAGGGCGTATAATAGAAAAATGTGTCAAATTTACACATTTAAAAAAAAAAATACCCTCATCAACAAGGTAAAATTGTGTAAATATGCATTGTTTTTAAAGTAATTGTGTAAATTTATATTGTCACTATTCATTTTTATTTAATTTTTTTATTCTTTCTTTATGTATCCCGATTATAAAGAAAGAGATCTCAATTGTAACGAAAAAGAGGGTGGATGGTTGTTGTTATGTGTGAAGAAAGAGAAAAAATTAAATTAAATTGATATTATAATAAAATGTAGTAAAAAAATAGATAATCAAATATAAGGTGTTTTGAAAAATAAATATGTAAAATAGAAAAAGCAAGTTATTATAGATTGCAGGGTGTCCAATTTCATATCCTCCAATGCGAATAGATAATTTGATGCAAATACTTTAATAAGACCATTGGAACCACTTTCTTTAACTTTTCTGTTTTATTTATCAATGTGAGGATTACATATGCTTAATTTACCTTTTGATTATATAGCATTCTCAATCATGTTCATTGTTTATGATTGGAAAAAGTGACCAAGGTTTCATATCCTCTGCCCCATGCCACAAGTCTTCATTTTCCTGATAACATCACTAATTGGCCTAATCCAAGTGGATTATCAAAGCAAAAGTCTGTCACCATTTGACACACACCCCATAAGTATGTGGACTTTCTTTGCGGCAATCAACATCTTCAGCATGGGACTTGCAACTAAGATGGAGCTCCTAACTCGTAGCCCAAGCTACTCTAAAATTCTCAGCCATGTCATTCTCATCTCTGGAGTTCTTTCTTCAGCCTCCCTAGCATCAACTTTATTTCCTGGATTATTTATCATATTGGTCATCTTAGCTATAATGTTAATATATATACTATATAAGCATATGCATAAATGGATTGTGAGAGCAAATTCCCAAGTATGTAAGATCCTTAATAGGTTTTTGGGTTGTAATATGATGCAGCGGCAACATTTGCCTATGTAACTTTCTTGTTAAAAATTGTACCAGAATGGAAGAATAAAGAATCCATTCAAGTTGTAGCAAAGATGTCACCAAAGTAATTCTTATTGTTTTTCTTCTTAAAGACACACCTAGAAACAGGTCCAGTGTGAGATTCGAAGAATTTGTTTTTTGGATATTCTTGTGTTTTGTGGTTCTTTAGTTTGTCTGAAATCTTATTTTGTTTGCTTAAATTGAGTTGCAAGTTGAAACTGAGATTTAAGGTGACACTAGCAGATATTATTGTTAGTATGGGCTGCATTTTGATGTTTGTTTATTAAAATAACTCCATTAGCCCGCAGACATAGTAAATAAAGAAGCCACTCTGCTATTCATTAAAAAATTTAGCTACAATAAGAGAAATGTGGAATCCAGAGTTCCATATGGATTTGTATTTGAAAAATTTTAAGATGCTCTGTACTATACCTTGATTTTTCTATGGCCAATCTAAATTTGTCATCAGTTCCAATTGTCTATATAATCCTTCAATTTTCTGTAACATAACAAAATGACGTTAGACCTTATCGACCTGAAGCTATATTATACATCATAATACCTTTGTCACCCCAAGAAAGATGAAGAAATATATACACAACTGCAGCAAATGTCAGGTACAGCTGTCCAGATGCAATCATGTCTTGTATATACAAATGCTAATAAAGTTAAATAAAAACTATTAAAGTTATAAAGTGCCTAATAAAGAACTAGCAACATGAATGCTGCATACGGAATTCAATGAAATTTTTATCTGTTTCATAAGCACATTGCATTATCATGAAATTTCTTGGCCCTTTTGTGAGCTCTTGAATCACCAAGACGTTGTAAAATATGTAAACTTTCAAGATGCCCAACAACATCCTTCATAGTAGGACGGTTCCTTGGAAAAAACTCAATGCAACACATCCCCAACTCTGTAATTGCAATACCATCTTGAGCATGATAACCCGTCTTCTTGCAGGCTGTTGTGGACGAGAACACTGGGGTTTGCATTCCTTCTTGGCCCAAACATGCAGTAGATGGTTCAATACTATGTAAGGTTTTCCAGTTCACAAGTTCTTTTGGCTATTAGTCCCAGGAGAATAACCCCAAATGAAAATACTTCACAGCTTATATTCCAATCACCCCCTGTACATCCATTCAATTTTGAGTTTAGAATTATGAAACAGTTATGTTTAAAATGAACTTAAAATAAAAAAAAAAAAAAAAAAAAAGTTAAAGAAGAAAATATGTCATATTTTTGCCAAAGCATGCAGGATTGAAAATACCCAAGCCTGGTATATCTTTAACTATTTCCTTCACGTATTTCATAATTACGGAGATTCTAGCATTTTGCCCCTATTTATAAAAATTTGGCAATATGCCTCTGTTTTCAAACTATTTAGGTTCATGCCCTTGTTTTGAAACTCGATTTTCTCTAAATCGAATTCAGCTCTATAGTAGTGTTTTAAGTAGCCCTATAGCGACGTTTTAAGAGCCTATAGCGACATTTTAAAACTCGATTTTCTATAAATCTAAATCCATGCAAGTTTTTTTTTTTTTTTTTTTTTTTTTTTTTTTTTTTTTTTCTCTTTTGCCCTGTAGCGACGTTTTAAGGACCTATAGTAACACTGAACTCGATTTTAAGTAAATCGAGTTTCAAAACAGGGATATGGACCTAAATAGTTTCAAAACAATGGCATATTGCCAAATTTTTACAAAATATGGGCAAAATGCTAGAATTTCCTCATAACTACGAAATACCTCCATATCACTGTAATTCTGTAAATGGTGTTCGACACTGTTATGAAAGCCATCGGAGATAGCTAAGGTGTTGGGGTTGGTGCAATTTTGCACCAGATGAATTGACACGGGTATAGATCTTGTTCCATAAAATGTACACGTTCCCACACTGACCCTTTGAATGGAAAGACAAGAGTAAGGTAACCAAAGTATTGTAGACTAACCTCTTACCGCTAGGATGAAGATGGCAGCGGCAACTCAGCTTCTTTGCACTCATTATTCTTTTAGCTCTCTTCACTGCCACTGTTTTGACTCTCCCAACATGGTAACCGACAATGCTTTTTTGATCTCTCATCTCATTAATCTATCCTTTTTGAGAATTCATTTCTATGGCTATCAGAGCTAGTCGATAGAATCATCCAAAGTTTCAGTTGGCGGGTCACTAAGATAAAACAAAACTCAATAGCCCTACTAAGAAGTATATAAGTTGAACTGAAGTAAGAACTAGAAATGCCACAGATGTCTGATTTGATAGTTGATACATTATTAGAATAGAGAAATGTTAGGAACACACTTTTGCACAATTTTTTGCTACATTCTAACCAATCACAACTCGCCATGTGGCGAGTTGTGGCCAAAATTTTGCAAAACTGTGTGTCCCTAGTATTTTTCATTAGAACATACGACTAGATTGGGTGTTAGGTCCTAGTTGATTTCAACACAGAATTATGAAAACGTGTTAAAAGTGTCAAACTTTCCAATCCCGCCAAACCCACCCATTCAGATATTCAGTTCTAATCAAGATTGGAACATCGTTGATTGAGAGTAAAAGTTGTAAAAGTTACTTTTAATCTTAATACTTAAATAGGTTAGGCTTTTTGGTAAATGTTAGTGTTATAAGTAGGGGTGTTTATCAAACTGCACAGACTATAAAAATCGCACCAAAAATGCCCACTAAATGGCATAATTGCACCGCATCGCACAACATAGTAAAATGCAATTTGCGGTTTTATAATAAAAAAACTAAACAAACTGCATTGCACTGTACCGCAACCTCTATATATATTAATATATTTATTTTTTAAATATTAAATATATTATTAATAGTTTAATAGCCTTAGTTTTCAGAACAAAAACAAAAAGTTTAATAATCATAACAAGTGTTGACTAGGAAAGCCAGCATAAAATAAAGAAAAACTAACTCAATAGTTTAAAACTTAGCCCAAAATAATAGGAAAAATCAATTTTGGGTTGGCAAAGAAAACCCAAAATTTGAAAAATATATCAGCTTCAAATCGTTCAAACCATATTTTACACACCGCACTATACATGTGGCCACAAAAATGAGATGCAGTGCGGTTATGATTTTGGCTAAATTTTAAACCGCATCGTACTGCACATGTGACCACAAAATTGAGTTGCAGTCCAATTATGGTTTGGTTATGCCATACTGCAAAGTGCGGTGCTAAAAATGGTCCAAAACCGCACCACATCATACTACGAACACCCTTAGACTTGTATGTCTTACCTTCCCACTCTCTCCTTCCTCATTCCCTATGTCTTCTATCTATATTATCTCAAAAAAAAAAAAAAAAAAAATCCTCAAGATGATAACCATGTTGTATTGACTTACTGAAAATTTACTCATAACCTGTTATGTAACTGCGCACCCAGCCAAAAACAAATTAGAAGAGATGATGGCCATTTAAAATTTATACAATAAGAACATTGAACTAGTGAATCATCTGTTGTGGGTTGAGGTATTTGACATGATAAGTTCTAAGAGTGTCATAAATGTTGAGATGAGAGGTGGTGTTTGAATTTGTAAACTAGCTACATTGTGACTGCCACTGTTGAATTATTAGGTCATCTAATAGGTCATAAGTTCTAGCATGTCATTTATCTTCTTAGTTCATTAGAATGGCTACAAACTGTTCATTTCTTAGGAATGTAATTATATAATGGATTTTTGAGTAAAGCACTAGCATGGTATCTATGGTTAGTTATTGTGACAAAATCTCGTAGCATTATAATAGAAGAGTAAATATATGAATGTTTAACCCCGGGTGTCGTCATGACAATGATTGTAATGTGCTATCCTTTATTAAATTTGATCTTATCAAATCTGTGTCTAATCTCCCTCAAGGACTCATTATTGTATATCCAATGGTGTATAGATAAGTGGATTGTTGAGTCAGTCCCACACATGTAATGCTAGACCTTGGTACATATATTTATCCCAAATTGATATTTATTCTTAATTATTATTTTTTTGTATGTGATAGGTCAATACGTATTGACCCCTTGTGATAGATTAATTAATTAATTAGCCAAGTTCAATTAGTTAACCAATTTAACATGCGAATGCGTAATAGCATGAACAAATCACCAATAAACTAAAGTGCAGCGGAAAATAAATTGACACGGTGATTTGCTTATGAATGGGGAAAACCTCTAAGGCAAAAACCGCACCGGGTGATTTTAAGGTCACCACTTCTGAGAATCCACTATTATCACAACAAGCGGTTACAAGTAAAGAAATCTCAGTACCTTATAACAACCAATAGTTGAACCCTTACTCCAATACCTAATTGGACTTGTTCTGTAGTGACAATCTCTTCTTTTGATGCACGGCTCCCAATACGTGACTAACCAATTGCGCGGATCCCAGTATGCAACTTCAATCACCAACTTGAGAAAGATGTTGGCTGCAAAGTTCTTCAGTTCATCTTCACAATGAAAAACAAGAAGATGCTTGGTTACAAAATCCTACGGTGCACAAACATAGCAGCTTCTTCACAAAGAGATGAACTAGGGCAAACTTTGTCTGTGGTCACAAATTGCTTGCACAGACTTTGCTCAATACTTGTGCAACTTGTGTCTTGGCTGTGTTACTAAATATGGCTCTTAAAATAATTCTTATATATATCTAGGGTTATGAGAAAAGAAGGCCCAAAGACATGTCCACAGATTGGAATCAAAATAGATCTGAAAGTCTGTTTTTCTTAAATCTCGATAGCTAGAGGCGTCGTGATGCTGTCGAGCAACTGTTGAGCCTCGGGGCTGGAACAGCTTCTTAAGCTCGATAGATGCTAGCTGTCAAGCTAGCTGTCGAGCTTTAATGACAGGCCCTTCTTCATCTGGTTTCTTGGATAGACTTGGATGACTTTAACACTTGATCTTGAAACCTTATTTTTTGAAGTATTAAAAACATCCTAGATCTACCCAAATATAAGCAAAGTGCATTTTGTTAAAGGATTAGTCAATTACATAAAAGAACGATATATGTTTTTAACAGGTGAACCACATATGTTCTAACAATCTCCCCCTTTGGCAATCCGTGACAAAATCACAACAAACAAATGAACATATAAGAGAAGTCATAAAGCACTCAACTCATGCTCACTTGTTGAATACAATAAAATCTATCCTAACACAAACTCTTGAAAAACTTTGCAAAAAAATAGTTTATGACAAGTAGACTTTGACAACTTATATTTCTGAAACACTTTAAACAAAAAATATCAACACATCTTTGTGTGAAGCAAAAATAATAAATTGCATACAAAAATAAGAAGCATGTGTATAAAGAAAGAAAAGAAACAATATATGTAGAGGTAGGTGAATAAAACATACATCATCACATATATATCTAAAATAAGCATCATGTATGTAAAAATGGTCACAAGACCTCCGTACAAGAACAATGTATCTCCAATAAATAAAGAAAAGAAAAGATACATGTGATCCTTACTACATCCCTCAAAAACAAACAAACACTCCCCTTAACAAAAATCTCCTATATCCTAACTCTCCCCCTAAGAATGACTACTCTCATATCCAAAACTACTCCCCTCATTTTGTCTCGGATGCCTTGAAAGGAGGAGAGGGAGACTCCACAAAACCACCAAGGCAAGCCTACCATCTAGCAATACAGCCAACATGGGTGTTCACTTGATACAACTCAATAGATAGTGTATCAAGGTGAGCATCCATGTACTGAAGCTGCACCATGATTGCATCCAAAGTCACATCTCCCACTAAAGAAGAGGGAGCAGAGGTAGAAGGAGCTGAAGAAGTGGGAGGAGCTACTAAACTGGACTACCTCAAACGAAACTGCGCCTCACTTCGTTTAACGATAGCATAGTCAATGGCACACATTACAGAGAAGTGGTCGGATGAGGAAAAAGGAACAGAAAAATGGCATAAAATCCACATGATAGTAAAAGGAAAGATGAGCTTATCATAGGTCGTCATATCCCTATACACATCTATGATAGAAAAAATGAAGTGTGAAGGAAAATCTATAGAAAGATCCTCAAGAAGGGATAACAGAAAACGAGAACGAGACTCTGTAATAGAGTTATAGTGAGAGAGGGGATACAAAACAAAAGTCATCACCATGTTCAAGAATCTAGGACCTTTAGCAAAAGGTTGACATGATGTAAACCGACAATCACCCCAATTAGCTGGGTGCTCATAGAAAGCATAGATCATCTCGTCTTTGGACACAGTCCATAGACGCTCAGAATCAGGGTAGTTAGGATGCGCAACCCTCAAAATATGGAGCACATCGGATGCCAACTTCGGTGTGACAACTATGCGTGTACCTCGAACGCGAGTATGAAAGAGAGGTACTAAAGTATCAGTTCCATGCATGTTGGAGTAAAACTCCTGGATAAGCACTGAAGGACAAGTGACCAAGGCGACACACAATGACTCCCATTCCCGACTGTGAATGACATTAGTGTCAGCAAAATTCGACAAAATAACTTGGCATTCTGAATGAACAACTCGTTTAGTAAAGTTCTCTGAGAAGCCCTTTTGGGCTTTCTCATCACGAAACCAAAAAGAAGAAGGAGTATGATTAAAGGATGAAGAGGCCCTAGAACGAAGAGGGTTTTGGGATGGAGTAGACTTATGTTTTGGTGCCATTGACGCACTAACGCAAACTAGAGAGAGAGAGAGAGAGAGAGAAGAAAGAAAGAAACATTCAAAAAAGTCCTAACACATTTCAAGTATAACAAGTATATTGAAAGGAAAGAACGTATGCATGAAAAATGCATGAACATATGACATGCAATTTAAAAGATATCATGGGCTCAGCCTAATCCAATCCTATCAGCACTCAATCAAATTGCACACATATAAATGCATGATAATACAATTATAATGCTCATGGAATGCAATGTATGAGATTTGAAACTCAGGTAAGTAAAAACTCATCCCAAAAATTTCATAAAACTCAACAATTTTGAAAAACCCCAAAAAATTTTTTTTTTTCAAAAACTCAAAACCTAGATTTGAATGCATGAAAAGATCATGAAGAAGGAGAGAACAAGAGATCATACCAAGTGATTTGAAGCAAGAAAGGCCGAAAATCACGTGGGTTGAAGATTTTGAGAGAGAAGAGAGTGATTGGGAAATGAACAGGCGTGGAGAGATCGAGAGAATGAAGACCAGATCGCGCTGAAACATATATATAAAACCTCAATAAATCTCAGCAGATAAAGGTGTTGAGAGGTATCGAGACAAGTGTCGAGATAGGTGTCGAGAACACAGGTGTCGACAGATGAAGTTGTCGAGGAGGTGTCGAGGAACACAACATCAGACACGAATAAAAGAACCTCGTGTTAGGTTGTGTGCCTTAAATCCTATTATATGATGCTATGTATGACATTATGTATGACTTAATGTTGTGATTAATAAAGTTCTTTTATGATTATCTAAAATAATGATAACATTAATATTCAAACATTATCATATAGTTCATGAGATGCATAGTATGTGATTTATGTGAAAAGTTACAGAAGATATAAATCATAAGTTCTTTGTAAATTCAGAATTGTAGTCCGTAGTCGGTGATAAAATTGGGCATTTTAAGTGTGAAGACTATAACATATCAACTAAGATGATTTGTTTTGATCATAGAAATGGAGATTTCTAGTTGGTATGGTGATATGTTTTAAGAGTTAAAACATATTGAACTGGACCACTGTGAAATTTATTATTCTCCAAATGATTGTTAAATGAATAATAAACTCACAACTTATATTTACATGAACTCTTAATCCTGAGAGGATAATGGACCTGATCATGAAGTGTAAGTTGCTTTGATATATCAGGAGTGACATCTAAAGTTACGGTCAAAACCTCAGTATGTTGGGTAACCACATTTAGTGTTAATGGAACATATATTCTCAAGATGAAATTCATAGTCTCTTAACGGAGATATAAAATATTCCCTGGAGATATAAAATATTCCCTTGAGATAAGTTTAATGGGTTTGTTATTTAGAGAGTTGGGCTTAACCACTTTGGTAAGAAGTTACTAAATTATATATTTATGAAATTGAATTTCATAAATATATAATGAATAACTTTGAAGGATTAAACTGGGTACTCAAGGAATTAAGATGTAGTAATTTACAAAGTGGTAGTCTTCTTTCATGACTTTGTATTATTACGAATATTTTATGAAGGGGTTGCATGTACAATAAAGTCTTGAGATATAATTTATAAATAAGACCTAGAGTGCAACTATATTTATATAGTGATATTAAATATAGTTAATGGTAACTTTAGATTTATCAAGAGTTGACAGAAAAGTCTAAGGCCCATTAGAGCTAGTGTCTTATTGGTCCCTTTTGGTCCCACTTCAAGCCACACACTTAAGCCTAATTGGAAAGGCTCAAAAGGCCAGTTCAATTAGATAATTAGTTATATACAAAGGGAGAAACATACAAAATTTTCTGTATGGGAATTGTAAGAATGCTATTGTGAAGTGGTGTAAGAAGTATTAGACGCTTTGACATTCTCCCTTGGAAAACTGATTAAGAGACCACACATCTTGGGTGTTAGTGGAATTGGAGTGAAGATTGGAAGTGTTCCCAAATGCTTCTGATCTTCAATTTTGAAATTCACCACTCCAAGGTTCACTCTCTTGTTCTCAAATTCTGAAACTTACATAGTGCATGTTAACATTTATGAATAAAGTAGATCTGTTATTTTTCTGCTGCGTATGTTTTGTATGCAATACAAACATGTATTTTTCCATAAGCTAGATTGATCCACCAGCTATTGAGAAGCTATCGAGAAGCTAGGAGATTTCTTGATCGATCCACCAGCTGTCGAGAAACTATCGAGATTGCGATAAGAAATAACTTAAGATCTCGACAGATAAGCCAGGTGTCTAAAGGTATCCAAGAGGTGTTAAGATTGCTTAAAAGTAGTTTTTCAAGAAGGGAAAAACACAGATATGAATGCAATCACATATGCAACTCAACCAGTGATCCAAACAACATTTTGAACTCTCAAAATCATCTCTCAACAATAATAATGTTAAGCATTTAGATCCCAAAAATACACATACACACTAAACAAGTCTAACCAATTTTATATTTCAAAAACAAGTTAAGAAAGTTTAGTGAGCATATATTAACACATGTAAACCTTGTGATGGCCAAATCACATTGTACCTGCACATGTATCAAGAGTAGCAAAGAATATTATGTGTTGTGTGTGAAAAACATCGCAAGATTGCACAAGTGTCTCTATGTTATGATGATTTGAGATATGAGAAAATCACTTTTAACTCACACACAATCATAACTGTTTGATGGAGACTATCACCTTTGAGATACATCCTATAACTCTCATATCTCCTAGAAAACACACTTGCAATCATGTTTTAAAACATTTTGTTCTTTTTACTTTTATTTCTTTGCATATATATATATATATATATATTTTTTTTTTTATTAAGCAAACCATGCATGGGTATACAAAGGAGAGAAAAGAAATACCCAATTATGTTAAACTTTTAGACATTACACTTTTGCTATGCCGAAGCATACAGATGTCATTATCATGATTGGCAGGTTACAAAGGTGAGATGGTTATTTATGCCTTTCTCTTAGGATTTTATAGTCCTTCCTGTCAAAAAGAGTGATACGAGTGTTAAGTACAAGAGATCACTTAACCTTACTCGTCACAAACAAAGAGATACAAAACTCACTTGCTTAGTTGTGCATAGAGATACTCATCTAAGCTACAAAAAATACAAAGTTTAGAAAACTCTGTTTCAATAGCCATTTTAAGATTCATAAGAACCAATGTACACAGACACACACTGTTTTTGTATTTTTTTAAATTTTTAATTTCTTTTATTTTTTATTTTTTTAAAACAAAACAAAATAACTAAAACTGAAAAACTAACAAACAAAAACATGTAAAACAAAACAAAGCAATGCATAAAACTAGACTGACTCAATACATTAAATCAAAACACACAAGTAATGCAAATCCAAAAACATATGGAGAGAGAGAAAAAGTGATTGAATTACTTGGAACCTTTTTCCTTCCGCACCTTGGAATAACCTTTTCTTTTTGTAAACCCATGAACCGGCGATGAGAGGGAAGAATTGATACCATTCAAGTTCAAAAGGAACATGAGGGCTTTGAGAAGATCTCCGAGATGAGCAAACAAGGACGGAAACTGATTCTGGTTTCTAGACGCCATCATGCTGTTGCTATTTTGACTAGCTAACCACTTATAGCAATTTGGTCGAGTATGACCAACTGCTCCACAGTAATGATAGAGATGCTGCTTCTTTTGTTTAGGCATTTGAGATTTAGCCTTCTTAGCCCTAGGGTTTTTAATTTCCTTCTTATCCGGCTTAGGGGGTGCTCCTAAGATAAATTTACCCTTGTCTATGTTCTCACTAGCTAATTCAATTTTAACATTAGTGTTCTCAATTTCAACATTATTGCTAGGAGGAACAAAAACAGTAGTACTAGAAGAAGTAATATATGAGGAAGAAAAATCATACCTTAAACTTGTTCAATTTAAAGTAGATTTCTGAAAACTAAGCATCTCATTGAGCTTAGCGCTTGAAGTCCTTTCCAACTGAGCTCTGACTTGGAATAGTTCTGCCTCAAGATTCTTAGGCTTCTCAGCCAATAAGTTATTTTCAAACCTCAGTGCTTCAATAGTTTGATTTGCTTCATCAAAATTTGTGGAAAGCTCTTCACGTTCAAGCTCCACATCACTAAGCTTCTTGGTGGTCAACCTATATAGCTTCTCATGCTTTTCTGAGACCTTGTATAACTTAGCATAGGCTGTGTAAATGTCATCTTGATCATCCATTTTCTCAAACTTGGATTCCACCAATTCCTCTTCTTCATCCACATCTTCAATAATCCCCACAGTAGGATTAACTATAACAGTGAAGGCATTCAAGATTCCGTCATCCTCATTGTCGAAATCATCTTTAGGCTCGGTGTCGCTTAGCGTAACAAAAAGTGCCTTGCTTTTCCCAAATGTCTTGAGATATGTTGGGCACCCCTATTTCATGTGTCCGAAGTCTTGGCACCTAAAACACTTAGGTCCTGTAGGAACAGTGTACTGACCACCATCCTTAGCATCCTTCTTCTCTTTGTCTTGGCCCTTGAATTGAGAAGAACTAGATTGCCTACGGTCATTGTTGAAGCCTTTTCCACTGGCATTCTTCATAAACTTCTTGAATTGCCTGGTGATGTAGGACTTCATCTTAAAATCTTCATCATCTGAAGACTTTTTCGTCCCACTGCTCTTGGCCTTCAGTACCATGCTCTTGCTCTTGCTAGACTTTCCAATTCTAGACAAACCCAATTCATAGGTCTGTAGATTTCTAACCAGCTCTATCAAAGGAGTTTTATCAATATCCTTTGATTCCTCAATCGCAGTGATCTTGGCATGGAATCTTTCGGGCAGAGATCTGAGCATCTTTCTCACAATTTTGGGTTCTAAAATAGTTTCTTCAAGATTAAAGGCAGAGTTCACTATGTCTTTGAGTTTGGCATAGAACTCATCAAATGACTCATCCTCCTTCATCTTTATCTCTTCGAAACTTGTAGTGAGCCTCTATAGCTTCAAATCCTATACAGTCTTTGCTCCCTCATAAGTTCTTGAATTCCTCATTCGTGACTACACTGAACGACGCATTCAATGCCCTGCTATTAAAGTTTACCACCTTGATCTTAGCCTCATCCCAATTGACCGGCACTTCTTTCGGCTTGGTCCAGCTAATCTCTACAGCTTGCCACTCCTTCTCATCTAGAGACTATGAAAAAGCTCTCATGTGTACTTTCTAGTATGCATAGTTAGTTCCATCAAATAAAGGAGGGATAATAAGATATTGTTCTCAATCCATGACAAATAGGGGTCAATAGATCACACACAAGGATTAAACCCTAATCAGAGTATGCCTACTCTGATACCACTTGATAAGCCAAAAACGTATTGACCCCTTGCAATGGATTAATTGATTAATTAGCCAAGTTCAATTACTTAACCAATTTAACATGCGAATGCGTGGTAGCACAAACAAATTACCAATAAACTAAAGTGCAGCGAAAAAGAAATTGACACGATGATTTGTTTATGAATGGGGAAAACCTTCAAGGTAAAAACCCCAACGGGTGATTTTAAGGTCACCACTCTCGAGAATCCACTATTATCACAACAAGTGGTTACAAGTAAAGGAATCTCAGTACCTTATACCAACCTACAGTTATACCAACCTACAGTTGAACCTTTACCCCAATACCCAATTAGACTTGTTCTATAGTGACAATCTCTCCTTTTGATGCACGACTCCCAGTACGTGATTAACCAATTGAGCGGATTCCAATACGTGACTTCAATCACCAACTTGAGAAAGATATTGGCTGCAAAGTTTTTCAATTCATCCTCACAATGAAGAACAAGAAGACGCTTGGTTACAAAACCCTACAGTGCACAAACACAGCAGCTTCTTCACAAAGAGATGAACTAGGGAAAACTTTGTCTTCGGTCACAAATCGCTTGAAAAGACTTTGTTCAATGCTTGTGCAACTTGTGTCTCAACTGTGTTACCAGATATGGCCCTTAAAATAATCCTAATATATGCATAGGGTTATGAGAAAAGAAGGCCCAAAGACATATCCACGGATTGGAATCAAAACAGATCTAAAAGTCTGTTTTTTTTTAAACCTCGACAGCTAGAGGTGTCCAGGTCCTGTCAAGCAGCTGTCGAGCCTTGGGGCTAGAATAGCTTCTTAAGCTTGATAGATGTTGGATGTCGAGCCAGCTATTGAGCTTTAATGACAAGCACTTTTTTATCTTGTTTCTTAGACAGACTTATATGGCTTTAACACTTGATCTTAAAACCTTTTTCCTTGAAGTATTAAAAACATCCTAGATCTACCCAAATACAAGCAAAGTGCGTTTCATCAAAGGATTAGCCATTTATATAAAAGAACGACATATGTTCTTAACAGGTGAACCACATATGTCCTAATAGTATGCCTTTCTTCATTAGTTTTGTTTGTTTATTTGTATAAATGGTTATTACTCTGTCAATAATAATTAAAAATGTCTTTCTAATTATGTAGGATTCAAACTAAAATGGTTTTGGATAATTAAATACTAAACAAAAGTGATTAGATATCTGAAGATTTTTGGAAAGTATTCAAGTTGGAAGATTACTAAAGCTTGGATTGACGATTGGAGTGAAAGTTACAACGAATATTATTGCTCATTAACATCAAACAATTTGATCAAAATATTTTTCTTTTCAAGCTCAATAGTGTCTATCTTTTTCAATCTTAGGTCAACATTCATAGCACATTTTGCTACAATCTTGCATAGCATGTTGTAAGCCTCATTACAAGAAATCTGGGTTTAGGCGGCCCTTTTTTTTGCAACGTTTGTAAATCCGCCACTATAAGTAGTATATTGTGATGTTTTAAAAAAACACCACTAAAGAGTTTGAAAATAAGTCACTGTAACCCAAAACAATAGCAGCGTTTCTTAAAACACTGTATAAAGTACAGTTTTAGTGGTGTATGCATAGTTTTAAAAACTGGACTAGACCGGCCAGTTCGATCAGTTAAATTAGGAACCGGATAGGTATCCGGTCCAGTTATGCTTAAAAAATGGAAAATGTAATAAAAAATGGATTTCATCGGTAACCATCAGTTTAACCGAAAACTAGAATGGTTGAACCAGTTTTGCAAAATTGATAAAAAAAAGATTTGAAATGGAGCTTTATTTTGCAGAAAAATTTTCTTTTTTCTCAGATTTGCTGGTCTAAGTGGGTAAGAACAGATTTTTTGCTATAAAAATCTTTTTTTTTTCTCAGATCTGCTAGGCTTGAGAGAGTGAGAAAATTACTGAATGCTCATGCTTGGTGTTAAGACCAGCCTCTTGGACTAATATGAGGTATCCACAGCTAGACAAAAAATGAGAGGAGCTCATGGAGATCTAACTTCCAGAGAGAGAGAGAGAAAGAGAGACGGAGATACTGGATACAAAACAATGAGAACTGAAAAAGTTGCTAATAGTAAATGGTGTGGTCAAAGAAGAGTGTACGTGTGTGGCTGGGAATGGAATGATGGATTGGTTCTAATAATTAACAAGTCAGTGAGTTGTATAATCACCTTTACATGTGTTGTTTCTTTTCTGTCTTTATACAAATGTTTCTTTACTTGTATGCAATCTATTATTTCTGTTTCACACAAAGATGCCTTGATGTGTTTTGTTTATAAGTGTTTCAGAAATACAGGTTGTCAAAGTCTACTTGCCATAAACTCTCTTCTTGCAAAGTTTTTCAAGAGTTTGTGTTAGGATAGATTTTACTGTTTGTAACAAGTAAGTATGAGTTGAGTGATTTATGACTTCTCTCATATTTTCATTTGTTAGTTGTGGTTTTGTCACAGATTGCCAAAGGGGGAGATTGTTAGGACATATGTAGTTCAAGTTGTTAGCATATGTCGCTATTTTATGTAATTGGCTTATCCTTAGACAAAACGCACTTTACTTGTAATTGGGTAGATTTAGGATGTGTTTAACACTTCAAGAAACAGTGTTTCAAGATCCAGTGTTGAAGTCATCAAAGTCTGTCCAAGAAACAAGCAAGGAAGTGCAAGATTTTAAAGCTCGACACCTACCTCGACATATGCATCTATCGAGTTTTAAGAAGCTGTTTTGCCCCGAACCTCGACAGCTTCTCGACAGATCCTCGACACCTCTATCTATCGAGAATTAAAGAAAACAGATTTTCAGTTCTGTTTCAAATCCAATCCGTGAATGTGTCTTTGGGACTTCTTTTCTCCTAACCCTAGACATATAAAAGGATTATTTTAAGGGCCGTCAAGATGACGCAAGTTGCACATTCATTCAGAACTTTTTGTTCATGCAATTTGTGATCAGAAAGACAAAGTTCGTGCCCTAGTTCATCTGTGATGATTTGAAGAACTTTGCAGCCAACAACTCTTTCTCTCTAGTTGGTGTTTGAAGTCGCGTACTAGGATCCGCGCATCTGGTTAGTCACGTACTTGGGAGCCGTGCATTGAAAGGAGAAACTGTCACTACAGAACAAGTTCAATTGGGTATTGGGGTAAGAGTCCAACTGTAGGTTGGTAAGGTACTGAGATTCCTTGCTTGTAACTGCTTGTGATAATAGTGGAGTTTCGGGAGTGGTGACCTTAAATCACCCGGTGGGGTTTTTGCCGTAAGGTTTTTCCCATTCGTGAACAAATCACCGTGTTATTTATTTTCCGCTGCATATCTTAGTTTCGGTGATTTGTTTGTGCTACCACGTGATATTGCATGTTAATTTGATTAATTAATAACTGGGCTAATTAATTAATCTAAGTTATCACAAGGGGTCAACGTGTTTGTGGCTTGACAAGTGGTATCAGAGCAAGCACACTCTGATTAGGGTTTAATCCATTGTGTGTGATCCATTTGACCCCCGCTGTCATGGATAGAGGACAATCTCTAATTATACCTCCTTTATTTGATGGCACTAACTATGCATACTAGAAAGTACGCATGAGAGCTTTCTTGCAGTCTTTAGATGAGAAGATGTGGCAAGCTGTGGAGATAGGCTGGACCAAGCCTACAGAAGCCCCGGCCGACTGGGATAATGCTAAGATCAAGGCGGCAAACTTCAACAGCAGAGCAGTGAATGCCCTATTCAGTGCAATCACCAATGAGGAGTTCAAGAAAATTTCCTTAACCGAAACTGCTAAGGAAGCATGGACCATCCTCCAGACAACCTATGAAGGCACCAAGGCTGTCAAAGACTCAAAGCTACAGAGGCTCACCACACGCTTTGAAGAAATTAAGATGGAGGAGGATGAGTCGTTTGATGAGTTCTATGCCAAACTTAAGGACATCGTGAACTCAACCTTCAATCTTGGGGAAACCATCCCAGAACCCAAGATAGTGAGGAAAGTGCTCAGATCGCTGCCCGAGAGATTCCATGCTAAGATCACGGCGATCGAGGAATCAAAGGACATTGACAGAATTCCTCTAACTGAGCTGGTTGGAAACTTGCAAACCTATGAGTTAGGGCTGACCCAGTTAGGGAAGTCAAGCAAGAGCAAGAGTTTGGCACTAAAGGCCAAGAGCAGTGATACGGATGATTCTTCAGATGATGAAGATTCCAAGATGAAGTCCTACATCACAAGGCAATTCAAGAAATTCATGAAGAATGCAAATGGAAAGGGCTTCAACAAAGACCGTAGACAATCCAGTTCTTCACAATTTAAGAATTCTGATAAAAGGAAGAAGGATGTCAAGGATGGCGGTCAGTACACTGTTCCCACTGGGCCAAAATGTTTTGGGTGCCAAGGCTTCGGACACATGAAACAAGAGTGTCCTACGTACCTTAAGAGCATAGGGAAGAGCAAGGCACTTGCTGTTACCTTAAGCGACACGGAGCCCGAGGACAATTCCGAAAATGAAGACGACGGAATCTTGAATGCCTTCACTGCCACTGTTAATCCTACTGATGGGGTTACTGAAGAAGTGGATGAAAAGAAGGAATTGGTGGATTCCAAGTGTGAGATTATGGATGATCAAGATGATATCCACACCGCCTATGAGAAACTGTACAAGCTTTCTGAGAAGCATGAGAAACTCTATAGGCTGGCCACCAAGAAACTCAGTGATGTGGAACTC
The DNA here is from genome assembly GCA_032878915.1 of Castanopsis chinensis. Taxonomy (NCBI): domain Eukaryota; kingdom Viridiplantae; phylum Streptophyta; class Magnoliopsida; order Fagales; family Fagaceae; genus Castanopsis; species Castanopsis chinensis. The sequence goes on from JAVQMG010000082.1 coordinate 1,679,056, forward strand.
AACCGTGAGGAGCTGTACACAAAGGTTGATGAAGCGAATCAAACCATTGGAGCACTGAGATTCAAAAACAATTTCTTGGTTGAGAGGACCAAGAAGCTTGAAGCGGAGCTGTTTCAAGTCAGAGCACAACTGGAGAGGACGTTAAGTGCAAAGCTGGACGAGATGCTAAGTGCTCAGAGATATTCTTCAGATCGTACTGGATTGGGGTATGAGTTTTCTCTCTCTAATACTCCTACTGCAAGTGCTACTGTGTTTGTTCCACCTGCTAATAACATTGAAACTGAAGATAAGAATGTTAAAACTGATTTAGCTAGTGAGAACGTAGACAAGGGCAAGTCCATCCTAGGAGCACCCCCTAAGAGTGAGACAAGGGAAACTAGAAACCCTAGGACTAAGAAGACTATCTCTCAAAAGCCCAAACAGAAGAAGCCACATCTCTGTTACCATTGTGGTGTTGTCGGTCATACTCGACCAAATTGCTATAAGTGGCATGCCTCTCAACAGAGCAATGGCATAATAGCATCTGGGAGCCAGAATCAGCTTTAGTCTTCTCTCGCTCCTCTTGGAGACATTCTTAAAGCCCTCATGTTTCTTTCGAGCTTGAACGGTTTAAACTCTTCTCCCTCATCACCAGTTCAAGGGTTGACTAAAAGCAAAGGTTCTTCCAAGGTATGGAAGGAAAAGAGCTCTAAGTGATTTTAGTCACTTCTTCTTCTCTCTCCCCGTTTTTCTATGTTGCATTACTTGTGTGTTTCTTTACTGTTTTGAGTCAGTCTAGTTTTATGCATTGTTTTGCTTTACATGTTTTTGTTTGTGTGTTTTCAGTTTTGTATTTTATTTTTGCTTTTCTGATAAAAATAAAAAAAAATTGAAAAATTGAAAAATACAAAAACAGTGTGTGTTTGTGTACATTGGTTCATGTGAACTTTTAAAATGGCCATTGAAACAGAGTTTTCTAAACTTTGTATCACCTGTAACTTAGATGAGCATTCTTATGCACAACTAAGCAAGTGAGTTTTGTAGCTCTTTGTTTGTGATGAGTAAGGTTAAGTGATCCCTTCTACTTAACACTCGTATCACTCTTTTTGACGGGTTGAACTAGAAAATCCTAAGAGAAAGGCATAAATAACCATCTCACCACTATTACTCGCCAATCATAATATGACATCTGTATGCTTCGGCATAGCAAAAGTGTAATGTCAAAAGCTTAACATAATTGGGTATTTCTTTTCTTTCTCTTGTATGCCCATGCATGATATGCTTGTTAAAAGAAAATATGCAAAGATATAAAAAGCAAAAAGATCAAAAATGCTTTAAAATATGGTTGCAAGCGTGTTTTCTAGGAGATGTGGGAGTTATAGAATGTACCTCGAAGGTGATAGTCCCCATCAAATAGTTATGATTGTGTGTGAGTTAAAGTGATTTTCTCATATCTCAAATCGTCATAACATTGAGACACTTATGCAATCTTGCGATGTTTTTACACACAACACGCAACACTCTTTGCTATTCTTGATACATGTGCAGGTACAATATGATTTGGCCATCACAAGGTTTACATGCATTAATGTATGCTCACTAAACTGTCTGGACTTGTTTTTGAAATATAAAATTGGTTAGACGTGTTTAGTGTGTGTGTGCGTGTTTTGAGATACATGTGCATCAAAATTCTTGTTGAGAGATGTTTTTGAGAGCTTAATGTGTTGCTTGGATCTTTGATTGAGTTGCATGCATGATTGCATTCATGTCTGTGTTTTTCTTCTTCTGAAAACTATTTTTAAAGGCATCTCGACACCTCCTCGATACCTCTCGACACATAGCTGTCTGTCGAGCTTCATAGACTCTTTCTTATCGCAGTCTCGATAGATACCTCGACACCTGGTGGATCGATCGAGAAACTTTCTGTTTGCTCGATAGCTTCTGGATCGATCGAGGTTCCTTCATGATTGATTCTTCCTTCTCGACACATGACCTCGATAGCTTCATCTGTCGAAGTGCTTTTTCTCGATAGCTGTCTCGATAGCATGCTCGAAACCTCTCGACACCTGCAGCTGTCGAGAATTACTGAAGGTCTATATATTGATTCCTCGCGATTTTTCTGTCACTTCGCTCGACCTCTCTCGCTCGAAAGCTCCTGTTCTCTCTTCCAAAACACTTCTCTCTCCCTCCAAACCTCTTCCCAAGGCCTTCTCAAGTGTTTGTCTCGATTCTCATCACTTGGTAAGCGTCTTATCTCTCATTTTCACGCATTTCATGTTTTCTAAAACCCTAGGTTTTGTGTTTTTGACAATTTTTGGGATTTTTCAAAATTTTTGAGGTTTTCATGAAATTGTTGAGTTGGTTTTATAGATTTAATCTTCAAAACCACATGCATTGCATCACATTCGCATTCTAATTGTATTTTCATGCATTTAGATGTGTGCCTATCTGTTGTGTGCTGTTAGGTTTGGATTGGGCTGAACCCATGATGTTTTTATGTTGCATGTCACATGTTCATGCATTTTCCATGCATACGTTCTTTCTTTTCAGTCTATTCTACCTATATTGAACTGTTTGGAACTTTTCTGTGTGTCTCTTCTTCTTTCCCTCTCTCTATGGTTGCGTTAGTAGTGTTTATGGCACCTAAACGTAAGTCCATTCCATCCTAGAACCCTCTGCATTTTAAGGGATCGTCTTCCTCAATTCTACTCCTCTTTCTATCCGGTTCCGTGATAAGAAAGCCCATAAGGACTTCTCGGAGAACTTTTCTAAACGAGGTGTTCATTTGGAACGCCATATTGTCCTGGCAGACTTTGCCGACACTGACCTTCCCGATGTCATACACAGTCGGGCTTGGGAGTCACTGTGTGACGTCCCGGTCACATGTCCTCTCGTGTTGATACAGGAGTTTTACTCCAACATCCACGGGATCGATTCTTCAGTACCTCTTTTCTACTCTTGCGTTCGAGGTACGTGCTTTGCTGTCACCCTAGAGTTAGTCTCTGAGGTTCTTCATGTCCCGAGGGTGGATCATCCTGATTACCTTAGCTGTGAGCGTCTATGGACTGTGTCCAAAGACGAGATGATCTCGGCGTTCTGTGAGCGTCCTTCCTCTTTGGGAGATCATATGTACATACCATGTCGACCTTTTGCTAAAGGTCCTCGTTTCCTTAACATGGTGATGACTTTTGTTTTGCACCCACTTTCTCACTACAACTCTATCACAGAGCCTCGCGCTCGGTTTTTGTTGTCCCTCCTAGAGGATCTCTCTATAGACTTTCCTTCACACTTTATCTTTTCCATCATAGATGTCTATAGAGATACGGCCACCCGTGATAAGCTCATTTTCCCTTCAGCTATCACGAGGATTCTTAGCCATTTTTTCGTCCCTTTCCCTTCGTCCGATCCTTACCATGTCGTGTCTACCATAGACGCCGCTACCGTAAAACGTAGCGAGGCACAGTTTAGATCGAGACAGTCTGACGGTGCCACTTCTTCCTTCCGTCCGACCACCTCCAGATCTGCTCGAGCATCTGCTTCTTTTTCTTCGAGCGACGTCACATTAGGAGACATCATGGCCCAGCTACAGCGCATGGATGCTCGCCTAGATACACTCTCCACAGAGCTGTATCAGGTGAACGTTCGTGTTGGTCGCATTGCCAGGCGACAGGTGACCATGGGCGGCTTTGCACCAGAGGCTTCTCCTTCGCCACCTCATGTGTCGACTGAGACTGAGGCTGATGGCGATGATGATGATGCTTCTGACGATGATGATGATGGAGATGCGAGCTCTTCGGATGAGATGTCTACATGACCTACCCTTTGTCACTTATGACAAAAAGGGGGAGTAGTTTTGGTCTATATGAGAGTAGTCATGTTTAGGAGGAGTGTTAGCATAGGACATTTTTGTTAGGGGGAGTGTGGATTGAGGGATGTAGTGAGGTGATCATATGTATTTTTTTCTTTTCCATCTTTTTAGAGATACATTGATCATGTATTGACATACATTGTATTTATTCTCTTCTTATATATGATGATGTATGTTTTTCTTTCACCTACATTTACATGTGCTGTTTCTATTCTGTCTTTATACACATGTTTCTTTACTTGTATGCAATCTATTATTTCTGTTTCAGACAAAGATGCCTTGATGTGTTTTGTTTATAAGTGTTTCAGAAATACAGGTTGTCAAAGTCTACTTGCCATAAACTCTCTTATTGCAAAGTTTTTCAAGAGTTTGTGTTAGGATAGATTTTACTGTTTGTAACAAGTGAGTATGAGTTGAGTGATTTATGACTTCTCTCATATTTTCATTTGTTAGTTGTGGTTTTGTCACGGATTGCCAAAGGGGGAGATTGTTAGGACATATGTAGTTCAAGTTGTTAGAATATGTTGCTATTTTATGTAATTAGCTTATCCTTAGACAAAACGCACTTTACTTGTAATTGGGTAGATTTAGGATGTGTTTAACACTTCAAGAAACAGTGTTTCAAGATCTAGTGTTGAAGTCATCAAAGTCTGTCCAAGAAACAAGCAAGGAAGTGCAAGATTTTAAAGCTCGACACCTACCTCGACACATGCATCCCCGAGCCTCAACAGCTTCTCAACAGATCCTCGACTCCTCTATCTATCGAGAATTAAAGAAAACAGATTTTCAGTTCTGTTTCAAGTCTAATCCGTGAATGTGTCTTTGGGACTTCTTTTCTCCTAACCCTAGACATATAAAAGGATTATTTTAAGGGCCGTCAAGATGACGCAAGTTGCACATTCATTCAGAACTTCTTGTTCATGCAATTTGTGATCTGAAAGACAAAGTTCGTGCCCTAGTTCATCTCTGATGATTTGAAGAACTTTGCAGCCAACAACTCTTTCTCTCTAGTCGGTGTTTGAAGTCGCGTACTGGGATCCGCGCATCTGGTTAGTCACGTACTTGGGAGCCGTGCATTGAAAGGAGAAACTGTCACTACAGAACAAGTCTAATTGGGTATTAGGGTAAGAGTTCAACTGTAGGTTGGTAAGGTACTGGGATTCCTTACTTGTAACTGCTTGTTGTGATAATAGTGGAGTTTCGGGAGTGGTGGCCTTAAATCACCCGGTGGGGTTTTTGCCGTAAGGTTTTCTCCATTCGTGAACAAATCACCGTGTTATTTATTTTACGCTGCATATCTTAGTTTCGGTGATTTGTTTGTGCTACCACGTGATATTGCATGTTAATTTGATTAATTAATAACTGGGCTAATTAATTAATCTAAGTTATCATAAGGGGTCAACGTGTTTGTGGCCTGACATTTTTTGTCCTTTCCCTGCACGTTTTCTCATTTTTTTTTTCTTTCTTATCCTTCTTTTTTTTTTCTCAGACAGATAACTTCCCTTCATCCCACTTCTATATTCTCACCCCCCCCCCTTATCACATCTTCACACTTAGCCACCGCCAACCGTTGCCACCGCTAGCCGCCGCCCTTGCCATCGTTGACCCACCGATCTACAAGCTCTTCCCTCCCTAGCCACCACCCACTAACACCACCATATTTTTTTCCCTCTTTTTTGGTGTTCAAGTTTCTTAAAGTGTAAGTCTTTGTGTTTTAGCTTATGGGTTTGCTTTAATTTGGTTTTTCTTTAATGGGTCATGGAGTCTTTGTGTTTTGGCTTATGGGTTTGCTTTAGTTTGATTTTTCTTTAATGGGTCATGGAGTCTTTGTGTTTTGGCTTATGGGTTTGCTTTGATTTAGTTTTTCTTTAATGGGTCATGGAACTTTGGTGCTAATTTTTGTTGTTTGCTTGTTTTGGTTGGATTTTGGTACATAAAACTCTTATTCAAATTTGAATTTTTGACTAAAGACCTGAGCATCAAATAAGTTTATATACAAGTTTGTAAATCTTGTATATGTTTTTTTTTTATTTTTTTATTTCTAATAGGCCAAAAACGTATTGACCCCTTGTGAAGGATTAATTGATTAATTAGTCAAGTTATTAATTAATCAAATTATCATGCAAAGCGCGTGGCAGCACAAACAAATCACCAAATAAACTAAGTATGCAGTGGAAATTAAATGACATGGTGATTTGTTTACGAATGGAGAAAACCTACATGGCAAAAACCCCACCAGGTGACTTTAAGGTCACCACTCCCGAAATTCCACTATCATCACAACAAGCGGTTACAAGTAAAGGAATCTCAAGTACCTTACCAACCTACAATTGAACCTTTACCCCAATACCCAGTTAGACTTGTTCTATAGTGACAATTTCTCCTTTCAATGCACAGCTCCCAAGTACGTGACTAACCAATTACGTGGATCCCAATACACAACTTCAATCACCAACTAGAGAAAGTTGTTGGCTGCAAAGTTCTTCAATTCATCCACACGATGAAGATCAAGAAGATGCTTGGTTATAAAACCCTACGGTGCACATTACACAGCAACTTCTTCACAAGAGAGATGAACTAGGACAAGAACTTTGTCTCTGGTCACAACTTGCTTGAACAAAGATTTCTTAATGCTTGTGCAATTTGCGTACTCTTTGACAGCCCTTAAAATAATCTTTTATATGTATAGGGTTAAAAGAAAAGAAGTTCCAAAGACACATCCACAGATTGGAATCAAAACAAATCTGAAATTCTGTTTTCTTTAAACCTCGATAGCTATAGGTGTCAAGATGCTGTCGAGAAGCTGTCGGGCCTCAGGGTTGAAACAGCTCTTTAAACCTCGACACATGCTAGCTGTCCAGCCAACTATCGAACTTTAATGAACTTGCACTTTTCAGCTTGTTTCTTGGACAAACTTAATAACTTCAACACTTGATCTTGAAACACAATTTCTTGAAACATTAAACACATCCTAAATCTACCCAATTATAAGTAAAGTGTGTTTTGTCAAAGGATTAGCTAATTACATAAAAGAATGACTAATGTTTTAAACAAGTGAAACACATATGTCCTAACAATTTCTACTGTCAGGCCACAAACGCGTTGACCCCTTGTGATAACTTAGATTAATTAATTAGCCCAGTTATTAATTAATCAAATTAGCATGCAATATCACGTGGTAGCACAAATAAATCACCAAACTAAGTAATGCAGCGGAAATTAAATGACACGGTGATTTGTTTACGAATGGGAAAAACCTTACGACAAAAACCCCACCGGGTGATTTAAGGTCACCACTCTCGAAACTCCACTATTATCACAACAAGCAGTTACAAGCAAAGAATCCCAGTACCTTACCATCCTACAGTTGAACTCTTACCCCAATACCCAATTGGACTTGTTCTCTAGTGACAATTTCTCCTTTTCCATTCACGGCTCCCAAGTACGTGACTAACCAATTTGATGCGCGGATCCCAGTACGCGGCTTACTCCTTTGCACGAATCCCAATACGTGACTAACTCCACAGCAACCCTTTGATTGTTGTAGTTGATTCGCAGCAGCTTTACATAGAAACACCAATAAGATCTTCAATGTTGGTGCAAGAGACTTTGCTTGGTTACAAAAACTAAAGGCGTACAAGAAATGCAACAAGAACTCTTTCTTCTATAGGAGGAGGCTAGAGTTTCAAAAAAAAAACCTTATGAAGCTCTCTCAGGTTTTTTTTTTGTTTTTCTTTTTCCACCTCCTTTAAATAGGAGCTTAATGGGCTCTCCTATTTCAAATAGGTTTACACAAACCTTGGGTTTTCCTAGTCCAATAAGAATTATACAAACCCATAAACAATTAGCCTTTTAGAATAAAAACGTTGCTGGCTATAATCTGAAACCCGTAAGCTCGATCGATCGGGACATCTGTCGAGCTTTAATGAATCTCGACAGATCGAGATTCTGTCGAGGAGGTATCGAGACCTGTAGATTGCACTTTTCTTGAGCAGTTCTTGAGTAATCTTCATGTCTTCAATTTAATCACTTGTAATGATCATCTTGAACCTACTTAGATTTACCCAAATACAAGTAAAGTGCGTTTTGTCAAAGGATATGCCAATTACATAAAAATATGTCCCCAACAATCTCCCCCTTTGGCAATCCGTGACAAAACCACAAGAGTACATTGAATGTCCTAGAATACATTCTACTCAAGAACAAATAAGCCTAGTCTAAAAGATTTGAACCTTGGAAGTTACTGCAAGAAGAAGGTTCGGAATCTTGACTTGGCATTAACTTGTTTTTCCTGAAAGGCACTAAACAAAACACATCAAGGTACCATGTGAAAAACAATGACAAGTTAAATAAATAAGAAACATGTGTATAAATAGAGAAAAGAAACAACACATGTGAGATAAAGAGTGAAACACATACATCATCACATATACCACTTGATAAGTATCATGTATGTAAAAAAATGGTTACAAAACCAAAAGATACACAACACAAAAAAATTATCAATATTAATGTGTATCAAACTTACTCTTCAATATTAACATGAAATTCTCCCCCTAAGTCTATTACTCCCCCTGAGGAATGACATTCAATTCTCAAATTTCTCCCCCTTTTTTGACACGATTGTCAAAGGGTATAAAAAGCCAAAAGACTTGACCAAAGAAAGACAGAAAATAGATAAAGAGGGAATGAGGAGAACAAGGAACCATAGACCTACAAGAGAAAGAACAACAAGATGCTATGGACACAAAGGGAAAAACATGCAAAACAAAGAAGGATGAAATGCATGCAAGGGTATCTCGGTGGATCGAGAGGTGTCGAGAAGCTATTGAGCATACCTCGATGGATCGAGAAGGTGTCGAGGATCTATCGAGCAGACAGAAACTTCCTCGATCGATCCACCTAGCTATCGAGAGGTGTCGAAATTGCGATAAGATGCAACTGAAGATCTCGACAAATAAGCCAGGTATCGAGAGGTGTCGAGGAGGTGTCGAGATGCCTTTAAAAACAGTTTTTCAAAGGAAGAAAAACACAGACTTGAATGCAATTATGCATGCAACTCAACCAAAGATCCAAGCAACACATTAAGCTCTCAAAATCATCTCTCAACAAGAAAAATAAGCACATGTATCTCAAAACACGTACACACACACTAAACAAGTCTAACCAATTTTATATTTCAAAAACAAGTCAAGACAGTTTAGTGAGCATACATTAACGCATGTAAACCTTGTGATGGCCAGATCACATTGTACCTGCACATGTATCAAGAATAGCAAAGAATATTGCGTGTTGTATGTGAAAACATCGCAAGATTGCATAAGTGTCTCAATTGCTATGATGATTTGAGATATGAGAAAATCACTTTAACTCACACACAATCATAACTGTTTGATGGGGACTATCACCTTCGAGGTACATCCTATAACTCCCACATCTCCTAGAAAACACGCTTGCAACCATATTTTAAAGCATTTTTGATCTTATTGCTTTTTATATCTTTGCATATTTTCTTTTAACAAGCATATCATGCATGCGCATACAAGAGAAAGAAAAGAAATACCCAATTATGTTAAGCTTTTGACATTGCACTTTTTCTATGCTGAAGCATACAGATGTCATTGACATTTCACTTTTGCTATGCCGAAGCATACAGATGTCAAATTATGATTGGCGAGTAACAGTGGTGAGATGGTTATTTATGCCTTTCTCTTAGGATTTTCTAGTTCAACCCGTCAAAAAGAGTGATACGAGTGTTAAGAAGAAGAGATCACTTAACCTTACTCATCACGAACAAAGAGCTACAAAGCTCACTTGCTTAGTTGTGCAGAAGAATGCTCATCTAAGCTACAGGTGATACAAAGTTTAGAAAACTTTGTTTCAATGGCCATTTTAAGGTTCACAAGAACCAATGTACACAAACACACACAGTTTTTGTATTTTTCAATTTTTCAATTTTTTTTTTGTTTTGTTTTAAAAAAAACTAAACAACTAAACAAAAACAAACAAACAACATGAATGCATGATAGAAAGATGCATATGCATGAAGGCATGATTTTAACAGCAGAAAAGAAATCAAGTAAAGAGAGTCCTGCTTTAGATAAAAAGAATTAAAGCAAAGGACACAAAGAAAAGACAATTAAGTCTTAGGCTCCTTTCTCACCCACACAGCACGAGTCTTTGACCGTGAATATGAAAAGGCACGTGTCCTAGTGTGACTACTAAATGACATAAAAGAATTAAAATTCTCCTGAAATTGAGTTAAAAAGCTCAAGAATTTTAATAATTCTCCAAACAATAGTGTAGGTCCTTGAGAGGAAACCTGTGACCGTTTGAAAAATTGCTTATGAGGATACAACTTAAAGCAATTAGGACGAATGTGTCCAGAAACACCACAATGGTGACAAACATGAGTAGTTTTAGAGCTACTCGACTTCCTAGAAGGAAATCTAACCTTAGAGGTTGACAGAGTCCTCAGCTTAGGATAATTTGGCCTAATATGACGAACAATGTGACAATGATGACAAGTGGGGACAAATATAGAATTTTTATTCAACCTAGGAGGAGTTTTAGACATAGGTTTAGAAACTTCAGCGTTAACATCAGATTGTTTACCTTTGTCTATCCTAGCAATATTAGCCTTCAACTCTTCATTATTCCTTTTGAATGGGGGAATATAAAAATCCTTTTCTTTTGAGTTAGGCTCAACAACAAGTTTGGCACTAGTTAATTTTTCAATTTCAGTTTTAAATTCAACTAGTTGCTCTTCCAAACTCTTAATTTTGTCCACCTGAGATGAAATTTGATTTCTAAAATTCTCATTCAAACTAGTGGCTTCATCCAATTTTGCAATCAAATCATCCTTTTCAAGCTTGACCTTTTTAAATTTAGCTCTTAATTTTGTAGAACACTCAAGAGATTTCATACAAAAATTATAAAGCTTGCAATAGGCATCATGAATATCATCATCATCATTCAACACAAGATTATTCAAATCAAAACAATCAAGAGTTTCCATGACAACAGGGGTCAATGGATCACACATCAACGATTAAACCCTAATCAGAGTGTGCCTGCTCTGATACCACTTGTCAGGCCACAAACGCGTTGACCCCTTGTGATAACTTAGATTAATTAATTAGCCTAGTTATTAATTAATCAAATTAGCATGCAATATCACGTGGTAGCACAAACAAATCACCAAACTAAGTAATGTAGCGGAAATTAAATGACACGGTGATTTGTTTACGAATGGGGAAAACCTTACGGCAAAAACCCCACCGGGTGATTTAAGGTCACAACTCCCGAAACTCTACTATTATCACAACAAGCAGTTACAAGTAAGGAATCCCAGTACCTTACCAACCTACAGTTGAATTCTTACCCCAATACCCAATTGGACTTGTTCTGTAGTGACAATTTCTCCTTTTCAATGCACGGCTCCCAAGTACGTGACTAACCAATTTGATGCGCGGATCCCAGTACGCGGCTTACTCCTTTGTATGAATCCCAATACGTGACTAACTCCACAGCAACCCTTTGATTGTTGTAGTTGATTTGCAGCAGCTTTACATAGAAACACCAATAAGATCTTTAATGTTGGTGCAAGAGACTTTGCTTGGTTACAAAAACCAAAGGTGTACAAGAAACACAGCAAGAACTCTTTCTTCTGTAGGAGGAGGCTAGGGTTTCAAAAAGAAAACCTTATGAAGCTCTCTCAGGTTTTTTTTTTTGTTTTTCTTTTTCCACCTCCTTTAAATAGGAGCTTAATGGGCTCTCCTATTTCAAATAGGTTTACACAAACTTTGGGTTTTCCTAGTCCAATAAGAATTATACAAACCTATAAACAATTAGCCTTTTAGAATAAAAACGTTGCTGGCTATAATCTGAAACCCGTAAGCTCGATCGATCGGGACATCTGTCGAGCTTTAATGAATCTCGACAGATCGAGATTCTGTCGAGGAGGTATCGAGACCTGCAGATTGCACTTTTCTTGAGCAGTTCTTGAGTAATCTTCATGTCTTCAATTTAACCACTTGTAATGATCATCTTGAACCTACTTAGATTACCCAAATACAAGTAAAGTGCGTTTTGTCAAAGGATATGCCAATTACATAAAAATATGTCCCCAACATCTACTTAACTTTTCTATAGTGTGTATATTTTGAATTTTTTTGGTATTATTTTTGTGGTTTAGGTAGCTTGAGTTTAATTTTTTTTTAAAAGCCCACTACCCACTAATGTGTACAAGGAGATTCTTCCATTAGATGAGGATTTCTACCTAAACATTATATCTTCAATGTGTTATCATTATTCTTATATATATATATATATATATGCTTAGCCATTGGATTATAATCAATACTACTGTTAATGTCAGATAATATTATTTCATGTCATATCTCTTCAATTTACAAGGACAATAGATAGTAAGAGTTTTTGTCATGTTAGGTAAAAGTTGCTAAAGAAATTTGTCTTTGGGTTTTGACATATATTATTAAAAAAATATATTACTACAAGTTAGTGTATATTTATGGAAAAATAAATAGACATTTACGTTGTAATATTATTTCATTTGTTTGTATAACTATTTTGAAATTCTAATTATACACACACACACACACACACACACACACATATATATGGTGCGTAATTCGAAATTGTATCTGAAAATATGAGATATTGATGTTAATGAACATGAGTTCATATTAAGCTTGCCCCCCTTAGATTCAAATTTTGACTCCGTCCCTGTTGGCTGGCTTGCAAAAGCTCTTGAGTAAATAGAAATTGAAACACAAATATGTTAGTTACTATGGATGTGTCCCCACATGGTCCACTAACATACCCTTACCAATCATAACTCACCATGTGGCGAGTTGTGACACAATGTTGTGCCAAAAGTTGTGTCCCTAGCATAATTCATTGTTGATTAGATTAAGGAATGGTTCAACCAACAGTGTGGTGCCATGTGGTATTCATGCTTATTTATATATTTTCATAAGATTTTATATTCTATGTATTAAGCTGTGTTTATGTGTGTGTGTGTGTGTTATTATAATAGAAATTACAATTATTACTTTATATGAAATTATAGTAATTTCTTTATAATCTTGGAAAATTAAGAAAGTTGTGGCTTTCTTCTTTTTTTTGTTTTTTTTGGTGCAGGTTCCATTTGGTGTTATTGGCCTAGGTGTTGGGGTTTCACTCTTGTTGTGAGTAAATAATCTCAAAATTTATGTACTTTATATATATATATATATTGTTACTAAATTTTCATGCACCATGACTCATTAAAATTTTCTGCAATAGCATTTTCATATGCAAAATTTGGATGATTTGGAGCACCTTTTTCAGTTGAGACATTTAGGCATAATGGGTAAGTTCCTTATGTGTACCAAATGTAAAAGTTTGGATGCAATTAAACTTCAAATATTTTCTGCAAAATGGTCCTTAATTTTTTTGCCAAATTGTTCCAAGTCCTAACACATAAAAATTTTCTGCAATGACAACTTTATTTGCCTTCCACATTATTTAATTGTCCTATTTTATTTTGCAAGTTAAATACTCATTTATTGTGATAAGTTTGGAATTTTTTTCGAAAGGTGTTTGCTTGGCTTGAGTATAGTAAGTAATTTTTGCTTAAAACTTTGTACTTGAATTGTTAATAATTATATTGGGGTGGATTGTTGAGTTGGAGCAAGCAAGTGCTTTGTATGGTTCTATAAGTTGGTTTACATTCATATTGGAAGTGTTTACTTCTTTTTGAAAATTTGGATGTTGTTGAGTTATGTTTGTTTGATTACTTTTTGGACTTCAATACTAGTAAGCATTCTATATTATTTTATTGAAATTGTATTGGGTGGACTGTTGTGTTGGAGCAAGTAGGGATGGCAATTTCTGCCCGACCCGCTGGTACCCAGTGTGACCGGACCCTAATAGGCTGGATTTTACTCGGTCCAATAAGGAATAGGGTCGGGTATGGGTTTAAAAAAAAAACCTGAAGCGGGTCTGGGTCAGGTCTGGGTTTTTTTTATGAAACCTGACCCAAATTCGGACCCAGACCCGACCCAATTACTAAATTACTAAAACCCCCATATATATATATATATATATATATATATATATATATATATATAGCTATAACCAAACCCTAGCCCTCATTTCAATTCAGCTCACGCCTCACCCTTACAACGCCTCACCTCACCCTCGCAGCACCTCACCCTTATAACGCCTCACCCTTACACCTCAGCCTCACATGAGTCCAAGCGCTCTTGCACCGTCGATCCAAGGTCTCACCGTCATCCAAGGTCTACTTCTCTTCAATTTTTTTTTTCTTAAGTATTTCATATGATAGGCCAAAATTGTATTGATCCATTGTGATGAATTAACCAATTAATTAGCTAAGTGAATTATTTAGGTTCAATTACATGCAATAAGCGTGACATCACAAAAAAAATCATCAAATAACTAAATATGCAGCAGAAATTAAATGACACGATGATTTGTTAACGAATGGGAAAAACCTACACGGCAAAAACCCCACCTAATGATTTTAAGGTCGCTACTCCTGAGAATCCACTATTATCAAAATAAGCGGTTACAAGTAAAGTAATCCCAGTACCTTATACCAGCCTACAGTTGAACCCTTGCCCCAATACCCAATTGGACTTGTTCTGTAGTGGCAATCTCTCCTTATATTGCACGACTCCCAATACGTGACTAACCAATAGATGCATGGATCCCAATACGCAACTTGATCACCAACTTGAAAAGGATATTGGCTGCAAAGTTCTTCTATTCTTCAACCAATAAAGATCACGAAGTTGCTTGGTCACAAAACCCTACAGTGTATAAATACAATAGCTTCTTTAAGAACTAGGACAAACTAGGTTTTCTGGTCAAACTTGAGGAATTATGCTCTTGTGTAATTGTGCTTTTGACTGTGCAACCTGATACGACCCTTAAAATAATCCTTATATATGTTTAAAGTTGTAAGAAAAGAAAGCTCAAACACATACTCACGGATTGGATGAAAAATAGTCCTGAAAAATTGAGTTTCATAAACCTTGATAAATAGCCGTCTATCGAGCTAGTTGTCGAGCCACAGACTTCAGCAGCTTTTAAACCTCGATAGATACTAGCTGTCAAGCTTTAAAATTCAACACTTTCTCACTTGATTCTTGGATAGACTTGCATGGCTTTCACACTTGAACTTGAAACCTTATTTCTTGAAGCATTAAACATATCCTAGATCTATCCAAATACAAGTGAAGTGTGTTTTGTCAAAGTATTAGTCAATACATAAAATGTTGACATATGTTCCTAACATTCAATCACATATGTCCTAACAATCTCTCCCTTTAGCAATCCATGACAGAACCACAATAAACAAATGAACATGTGAGAGAAGTCATAAATTACTCGAACTCATACTCACTTGTTAAGTACAATAAAATCTATCCTAAAACAGACTTTTGAAAAACTTTGCAAGAAGAGATTTCATGGCAAGGAAGACTTTGACGACCTATATTTCTAAAACACTTTAAACAAAACTCATCAAGGCATATTTGTATAAAATAGAAATAAAAGATTGCATGCAATAAAATAAGAAACAAATGTAGAGATAGGTGATAAGAACATACATCAAAATATATATAAACCAAATATAAGTACAATGTATGTCAAATGGTCACAAGACCCATGTACAAGAAAAATATATCCAAAATAAGAAGAAAAGAAAAAGATACATCAAAATCCTCACTAAATCCCTAAAAAAGAAATGAACACTTAATAGCACTCCCCCTATCTCCTAAACTATTTCTCCCCCGATGACTATGACTACTTTCATTTCAAAACTACTCCCCCTTTTTGTCACGGGTGACAAAGGGGTAAGTACATCAAGCAGACATCTCATCATCACTAGGTGAGCCAGCATCATCAACATCCTCATCATCAGTATCACTGCTAGAGTCATCGTCACTCTCATCCTTAGACGCCAGAGGAGATGGAGAGGAAGCAACTGTGAAACCACCCATCATAGCCTGTCGTCATGCGATACGACCAACGCGGGTGTTCATCTAACACAACTCATCACTAAGTGTGTCAAGGCAAGCATCCATGTGCATAAGCTGTGTCATGATCGCCTTAAGAGTCACTCCACCTGCTGAAGAAGAAGGAACAGCGATAGATGGAGCGGTAGAAGCTGAAGGAGCAACTATCTCGGTCTAAGTCCGCCTCGAGCGAAGCTGTGCAAAACTCCTCTTAACGTTAGCGACATCAATGGCACACATGAAAGTGAAGTGGGGAGACTCAGGATAAGAGATAGAAAAATAGCAAAGGAGCCGTGTGATAGCTGAGGGGAAGATGAGCTTATCACAAGTCATTGTATCCTTATAGACATCTATAAGGGAGTGTGAAGTGAGAAAGGGAAATCTATGGTAAGATCCTCAATGAGGGAAAGCAAAAATTGAGCACAAGGCTCTGTGATAGTGTAATAGCGAGAGAGAGGATGGAGAACAAAAGTCATAACCATGTTAAGAAACCTCAAACCTTTAGCAAAGGCCGAGCAATAAGTGAACTGACGGTTACCCCAAAAAGAAGGTATCTTACAGAAATGAGACGAGAGTTCTTCTTTGGACACTTTCCTCAGACGCTCACAACTAGGATAGTTAGGATGCGCTACCCTAGGAACGTGTAGTACCTTGGATGCAATACTCGAAGTAACTACCTAGCATATATCCCAAATGCGAGTGACAAACTGGGGTATAGAAGTGTCAAATCCATGCATGATAGAGTAGAACTCATGAATGATCATGGAAAGACACGTGACCAGAATGCCACAAAGTGACTCCCAACCCCTATTATGAATGACAGTGGGTAGATCAGTGTCAGAAAAATTGGACAAAATGACTTGGCATTCCAAATGAATGTCTCGTCGTGAGAAGTTCTCAAAGAAGCCTGATTTTGCCTTCTCATCACGGAACCATACGTGACATGGAGTGAGGTTAGAAGGAGAAGAACATGAAGATGTCCCAGTACGAAGAGAGTTCTAAGACGGAACAGATTTACGCTTAGGTGCCATTATGCAACTAACGTAAGAGGAAGAGAAAGAGAGAAATAAAAACACACAGAAAAGCACCAAATACAATCAATATATAAGCATATAGAGAATGTAAGGTACGTATGCATGAAAATGCATGAGTATGTGAAATGTAATAGTAAAAGCATCATGGGCTCAGCCCAATCCAAACCTACCAACACACAATCAGTTCCACAATGTAAACACACATCTAGAATGCATGAGGTAGTGTTATAATGCACATGTGATGCAATGCATGATGTTTTAAGATCAAATATACAAAACCCACCCCAAAATTTTTCCATAAACTCACCAATTATAAATCAGAGAATTATAATGCACACTTAGTAGGTGATTTTAGCTATGATTTATTGATTTATGATTAAATGGTTTTCTTAGCTAGGTGATTTATTGATTTATAATCTTAGCTATTATTTATTGATTTATAGATTTATAATTAACAGGTGATTTATATTGATTTATGATATTAGCTATGATTTAATGATTTATAGATTTATAATTAACAGGTGATTTTATTGATTTATGATTAATAGCCTATGATTTGGACTAATTTGGCACTTGGGCCACATTATCTAGGCTTGAATATGCATGTCATAGGGCTTGAATCTAGGCAAAAATTAATTTGTGTTTCAATTCAAATTTTGTTTTTTTGGTTGGGCCATTATTTGGGCTGCAGATTGGGCCCAAATCTAGTAAGGCTAAACGAGCCCGCGGGGTGGGTTTGGGCCCCACATAAAAATCCCATTTATTACATGGATTGGGTCCAGGCCATGGGTCCAAGCCCGCGGGGCGGGTCTGGGTATGAAAAAACTCAGTCCGAACCCGGCCCATTGCCATTCCTAGGAGTAAGCGGATGGCTTGTATGATGCTATATGGTGTGCATTATATTTAAGTGTATGTGTAATTGTACTTCCATGGTTTTTGCTTAAGTTTGTAGAGATACAAAACTTAGTTCATTTGTGTGAATGAGGATATAGATAGACTTGATATGGTTTGATTATTATATTTAAGATTATGTGTAATATTATTTGCATGTTTATGAAACTAAGTGGTTTTGAATTTGTTGTGTAAATGAAGATATGGATAGAAATGGACATCATATAGATCATCAATCTCCAACTCCTTATGGATTGCAGGCTTCATCCCATCAAGAAACTAGCATATAGCGGTACATGCAGTGTTCCAAGTACTCCGTGAGCTATTACATAGTTGTTTTGAATAACCACAATTATTTTGGAACTATAGTACTTTGTTTATAATATTGCTATAATTTGGGTGGTTTTTTTTTTTTTTTTTTTTGGTATAGGCAGACAAGTGTTTTGTTACAACCAAATTTATTTTGGAAGTATTTTACTTTATTATATATTGTAATAGTTTAGGTGTTTTTGTTTTTTTTGTTTTTTGTTTTTTTTTTTTGTAGGTAGACAAGTGTTTTGTTCAATTCAAGATGATACATGTATTGAATCTATGGTTAATGTGTTAGTGTGTTAGTTTGGACATTTGATATTGTGGAATATTGATGACAGGTATATTTGATCTATTACAAGCTTATGTTAGTTATTGTTGAATTTTAAGAAGGTTTATATAGCATTTTTAATATTTTAATAGAAAGATAATGAGCAAAGTTTTGCGACGTTCTAGAAACATTGATAAAAAGTAAGAGAAAATCCATTTTAGCGATGCCTTTAAAAAGCTGCAAATAATCAATCCTATAGCGACGTTTTAAAAACATCACTAAAAAGCAAGAGGACAAATGCTTTTGCGACGTTTTTGAAACATTGCTAAACGTATTTTCGTACGTTATATATAAGAATGTTATATTATTTAGTGACGTTTTAGAAAATGTCACTAAAAGTTTTTGAATACTACTAAAGAGTCACATAAGCGACGTTTTTTGAAACGTCGCAATAGACCTATAGTGACCTCTCTATTGTGACATTTTTGAACGTCGCAAAAAAAAAAAAAAAATGTTGCTATAGATCATTTGTGTCTATAGCAATGTTTTTTGGGTTTTTAGTGATGTTTTACAAACATCACTTGAACCCAGATTTCTTGTAGTTCCTCTTGAAAGTTAGCATTTTTAGGGAGTTCCCCATCAAAGGGGTTCTCTTCAATAATTATAGATTCACCAACTATAACAGTAGCAGTGAAAGCCATGAAATTTCCTTCTTAATTACTTTCAGATTCATAACTAGATTCTTCATCATCACTAACAGTAACAGTCACAGCTTTACCCTTTGACCTCAAGTATGTGGGACATTCAGATCTTACATGTTCAAACCCTTGACCATAGTTATCAAAACGTGAATGGTATCGTGAATCGATTTTTGATTTTTCCATATCGTGTATCGTAAGATACACAAACACTTAATAATATTTATAAAAAAAAATTATAGATATACATATATAAATTTTAAATATGTTCAATTAATCACTAATTTATTCATCACTAATGTAATAATATTTAACAAGTTAACTAAATAAATCAAACTTGCATGTGTTTATAACATACACATTCAGATTGCTTAAATTCAAAAGTGATAATATATTACAAATGACCCAAAAATAATAATTTATTTTCTTTATATTGCCTAATTAACCCCATATAAGTCAATGATATCATCATGTCTATCATTTTGCAAACTTATTTTTTTCATTAAAATTTTCTTCATCATCATTAACATTTACTATCTCTTCTTGTTCTTTTTATTTTAATAATTAAAAACAAATCTTCTTGGCATTCTAGTTTCTTGGACTTATAACAATAATGACAAAAAAAAAAAAAAACTATTATCTTGTCAATTAATAGCTTATTCATAGTATAGAAAATAAATTTGCAAATATTAAAGCGAAGTATAAGTGTGTAATGTGTAATCCAAATTTTATAGGAGAAAGAGAGGGGGAAAAAACTTTTGAATATATTATTTTATTAGGCCAAATTTAGTAATCTAATAATTTTGTGTTAACAACAAGTCTAACAATTTGTCAGATTCAAATAAAAGTACAAATTTTAACAAAAAAATCTCATTTTAAAGCATTTGTCTATACGTATGATTTTACAACGCACATTGTATCGTATGATTCATGTTACAAAACGCCAATACAATATAAAACTTTTTACATACAATATAATATGTATCGTACGATACGATACGTATCATACAATACTAACAAGTATGACCTTAACAACCAAAAAACTATTGAACTAAAGAATTGTTAGAAAATTGAACAACCTTATCTTTGGATTTCTCTAAAAAAGTTATTTTTAATTTGTTCATTCTTCTTCACATTCTTAGGGTTAGCAACATTTTGATTTCTTGCCCTTCTATTATTGTTTTTCAAAAAGTTTAGAAAATTTTTGGCAAGATAAGCATTCTATATAGATGTGAGTTCATCATCAAACATGTATTCATCTATAGATTTCAAGGCCATAGATTTGAACTTGTTAGTATTGGGTAGGTCTGACTCATAAAATTGTAGGGATCCTACAAGTTCATCAACATGGATAGTGTCCACATTCTTGCTTTTAGTTATGGCAATGACTTTGGGCCTAAAATCTTTAGTTAAAGATCTTAAGATTTTCCTAACTATCTTAGGTTGCTCATAAACTTCACCCAAATTAAAAGCAGAGTTTACTATGTCATTCAGTTTGGATTAAAATACATCAAATGTCTCATCATCTACCATTCTAATGCTCTCAAACGTCAAGATCAACTATTATAGTTTATTAATTTTTACTGTCTTAGTGCCTTCATGCACAGTTTGTAGGATATTCCAAGCAATATGGTATAACTCTATATTAGAAATCCTCTTGAATTCTTCTATTGAAACAGCATTGAACATCGTATTCATAGCCTTACTGTTAAAGCTTGCTACTTCTTTTTGAGCATCAGTCCATTAAGTAACAAGAGTGGTAGGCCTTTTCCAACCAATTTCTACTGACATTAAAACTCTCTCATCTAGAGATTTCAAGAAGCCTCTCATCCTCACCTTCTAGTAAGCATAGTTATTCCTGTCGAAGTGGGGAAGGATAACTAGAGAGTGACCACGTTCCATGACAGTAAGGGTCAAGGATCAAATCAAGGTAAAACCACCTAATCTAGAGCTAACCTTCTCTGATACCCTTGTTGTATTATTTAGACCACTATACACTTAGAAAGTTTAACCTAATAAATTAACCAAGTTGATACTTAAATTTAATATTCTGATCTAGGCTAAACACATACAATTATATCACTTAATGCGGAAAAGTAAAGAAGACAAGTGATATGATGACCTAGGAAAACCAATGAAATTATCCAATTTCAAGATAAAAAAAAACATGGGCAAGATTTAACCTAAACTATCCTCAAGACAACAAATTTACTATAATAGAATGGAAGTTTTACAATAGATTTTTCCTAAGTCTAAAGCTACCACTTGTAATACTTACTTAAATGACCACACATAGCTTCGAATCCACAGACTTTTTTATCTGAATTTGTCGCACACAAACACCCACATTTGTGACTTTGAGATCTCACTCAAAAGGTTTAGATCATCAATAGTTTTTGATCTTTGTAAAGTTAAATTTATTCAACTATGTATTGGCTTTATTCCATGCCAAATTTGCTTGTAATTCAACATTTAGAAACCCTGTATTTAGGTCAGAATAATGTAAGGGTTGTGTGTGAGAAAGTGTGAAGATTTAATCGAAAGTGTGAAGATTTAATCGAAAGTGTGAAGATTTAATCGAAAGTGTGAAGATTTGATCAAGGTTGTGCAACAAGAAGTGACTCGCGACTGGAACTCGCGATTGACTCGCGAGTGGTGACTCGCCAAAATGTAGCACACGTGTGAAGCATGTAGAAAGTTGAAGGGTCAAGACAGCTGGATCACTACAGGACAAAAAGTACAATTCGGCTAGTCTGGTAACTGGCGACTAGAACTTATGACTCATCTCAATTGCTAATTGTAGAGTGTTTCTAGAGAGAATTTTGAGAGAGAAACCCTAGAGAAAAACAAGATTGATTCATCCACAATCTTATACACTTGATTCTCAAAATTCTTCCACTCTCACCCTCTCCATTATCATACCCATAAGAGGATTATAAACCAAATCCTTACCTCACCAAATTCAAAGTAGTGAGAAGGTTTTTGGTGTTTGGGAAGCAATTTAGGAGAGAACCAATTCATATTGGTTGATGCAATGGGCTAATTGCAGAATCCGGTAAGCTAGAGAAGACATAGTTCGCCCTAACCTTTTTGTAGCAAGAAGCTTAAAGGGCTTAGGTGCATTGGGTAGATTAGGCTTAGAGGGTCTATTGCTATTCATGTATCCCAACTAATTTTCTAGTGGATTATTTACCGCTTGGAGGGCAGCGGAGAGGTTTTTCTCCGAGTTTTTCGGTTTCCTCTTCGATAACATATGCCAATGTTATCTTGTGTTTGCATCTCTCTTTCTCTTACTCTTAGCTTTTAATTTCTACTGGTTGTGATTAATTAATGGCTTAGAGTAGTTTGATAATTTGGGTATTGCTTATATTTCATATTCCTCACATATATGCTCGAATAAAAACTTGCTTTGGAAAATTTGTTTTTGGGGGGTTTAAACATTCACAAGTGTTTTATACACTAAGTGAGTTTTCAATTAGTATTAGAGGGGATAAAATTTGGCAGATTTCTATATCCTTAGTGTGATCCATGACCCCTAGGATGGATAGGTTTCAATCCCTCAATGCACCTCCCTTCTTTGATGGGAGTAATTACTCATTTTGGAAAGTGCGTATGCATGCAGTTTTGTGTTACATTGATAAGAGTGTGTGGGATGCTGTAGAAATTGGTTAGACGAGGCCGAAGGCTGCCAAATCTACTTGGGATAAGAAAGCTCTCGTGGTGGCTAATGGTAATAACAAAACACTTAATGCTATATTTTGTGGTGTCTCACCTAGGGGTGTCAAATGGGTGGGTTTCGGGTGGGCATAATTTGGTTGGGTATATAAAACTCATTTGCTCTTTAAAACACATTTAACTAATTGTTTCTAACCCAAACTCAACCCAACCTAATTATTATGGGTAAACCCCAACCCAACCAATTACCCAATTATCAAAATTACCAAATGCCCCTAAAGTGAAAATGACCAAAGTACTCTAAAGTCTTTATTGATGACTCTTTTTTCGCCCCACATAGCACTACTTCATTGGCAATCCATGCCATGTCAACATATTATTGATTTTTTAGGGAAAACTATTTAAAGCCCAAAATAAGCTCATATTTCATTCAACTACATGGATTGGGCTCACATGACCCATGAGATCTTTATTTTAAGATGCGAATTCATGGTCCACATTTCCTTTTCGTCAATTGGGATCATAACCTATGATATCATCAACATCAACATATAGATCGGGTTCACACAATGAATCAAAGCTCACGGCCCATAATACCTCTCTCATATTCAAAGAAAGCAGCTTCTTCAACAAAAGCCGCTTCTTCAACAAAAGCCCATATTCACACAAAATAACAACAAAACCCAAGGTACGTCATCTCATCTTCGACTTATGATCCAAGCTCATGAGTTTCTTTGGGGAAATTCCAGTGGTTTAAAGTTGATAATAGAAACATGTTTCTTGGCGTGCCTTCTCTAACTCCTTGAACTCTAACAAGTCTGTGTGTAGCAGGTAACATATGGTAAGCATCTCTTATCACATAGCACTTTAAATGATAAAATTCTCCATTGCTCTTTTCCTAAAACTTAATATTCATCATATGACAAAAACTCAATATCCCTAGCCATCTAACTACTGAAAAAGTAAATGTCCATTCAATCCCCAGCTGTTGCTATACAAATTTAGAAACTTCATTATATTATTCTACATAAATCTTATTACTACTTTCAGCTAAAATCCAGCTCAAACACATGGCCTAATCTGATTGGCTATCTTTAATCTCCAACCATACACAAAATATTCATGATATCTCTAATACCTAGCTGTTGTCTTCCACAATCAGACCAGATATTTCTCTGCCAGCTGCTAGAGTAGAGCATTAAATACACTTCTTGCTCACCAAGATTATGTCACAACACAATGAGACCTTAACTAGATCTCTAAAACTTCATTAACTTTCAACCAATCCTTCTATTACTTACTAGAAATGTGTTGTAGTGGAACCTTGCACCAAAAACACAAGCACCAAAAACACAAACACCCAAAAGGGAAACATTTCCAGCAGAACCCCATCAATGTATTCAGCACTTAACACCTAGTTGGAAGTGATATCATCAGCCATTTAATGCTAAAATCCCAACTGCTAGCTGCTATACCCAAAATAGCAAGATACCCTTGAAAGAGATCTTACCATTTTCAGCCAAATCCGTAAAATAAATGCTGAATATATTCTCCAACAGTCTGAAATCACCCAGCTGACCTTATCTGCTTCTGCCTAAAGCAATAGCTATCTTATGACAGCCGTGATAGCTATCTTATGACAATCGAGATAGCTGTCTCATGACAGTCGTGATAACTATCTCATGATAACTGTTATAGTTTTTCCTGATAGCCGGGACAACTTTTTCAGAACAGATGTAATAGTTGACCTAGCAACCTTGGCATTACTGTTTTTTCCTCATTTGGCTAAAACCAAACCAACTAAAGTAACTATCTTTCTCTTGCCAAAATACCTTCCTTTTCTGCTGCTCTTTCCCTAGCAACTCTTACCCAAAATAGTAAGAACATCTTAAAGCTAAACATACCATTTTTGGCTAAATCTTAGGATAGATTCTCTGAAGATTCATTGCTAGTTGGAATAGATTTTGGCTGAGATTATTTGCTAAAATACCCCGTTAAACTAAGGTAAATAGAACCCTTCATCAACACCCTAAGGGGACAACACTAATGGAAAAGAACATCTTTCTCATAAAACCTCTCTATTCTCTCTCCCTCTAATAATCTTTTTAAGCTCTTAATGAAGTTCTAAGCTTCTGAGTTTTTTAGTTTCTAAATTAGGAACTAAGCTCTCTAGTCCTTAGCTCATAATTTCCTTCATAAGACTTCATACATCCTTCAGCAAAAAATCCCAGCAGTAAATCCTAGTAGCTTTACTAAACACACTACAATACCATTACTCTCTTATGCTCATTCTCTCACTCTCCATATTCAGAAAATACGTCTATCTTGCTGCTCTTATCTCCAAATATTTAAACACATCTTTGTACTCTTCTCTTACAAAATCTTTCCTCTTGGAAAGCAATCTCTACAACTTTCCCAATGGTTGTAATCTCATATTTTTACTATTTTTAACCTTCATATCTCTCATACTTCCATATATCATACACATTACAAATACTACATCCCAAAAAACATCTATATCTTTTATCATCTCCACACTTCTCAAGAGATATCAAACACTCATACTAAAAGCCCTGCTCATGGAAGGCATAAACTTCTATTACTAAAACCCTTCTCCTAAAATCTCATATCAAAGTCCTTCTCATGGAAGGCACAAATCCATCTTACATAAAAACCCTTCTCTTAGAAGGCACAAGTACTCCATACAAAAAGCCCTTTTCATAGAAGGCAACACTATTCATAACTTCACAACAACTAAAAGAGCATTGTCAAGGGAAAACTCATTTAAGTGCATGATAAGAGGGACAAGCTTAACCAGCCCCTACACACAGTTGGGCATACTCTCTCTCCCTCTAGTTACACCCATTTTTTCCCTTCAATCTTGAAGTCATCATGGCAAACTGCATCTCTACCGCTGGAGTCATTTTGTTAGAATCCTATCAGCTCACTAATGCTACACAACTGGAGCTATAAACCATATAAAGATAAGTGACTTTGCTTCCATATCTTTAAATTTACGTCATTGAGTACATGATTACTTTACCTCTAAATAAATACTACTTTATCTCAACTGTTATTACAACTACAAATCAAAGATATCATATCAAACACATATTATATATTTATTCGACCATTGTCATGATTCTTAGACTTTAGCTTTAATGATTTTGTAGGCTTAAAAATACACTGTAGCCATTGGACCATATGGCCTAATGTTGAGTTCTCAAAGCAACTCTCCAAACGAACCTGGGTCTAGCAAGGTCATCCCTTTAAAGGACCACATGTGGCCGAGCAACCGAAAAAGGCCCCCGAACAATCTTCAAAAATAACTAAAATATCCCAAAACCTCAAAATTACCAAAATAACCCCGAAACCTACAAAATGAACAAAATACCCCCGAAACCTATAAAATAACGAAAATACCCACGAAACTTTTAAAATGACCAAAATACCCCCAAAACCTAAAAATTATTAAAATACTCCCAAAACTCAAATTATGACCAAAATACCCCCCTAAAATCTAAAATTACCAAAATACCCTCAAAACCCAAAAAATGACCAAAATACCCCCAAAACTATAAAAATTACCAAAATACCCCTAATACCATAAAAATTACCAAAATTACCAAAAAATGGCTTAGAGTAGTTTGAGAATTTGGGTATTGCTTATATTTCATATTTTGCACAAATATTGTTCGAATATAAGCTTGCTTTGGAAATTTTGTTTTTGGGGGTCTAAACATTCACATGTGATTTATACACTATGTAAGTTTTCAATCTTATATGCAACAAAATATTCCACTAGTTCTTAAATATATAACTTCTTTTCGGTAGGTGTTTGTTGAGTTAGAAGGCTACAGAAATCTCACAAATCTCGCAGGGGTAACTCAAGACTTCCATGAAATTTTGAAACGTATTTAGGGTTTTCCTTTAATACTAGGTATTGTTGGACACAAACCCTAAATGTTTTCATGGGCTTTGGGCCTGATTAAGATTATGTAGAATTTGATTCTTGATCGGTTGAGTCTGTCTCTCAATTGGTCGAGACTTGCAGATTATAAATTCTTTTCTCTGTAGCTTGACTATTCTTAAATCTTGAGTTGAACCATCATGAGCATTGTCTAACACAGTTCTAAGACTTAGAAAATCTTAAACTAGACATGCTTTAGTTTTCAGTTTGCCAACTTACATTACATTTAACCTAAACATTTATTCCTAAATATATAGAACCTAACACAAACAGAGGACAAACATAAAGACAATTAAGTCTTTGGATCCTTCCTTCCCCACACAGCATGAATCTTTAACTGTGAAGATGAAGAGGCACAAGTCCTATCAAATCTTTGAAAGGATGGGGAGGGAATAACATTCCCTTGAAACCGAGTTAGGAAGCTTAAGGCTTTTAATAACTCTTCATCCAAAGGTATAGGATCATGCACCGTAGACAATTTAGACACTTGCTTCTTAAGGTGAAGCTTGAAAGAGTTAGGGTAACTATGACCAGGAACACCATAGTGGTGACAATCATGAGTGGACTTAAGGTCTACTTTGCTCTATTGAAGTCATTTTAGCTTTGACTTCAAATTGAGATCTTAACTCCAAACAATTAGGTTGAATGTGACCAACCACACCACAATGGTGACGAGTAGGAATAAATTCAGATTTTCCTTAATGCTTAGGACAAGATCTAGACATAGGTTTTTTAACATGAAATTCTTCCACAATTCTTTTACCTTTGTCTTTCCTAGAAAAATAAGCCTTTTCTTCATTACGATTCCTCTTAAAAGGAGGAACATACACTTTAACATCTATAGGCTTAATGAGAGCAAATTTAGATTTGGGTTCAACAACAAGTTTAAGACTAGACACTTTTTCTAGTTTAGCTTTAGACTCAACTAGATCTTCTTCTTAGCCTTTGACCTTAACATTAAGGGATTGATTCTCAATATTGACCTCATCTACCAACTTGTTAGTCTCGTCAAGATTTACTCCGGAGTCCTCTTTGACATGTTCAATTTCATTCAATTTTTCTAAGGATTTTTTTACCAATTTGCTTATATTTTTCAACTAACTTGTTGGATTCCTTAAGTTTATCCTCTAATCTTATAGATTTCTTGGCATATTTTATAAACTCTTTACAAAGCTTATCATATGCTTCCTGAAGGTCATCAAAATCACCCAAATCGATAAAATCATGCACATCAAGACAATTAGCAATTTCTATGACAACAGGGGTCAAAGATCACACTCCAGACAAATAGTCTTATCAGAGTGTACTTGCTATGATGCCAATTGTTGGGGTTTTAGATCCCAATTGAGTCAGGTACAATCAGATTTCTATCCAATTAATTAATGTGATTAATTAAGGAATTAAATTTGAATTAAACAAACATCACACAATCACAAACCACATGAACACCAAGAATGATGACCTAGGAAAACTTTTACTGCTACATCATGTAGTACTTATTCATGTGACCACACATAACTTCAAATCCACGAACTCTTTTACTGTGAAACTGTTGCACATAAGTTCTTCTATTTGTTTGACTAAAATCTTCAGTCAAAGATTTAGATCAGCAACACAAACTCTCCAGTTTGTGACTTTGAGATGTCCACTCAAAGAATTAGATTAGCAACTGTGGTTGACTGAATATAGTAGCTTTGCTTTATGATTGGATCTGTTGTTTACACAAGGTCACTAGCTATAGCTCCAACAAGGTACGGAAAAACTCCAGATCTGTGTACATAACACTCCCCTCTTGAATATGTCAAATCGTGCTCTTAGGTTTGTATTTATATATCCTGAAGTTTCATCAAAACTCTAAATCAAACAGCTAAGATAAAAGAAGATCTGAAATCTGGCCTGAATCTTAATCGGTTGCGATGTGCATCTTAATCAATCAAGATAAGTAAAACTTATCTGCACATGCTTTTCTAATTTCTTTGAGTCTTCATCTGTGTTGAACTTCATTTTTCTTGTTTAACAGAATATTTCTAGACTAAAAAACTAGACAAACTAAGTTCTAAAAGTTACAATTTGTTCACAGTTGTCAACCTAAAAATATAGACTTTACAGTTTATGACTGATTTGGTAGCCATGGCATGACATGACTTGAAATTTCATGTCACACCAATTTTCCTTGCTCTTGTTTTGTCTGTACTCAATTTTACGTTTAGCAAAACAAATGCATCTTTGTTTTGCAACACTTAGTGTAAATGTTTAATTACCTGATATGGCCGATGTGCGAAAATTACAAACCTTTTATTCTAAAGATGTTCACTTGTTACCTATGCATATTTGATCTCAGGCATGCTCGTCAACTTTGGTTTGAAGAATGTTGCTGTGATTTTCTTCTTGTCAGGATATTGTAATATCATTTTAGCCATTCCATTTTGCTATTTTCACACACTTGTGGTGACCCGTTCATTCATTGCATTCCATGTACCAAATTGGTAATTACTAAGATGAACTTTGAACTAGGTTCTCTCTCTCTTCCATTTTTTTTTTTTTTTTTTTTTTTTTTTTTTTTTGATAATCAGGTTCTCTCTTCCTGCTAGTGTTGCTGAGGATGTTTTTCATTGAGATCATGATTATTTCTTGTGGAAGGCCTTTGGCACTTTTATCAACTTCTTATGTTGAATTGAGGCGAAAGATGTTTTCTGCCAGAAAGTCTCAATAATTGCCATTGGTGTTAAGCATTGAAATACTCTAATTGTCATTGCTTACCCTTTTTTGTTTCATCTTATGCACTAAATATCACCGTCATTATTTACTCGAGTTTTTAGAAGAATTAATAAGTTAAAGTCTGCCTAAATTCATATTAATTACATGGTACTTGATTGAGTTGTCCATCTGGTCTCAGGTATCATATATATCTTTCGTATACCTGCAAAGTAAGAATATGAAGATTAGCTTTATGTCTATGACCTAGTACTAAGGAAAGGGGACAGTGGGTGTAAGATTTGTGGGATTAAAATTTTTTTTAATAATTGATAAGAAGGGGGGAAAAGTACTAAATAACAGGCACGATTGATATTCATCTTCAGACATGAATTAAAGTATAATAAACATGATGGATATTATTTGGATAGCTGCACTTATTTGAGTGTTTCAACTATTTTCCACAAAAGTATGTGGACATTATAGTTGAGACACATCTCGTACATGTTTAGTGTAAAACAGAGAATGTAATAGCTGCAATAATTGTCACTCCTGCATGTGTTATGATGTTTTTTCGGTATAGAATATCATATGCAGATATGCTTATACAAATTCTCTTCTTAATTTGGCAATTGTTGCTGCTGAACCGCGATGGATCCCATAAGTCTACTAAAGAAGTTACCAACCTGAGTAGTCACCTTCAGAATTACTTGGAAAAGCCAATGGCAAACATGCACAAGTAAGGGACGTGCTATCATAAAAGGCAAAATGATGAAAGGAAGCCACCCAGGTGAACGTGGGAGAAAGATTGACAGTAATGAGACTGAAGAGAGTGCTCCCGAGATGAGAAGTACATGGCCAAGGATACGAGAGTAACTTTCCGAACGAGTCTTGATTTTCATCTTCAATTCAAGTGCCAAGAAGTACAAGCATGTGCCAGCCAAGAAACCCCACACATTTGCTGGGTGAGTGTGATAATCCACTTGGAGAAGGGCAAGAAGCAGTGGATTCAAAGACATGAAGATCTCATGGTTTGAAATGGAGGAATGATTGATCTCTTGCTTACTTGCACATTTGCTGAAATAAAATTGATTAAATCCAGTTGATTAAAAAAAATTAGAAAAAAAGTAAGCGATGAAAAAAGGCAACACAAGATTTATGTATATAACCAATTTTTTTTTTTTTTTTTAAATGAATGTGTGCAATCATACAAATGTTTAAATCACATATATTACTGTGCCACTCATTTACATGACTTGTAATTAATACGGGACAAGTTAGGAACTTGGGATCTACAGAGCATTGTTGGTGCACTTTTAATCGAGCTAAAAGCAATATCTTATTTCAACTCGGGCATTCTAAAGATTATGTACAAGTAGATCCAAAAGTTGTTGTAGACATTTTTATTGCTTGTTCTCACTCATGCTTTGATTGCCATCCTTACATCGCCTTGATTTTTTATGCAGAATCCTACTCCAGTTTTTTGAGGATGCCCGACTCTAGCATATCCATTGGGAAGCTTTTGTTATGTATTATGATTTTCCTAATTTTGATGTACGCCATTTATTGGCGGACACATCATTTTAGTTTCACCATACTATGTTGTACTTAATCTTTGCTTTAACATAATTCATTTTCACCAAAAGAAACCTATGAATGACATGGTTTTGAAACCCGACCAATTCAAAATATTGAAGAAAAAAAAAGTTCAAAATTTTATAAGTTGGACTGAGGATGGACCGTGATGATGTCATAATGAATCAACAATTAACTAAAATATAAATAAATGAAATAAATTTAAAAAATGAGCAATTTTGATTATATATATAAATATATAATCAAAATAAATTTATTCTCAAGCATATTTTATTCTCAAACAGTTATACGAAAGTTTATTAAAATAATAAAGCATAAAAAAACATGTAAAGTTATAAGTTATAGCTAATTATTTAAGTATAACTATGAATATATTTGAAGGTATTTAATTATAATTATTGTTAAAACAAAAAATAGCACATCATATAAAAATGTTCTCTCATCTAACGGTAATTTATTTAATTTTTTTATATAATGATTATATAAAATAAAATAAAATAACAATGTTTAATTCATAGATTTTATTTCTCTCTCTGTCTAACAATCTCTCTTCAATTTATTCTTTTTTTATATACCAACAAATTAAAAAGGGCACATGTTGTAATAGTTAAAAGGAGAAAAAATAAAAATAAAAACATAAAATATCTGCAATGAACAAATGTAAAAGAAAAATCTAACAAGAAAGAGCTTCATTATATCATTAGAAAGGGAAAAAATCTCTTTTACCATTTTAAAGAACTTATTAAATATGCTTTTATCGTATCTATTATTGACTTTAATTATCAATCTTGTTCAAAATACTTAAAGACTCTTGTAAATTTTTTTTTTTTTTTTTTCTCTTTTAAAGATTGCTTTATGCTCATTTTAACCTTACGCCCTAAAATCAAATCCTCTTTATTTTACTTGTTTATTTATTGAAAGCACCCAAAAAAAAAAAAAAAAAATTTGTATTGTTTAAAATGAACTTCCAAAAAAAAAAAGTTAAAAGAAGAAAATATATCATATTTCTACCAAAACATGTGTGGATTGAAAATATCTGGTATATCTTTTTCTACTTCCTTCATGGATTTTATAACTACAAAACGCCTCTATATCACTGAAAATGGTGTTTGAGACAGTTATGAAAGCTATCGGAGATAGTTAAGGTGTTGGAGTCGGTGCAATACTGCACTAGACCATGAAGTTACAGAGGTATAGACGTTCTTCCAGAAAATGTACACGTTCACACACAAACCCAAATTGAATTGAAAGACAAGAGTAGAGTTACCAAAGAGTTGTAGACTGAGTGACTAACCTCTCATGGCTAAGATAAAATTCACACCGGCAACTCTGCTTCTTTGCGCCCTTTCTCTTAGTTCTCTTCACTGCCACTATTTTGACTCTCCCAACATGGTAACCAGAGTTTCCGTTTCTGTGTTCTCTCATCTCATTAATCTCTCCTCTTTGAGAATTCATTTCTATCAGTATCAGAGCTAGTCGATAGAAGTAACAAAGCTTTAGTTTACGGGTCACTAAGATAACTCAAAATCCCTACGTATGGAAGAACCTAAACGGCTGAGAAGGGTAAGAACTAAGAGCATCCACATCCGGTATCTCAATTCTATCCTATTTTACCATCTCAAAAAGCCACTTTACTATTAATACCATACCATTTTACAATACCTCCCACAACCCAACTTCTATTTTCCTATTCTACTCATTAAAATAATATATTTCTGTAATAAAATATATTTATTATTTTTTATTTTTTTCCAATTTTTCCCTCCACATTCCGTCATCCTCCATCACCGCGCCTCCACTGCCCAGTCACCACCACCGCGCCTCCACCATGCCACCACGCCACCACTGCCCACTGCCCACCGCCCACCAAAAATCCCACCGAAACAACAACCCATATCAGAAAAAAAAAAAAAAAAAACCCAGACCTCACCGCGCCTCCACTGCCCACCGCGCCTCCACTGCCCAGTCACCACCACCACGCCTCCACCATGCCCACCACGCCACCGGAACAAAAACCCATATCAGAAACAAAAACCCACCGGAACAAAAACCCACCATCAACAATCCATCCGATCGGAACCCACGCAACCCACGGAACGAAACCCACGAAACGAAACCCACGACGCCTCCACTGCCCACCACGCCTCCACTGCCCACGGAACCCACGCAACCCACGGAACGAAACCCACGAAACCCACGCAACCCACCGATCGGAACGAAACCCACGAAACCCAGGCCGATCGGAACGAAACCCACGCAATTGGAACGATGAACTCCATGCAAAACGGCCCAAGCAACTCCGGTGAGGATGAATCCGTATGGGTGAGGGTGGGGGTGAATCGGTATGGGTGAGGGTGGAGGTGAATCGGCAGAGCTTTTTCCACAGTGGCGAGAGAGAGAGAGAGACGCTGGAGAGAGCAAAAAACCCGGATTGAGAGAGAGAGAGAGAGAGAGAGAGAGAGATTAAAATATGTTTTTTTTATTTGGCATTGAGCTACAGTGCCATCTCAAAGATGAGATGGCACTGTAGCGTTATGCCAAAAATATTTGGCAATCTGGCATATAGCAAGTCCCATTGTTGGCTGTTTAGTGGACTTGGATGTCAAATTGGGCTTGCATTTGGCATATAGCAAGCCCATTGTGGATGCTCTAAGAAGTAAGATAGGAAATGCCATAAACAAAAGAATCTTTGATGCATGAGAGAGTAGGACTTAGTGGGTAGTAGGTCCCATGCAGACTCCCAGCTGACGTCAACGCGGTTTTAGAAAACGCGTCACGCGTAAAACATCAAATTCTCATACCTTTTTTTTTTTTTTTTTTTTTTTTTGGATGGTTCAAATTCTCATGCTTTCTGTGTATGTGTGCCCTTTAGTAGATCTTGACATCTTGACCCTTTTTTTTTTCTTTTTTGAGGAGCAGAAGAATTTCATTGATAAAATTAAGCCTGGTAGGCTAGAAGTGCATGATTGAGTTGTGAATGAATATCTCCAATTTATACAGATAAATCACATTAAATTTCTTAATTAAATTCAATATGTGGTTACAAAAAATTTAATTGTCTTTGAAAAATAAGAAATTATTTGTGTTTAATAAGTAAATACAAGCATAATCATATGTTTAAATTTAATTAAAGAACCTATTGTGCTATGCTTGAAGTTTGCCTAAATTCTTTCACTATAAATAAAAAATTAAAATAAAAATTAAAATGGTAAGAATTTATTAATCCAAATACGTAGACCATCAAAGTTTACACGCTCTAGGCGAATATTTGAGACTTCCTCAGCTATCCAAGTTAACAAATTAGCCACCATCAATCTTGGGGTTAAGGGTCAATTTGGATGGAGGAAGAAAGAGGGGAGTATAGTAGAGTTGATAAAAAATTAGCCTAATTTTTTACCAACTTTACTCTACTCTATCTCTTTTCCTTCCCCTCCATCCAAACTAACCATAAAGTGTTCTCAAGGCTACTTGAGATGGTGAAAGAAAAAGGTTTTGTGTTTAGGGTTCTTGTTGCCAAGGAATTGCCCTAAAATTAATCACCTTCACTTTGTTGGTGATCTAATTATATTTGCAAAATGTGTTTCCTACTAAATTTTTCATGTTGATTCCCTTCTTGCAATATGTTTTTGCATATATTCTCTAAATTTCTCGAACTAATATTTCTTACCCCGATTTAAGACACATTATATCGTAGAAAATATATGATTTGATGTCAATCTATGTCAAGGACAAAGTGTTAGGACATATGTAAATCATGTTAGAAACTTATGTCATTTAGAATTGGCTAATTCTTTGACAATACATACTTTACTTGTAATTAGATAGATCTAGGATATAATTAATACTTCAAAGAATAAGAGTTCAAGTCTAGTATTAAAACTATGAAGATTAGACCAAGAAACAAGTGAAGAAAAGCTGTTCATTAAAGCTAAACAGATTGTCGACAGCTGCCGACAGAAAATATCTATCGAGGATTAATGAATCTCGACAGATAGCTTGACAGATATATCTATCGAGGTCTCGACAGGTAGCTCGACGGCTGTATCTATCAAGAATTACGAAATTCAGATTTCTAGATCTGATTTTCAACCCATTCTAACATATATGTGTAGGGTTTCTTTTCTTACAATCCTAGATATATATAAAACTTATTTTAAAGGCTGTCACATATGAGAATACAAAAAGAACATATGCAAAAAGTGATCGAGTGCTTATTCTCTCTAAAAGAAGCTACTGTGTCTTTGCGCCTTAGGGTTTTGTAACTAAGTGCTTCTTGATCTTCATTATTAATGAAGTGAAGAACTTTGCAGCCAAAATCTTCTTCAATTTGGTGAGTTAGTCACGTACTGAGAGTCATGCATCATTAGTTAGTCACATACAAAGATCCGCGCAAAAGGGTGTCGTTCATATATTGAAGAGTTTAGACGTTTTGAAGCGGTAGAAGGTTTCTACTGTAAGTTCATTTACGGGGATTATAGATTCCAGGGTCAAACGGTTTTGTTCTAGATCTGAAACTTCTTTTTATTATAGTAAATTACATTTTGGGAAGATTTCCCCCCAAGTTTTTTACTGTGAAACTAGTCTATTTCATTAGTTTTTCTGAGTCATCATATCTTGACATGATATTGATGTTAATTTGTTTTAACAAATTTTATTTATAATAAATCTATTTAACAACTTGGGTTTAAAACTTGTTAATTTTATTAACCGAGGTCTAAATTTTCCAACAAGTAGTATCAGAGCGGGTACACTCTGATTAGATTAATTTCTAGAATGTGATCCTTGACCCCTGTTATTATGGATCTTGGACAATCTCTTTTGATTCCCCCTCTATATGATGGCACGTATTATGCATACTGGAAAGTTCGTATGAAAGTTTTTTTGCTTGCTCTAGGTGAAAAAATATAGCAAGCTATTGAAGTTGGCTGAATTAAGCTAATGGAAGTGCCAGTGGATTGGGATGAAGCAAAAATCATAGTGGAAAATTTCGACAGTGAGGCCTTGAATGCTTTGTTTTGTGGGGTGACCAATAAGGAATTCAAGAAAATATCATCCACAGAAGTTGCCAAGGAAGTATAGACCATTCTTGAGACCACCAATAAAGGTACCAAGGCAATAAAGACTTCGAAGTTTCAAAGACTCACTAATAGTTTTGAAGAAATAAGGATGGAGGAGGATGAGATATTTAATGAGTTCTATGTTAAACTCAAGGATATTGTGAATTCTACCTTCAACCTTCGAGAATCTATAACAAAATCTAAAATTGTTAGGAAAATCTTTAGGTTTTTACCTGAAAGATTTTATGCCAAGATCACTGTCATTGAAGAAGTAAAGGACATTGATCATATTCCTTTAACTAAGCTTGTAGGGAACCTTCAAACGATTTAATGGGAAAAGATGGAAAGAGTAGAAACTTGGCTCTTGTAGGTATAGAGGAAGAGATTGATGAAGATGAAAATAAAGATGAAAGCAAAGATGAAGATGAAGATGATGATGATGATGACAATCTAACCTTTATAGCTAATAAGATTATCAAGCTTCTTCAATTTAGGAAAAAGGATAAAGAAAAACCTCCTAGGAAATCTAAATCTTCTAGGAAGGGTAAGAATGAAAAAATCCTTATCCAGTGCCATGAGTGCAAAGGTTTTGGTCATATAAGGATAGAGTGTCCAAAATATCTTATAAAGGAAAAGACCAAGAATTTAAAAGATAAAGGGTTGGTTACTACTTGGAGTGATACTGAGGATGACTCTTCTAATGAGTATATGGATGAATGTGGTCACTTTATAGTCTTTGTTGCCACAACCAATAAGATAATTATGGAGAGTGCTAGTAACGATTCTTCTGATGATGAAGAACCTAAGAACTGAATTTATAAAATTTGAAAAGACTTCTCATCGATGTAGGAAAGAGCTTAATAAGGTGAAAACTGAAAAAATTGATCTGTTAGCCAAACTAGATGAGACTACGAGGCTAGTTGAGACTCTTGTTGTGGAGAACACCTCATTAGAAAAGAAGGTCAAGAATCTCAAGGTTGAGCTTAGTCAAGCTAGAACTCAAATACAGAGGATGTCTAATGCAAAACTTGATGAGATATTGAGCGCTCAAAAGCCTAGTTTTGATAAGACTGGCTTAGGATATACTATTTCCTCCGGCCTCTGCTCTTCCATGGCTTCTAGATCAAAGACTGTTTTTGTGCCCCAATTTGAGAAATGTGATAAAGATATAAAATCCAAAATTTATTTGGCTAAATCTAAATCCTTTGTTGGACCTCATGTTTGTCATCATTGTGGTGTTTCTAGACACATTTGTCCTAATTACTTTAAGCTGTATCCTCAAAAGTAAGTGTCCAAACGGCCACAAATATCCTCTCAAGGACCTACACCTTTGTTTGGAGAGTTAATAAAAATTTTGAGTTTTTTAATTCAATTTCAAGAGAATTTTATTTCTTCTATGTCCTTTAGTGGACATACTAGGACATGTATCTTTTCATCTTCACAGTCAAAGACTCATGCTGTGTGGATGAGAAAGGAGCCTAAGACTTAATTGTCTTTTTTGTTGTCCTCTGCTTTAATTCTTTCTATCTAAAGTAGGACTCTTTCTCCTTGATTTCTTATCTGCTTTTGGAATCATGCTTTCATGCATCTACATCTTTCTTTCATGCTTTCATGTTGTTTGTATGTTTTTGTTTGGTAGTTCAGTCTTTATTTTGTTTATTTTTCAAAATAATATATATATATACACACACAAAAATAGTGTGTGTTTGTGTACATTGGTACTTGTGTACCTTGAATGGCCATTGAAACAAAATTTTCTAAATTTTGTATCTTTTGTATCTTAGATGGGCATCTCTATACAAAACTAAATAAGTAAGCTTTGTGGCTCATTTTTGTGATTAGTAAGATTAAGTAATCTCTTATACTTAACTCTTGTAACACTCTTTTTTATGGGAATGACTAGAAAATCCTAAGAGAAAGGCATAAATAATCATCTCACCACTAAAGCCCACCAATCATGACATGAAATCTGTATGCTTTGGCATGGCAAAAGTGCAATGTCAAAAGCTTAACATGATTGGGTATTTTCTTCTTTCTTTTATATGCCCATGCATGGTATACTTAAAAGAAAAAATACGCAAAAAATAAAAATAAAAGTAAAAAAAAAAAAATCAAAATGCTTTATATATGATTGCAAGCGTGTCTTCTAGGAAATGTGGGAGTGATAGAATATATCTCGAAAGTGATAGTCCCCATGAAGCAATTATGATTATGTGTGAGTTAAATGAATTTTTTTCATATCTCAAATTGTCATAACTTGTAGACACATATGCAATCTTGCGATATTTTTCACATACAACATGCAAATTCTTTGCTACTTTTGATACATGAGCAAGTACAATATGATTGGCCATCACAAGGAATATATGTGTTAATGAATGCTTACTAAACTATCTTAACGTGTTTTTGAGATAAAAAATTGGTTAGACTTGTTTAGTATGTGTGCGCTTTTTGGATCTCAATGCTTGACATTTTTCTTGTTGAGAGATGTTTTTAAGAACTTAAAATTTTGATTAGATCTTTGGTTGAGTAGCATGCTTGATTGTATTCATTTTTGTGTTTTTCTCTTCTTTGAAAAACTGTTTTTGCACATTTCAACAGCTTCTCGATACCTCTCGATAACTAAGCTATCTATCGAGCTCCTTAATCTTTCTTTCTCGACAGCTTCTCAATACCACTCAACTATAAGTTTATCTATGAGGATTGTAAAGTTTAGGGACAAAAGTTTTGCACTAGATCTGAAACTTCTTTTTACTATAGTGAATTGCTTTTCGGGAAGGTTTCCTCCCAAGTTTTTTTACTAGGAAACTAGTTTGTTTCATTGGTTTTCCTAGCTCATCATATTTTGTCTTATTTGCTATTCTGCATTGCATGATATTAATGTTATTTTTTTTTTAACAAGTGTTATTCATAATAAATCTAATTAATAACTTGGATTTAAAACTTATTAATTATATCAACCAGAGTCTAAATTTCCTAACACAAAGCCACTCATGGGCTTTTTTTTTTTTTTTTAAATTAGTATATATGAACTATATAGTACTAATTTTAACAACTTTTGTTCTATAAAATTACACTTATCCCCCCTTAAAAATACTATTGATTCTTTTAAAAGTAATGTTATAGCCATAAAATTTTGTACACAATTTTTAATTAAGTGTTTGTTTCATAAGAAACTTCAAGAAAAATTGAAATAATTGCTATAAATTTTTTTCTCAATCTTTAAAATTGAAAAAGTTTTTTCTTATTTTTTTAATTTTTGTCAATTTAAATTTAAAATATTTTTTTATATTTTTATTAATTAAAATGCTAACATGTCATTTTCTAGCCAAATAAAATTTTTTAATATTATTTTATTAGTCACATTAGCAACTAACATGCCACCTATGCACTCCATTTGTTAGGTAGGACTTTTCTGTTAGTGGGTTGAAAGTAATGACCAAAATGGAAATGATTTTCTGTTTTCAGGGACTGAGGTAGACACAAAATCAATTTAGGGACCAAAATGAGATTAGAGCCTAAATGTAGGAACCAAAAGTTTATTTTCGGTAAATATTATTTTTGTTTCATAGGTAAATACAAGTATAGTCATGTGTTTAAATTGAATTAAATAACCTAATGTACTATACTAAAAGTACTAGAGCTAAATATTTTTCACTGTAAAAAAACAATCATTAATATGGTAAGAAATTATATATCCAAATGCATAGACCATCAAAGTTTACACATTATAGGAGAATTTTTTAGACTTCCTCAGCTACTCAAGTTAATATATTAGCCACCAAAATCTTGGGGTTAAGGATCAGGTTGGATGGAAGGAGGAGAGGGAGTAGAGTAAAGTTGGTAAAAAATTAGCCTAATTTTTGGCCAACTTTGCTTTACTTTATCTTCCTCATTTTCTTCCCCTCCATCCATACTAGCCATAAAGTGTTTTCAAGGCTATTCAAGAACGTGAAAGAAAAAGGCTTTATGTTTTTGGTTCTTGTTGCCTAGGAATTTCCCTAAAATTAATCACCTTCACTTTGTAGGTGATCTAATTATATTTGCCAAATGTGTTTCCTACTAAAATTTTTGAAGATTGACAATTATTTTCTACTAGTATGTAAACCGTGCTTACGCACGGGAATGATGAACTATAATGGTTCTATTAATGTTAGTTTAGGTTATTAAACATATAGGACATAGTTCAACCAGGAAATTTGGAAGTACTAAAATAATTTTTCCTTGCAATTTTCATGATATTGGTAACATCAAGTTTCTCATTACATGGCAATTAGGTATATAATTTTAAAAATCACTATTGGATACTACATATGCAACATCAATTCACACTCAATGTCTATGAAATTATACTAAATATAACACAAAATAAAATAGTAAATTGGTCAAATAGTATCTCCTAAATTGAATGGAAATAAGTGCATGGGATTATTCAGCTCAATTATAATTTGTTATGTTCAATATCTTTGCATACAAAATATTTGAATAGAAATAATATAAAAAAAATATGTTCATTAGCTCAGAGAAAAAATAACAGCAAAAATCTAAACAATTTAATTTGTATGGAAAGCTAAAAACAAAACAAAATTCAATTTTGATTATAATTAAATTTTCTCATAAATATAAAATCATTCAAACTCTCTCTTCCTCTAATTTTATATATTGAGTTAGATATATGATTTGGTTTTTTATGATTTATTTATATTGAACTTCTCGTTTTCTACACTAAATTATCTCATTTGGCACTGAATTAACTCACTTGGCACAAAAATTTAAAAACTTAGACTAAATAAGACATGTGGCACAAAATTAAACTTTAATTGAATTCTAATTTGAAATTTAATTAGATTTCAACTTTATCTATTAATATATATATATATATATATATATATATATATATATATTTATGTGTGTGTGTGTGTGTCCGACACCTTTTGGGAAATTTTTTAACAAATTCAGCCTAAAGAAATTTGAAAATAAAATGGTGTTATGCGTTTTGGACAAGGAATTTAATCCAGTTATTGCAAAATCATGGATGCATATTATATCAGCATATTTATGTTCTAATCATAAATTTTTCAAATGGCACATCATTCAATGTGGAGGGTAGGTGATTAGTGATGTAGGACATAATTTACTATTTAATATTTGTATTTTTAATTAATTTTCGTTATTTTTGTTTTAGGATATTTATTTCCTTATTTATAGGTGCTTTAATATTTTTTTTGGTCAAATTTTATTTCTATTATGGTTAGGTATTTATTAGGATCTTTTTTGGAATATATTTTCTTGTCTATCAAGTTTTAATGAGCCTTTAAATAGACCTCTAAGTTTGTAAACGTTTTTTTTAAGATTATTATTAATGAAATTCAAAGTTGCTTTCTATATTGCTTTCTCTGGTGGATTTTTTTTTTTTTTTTAGCAAAACATAAGGGAGATATTATTAAAAAAATGCTATATTCTCTGGTGGATTCTAGACCTATCACCTAGTGGATTCAAGGAACTCTCATGGATTCAAGGTTTATTATTAGAAACTAACAGTTTAATTTTGTTCCATCAAAGATAGTATTGTTTGTACATTCTTAATGTTTTTGCAATATCAGTTGGTATTAGAGTCTTGACTTACCCTGGTCTAATGGCTAACCAATGAGATGGTAACCAGCACAACGACAACGATGTCGAATAACTTAGCAAGTATTATGTGATGTACAACAAGAACTCACAAATATCTTTGTTAGGATGACGTCGTTGAAGCATGGTAACAATAGGGATTACTGCAGTGGAGACATTACTCACTAGTAACCTATTGGTAAGAAAATTTCATGTATGCCTTATAAAAGAATTGGAAGTTTTAATGGTCATTTCTACAAGGAAGATTTTCTTGATTGGTTTGATTTAGAGGATTTATTTAACTTAATGATGAGAGAAAATTTAGACTTGATTTTTACAAACTTAGTGAGTATGCTTTACGTTGGTGGGAACGAGTACAATCTAATAGAATCTAACAATGTAAAGACAAAAGTCGTTCATGGCCAAGGATGAAAAAGATGCTTGCTAACAA
This sequence comes from Castanopsis chinensis, assembly GCA_032878915.1. Classification (NCBI taxonomy): domain Eukaryota; kingdom Viridiplantae; phylum Streptophyta; class Magnoliopsida; order Fagales; family Fagaceae; genus Castanopsis; species Castanopsis chinensis. The sequence continues at coordinate 1,721,209 of JAVQMG010000082.1, forward strand.
ATATTATCCTTTGGATTGTGATAAACTTTTTTCATATACAAAACAAGATTATTGGCCAAGAAATTCATACTTGAATTATTTTGAAGAGCCATATATTCCACTTTTGAAGAAATAATTGCATGTTGAAGAAAATATTTTTCTTGAAGATTATGTAGAAGTCAAAGAAGAAAATATAGAGATTTAAAAGGAAATTAATGAAGGCCTTATTGAAGAAGAAGAATCAGAAACCAAGATTGTAGAAAAGATTAATGAAGATCCTATTATAGAAAAAAAAATCTTGAAGTCAGGACGGTAGAGACCATTTAGAGAAAAATTGAAGCGGAGATTTTCAAGGATCTCAATGAAATCAAATCATATATATGATTATCAATTTCAAGATTCTTTTGTTTTGGTGGTATGCGATTCACTGAAGTTTATTGATTTTATTTAGGTTAATAGATTTGATTCAATTGCCAGTTCTTATTTGATAAATCTCTATAATTACATGAAGACTAAGGAAAAATAAATTCAAGTTGATTTGTTTATCCATTGATGAGTTGCAAGTAAGGAAAGAAGATCAAGGGGCTCAAGTGTAATCCAAATATTTGTTTGCTTGGCATGGAAGATTTTAGATCTCAAAGATGAACTCAATGATGAGTTTGTTTCAAGTGGATGGGTCTGATGTAGGACATAATTTACTATTTAATTTTTGTAATTTACTAGTTTTCGTATTTTTATGTAATTTTCATTCTTTTAGGTTTAAGTTATTTTTTCTTTATTTTTAGGTGCTTTTAATGTTGTTTAGTCAAATTGGGGTTTTATACGCTTTCCTTGCCATCATAGGGATTCCTAGGCATCCTAAGTTTTCTTGTTACTATTTAAACACATTGTGATGAGAATCAACAAGTACCATTAAAGGATCCATTGCATGTTCCAGTTAGGCTTATTACCAGAGCAAGATCCAAGAAGATCAAAGAAGCCCCAAAGAAGCACTTAATGAGATGATTCAAGAGATTTGGGCTGATTCTAAAACGGGGCATTCCAAGCTTCACCCAAAGGAAGATGTAGGCATAATAAATTTAATCCAAGCTATTGATAAAGCTGATCTTGCTTAATTAGGGTGTAATTTCCATAGCAATGATGTAAATTAATGGCTGATTGACTTTCCAATTCCATACCAATTAATTGGCTGATTGACTTGCCTTCCATAGGTGTGATTTCCTTGCCCATCTCAGTCTATTTTTGGCATGGAGGAGCTACTAATTTTAGACCAAATCAACCTTAATTTTAGACTTCTATTGTTTCGTCTTTTT